>CM075809.1:66452126-66830877 GCA_037975025.1 Excoecaria agallocha | reverse complement strand
TACTATATAATAATTTGTCAGTTATTGGTTAGATTCAATCAGATCGATCCGATTCAATAATTATCGGTGTTACCGTAAAATTACTTTTTCACTATCAAATAATTACAAATACTAATTATATCCCAACTGAAATTTTTTACAATTTTTAGAGATCCTTTGCTATTTTTATAGCCTCGGCAAATTCACGGTTAACTGATTACTATTTAAACCGAAATTATTATTTTCCTTTTACTTCTTGTGTTCAAACCTTCCTAAAAATACTTTCATAATTCTCAAAATACATTCGTTAGGCTCCATGAATATTTTTGAGTCAATCAAAAATTGCTTTATGGTCTGGTTTACTTTTACCAATCCGATAACCCAATTTTCAAAATTACCAAATAATTAATTTTTCATTACCATATAATTCTATATCTCATTTAATATAGATCTGCAAATTATGGTATTTTTAGAGGTCATTTACTATTTTTAAAGTTTCGGTCAAATCTTAGTCAATCTGGGTACTATTTGAACCGAAATCATGAAATTTCCTTATTTTCAACTTTTGGAGACTCATTTGAACTCATTTTGATTTCAAATTTGATCCGCGGGCTCCTGCTGACATGTTCTTTTCAATGATCAAATAAAATATTTTTGACTTCGAAAGATACTATTCATCTCGGTATCACTATTTACCATCGAAAAATATTATTTCCGACTAATCCAGTATTTGAGCCAATACAATTCTCCCCCACTAAGCAAATTTTGTCTTCGAAATTTATTCATATGCCACAGCTAGAGTCATTACTATGGACTAACTTTTCTGGATATTTATCCTTTAATCATATTATAAATGTTTCCGAAGAAACACACTTTATCTTTCATTAACTACGAGTCGAACAGTAGCATTAGCCCTTTTATCTATTACCTCACTACTTTATGGAGTATCATTACTACTCTCATCCTTACAATTATCTTAGCCACTTATATCTACTCATGGCATGTATACAAGTCTAAGCCAATCACTTAATCTAACTCCGATTTTAGAATTGCCTAAATTTTTGCTCTAATATCAATAAATTGTAACACTCTTATATCACTATACCGAATGTACAGTGATTGGATGTCACAATAGAATGGCGATAACGAAAATGACTACACTAAACAGTCTGCTACATTTTTTTCTAATCATAAGTTCATTCGTATCATATAACAGACCCATCTAGTAAACACTATTAAAAATAACATAATACATAAGTACAGTTCACATTCTATACCTTCCATATACACATATATATACATGCCATGCCAACACATCCTTGAATTTCGCTTTGATCCGGATCAACACTATAGCCTCTGCTAATCATCTTTCTATCTTTATAATTTGTGCGCAGTCAACAAACTACGCGTTAAGCATCGAAATGCCTAGTGGTGGATACATATCCCAAATTTTTCACAAAAATATCATTCACACATACACGGACATACATGCATATGCACATACATACACATATGCATGCTTTCATGAGCATTCTTTAACCTTAATTATTAATTTTATCATTTTGATGTGCATCATACAATCATACACACGTGCATTCAATCATGTAAAACTATTTCGATTATCCAGTAGGATACAATTGTCATTTTCATTTTTATGCTTATCTTTTAATCATTTACCATATTAACTTTCAATTATAATTAATCACTTTAGTATTATTAATTGATCTTATTTATACATTTTAGTTATTGCTCATTATGCAGTTTACAAATTTTGATTCTTAATATACTATTTTCTTGCCATTTTACATTTTAATACCATTTATTTATACTCTTCACAGATACGTTTACTCACATTCTATTTTCACTTAGGAATTTATCTTCAATTTTTTTATTCCTTACGCAATCATTTGATCATTTAGATATACATTTATTCACCTAGACACTTAGGCATTTATCCAATTACCTATCTTAAAAGCGATCTTCTTATTTCAATCACATATGCTCTCAAGGTTTTTTTTTTCCTTTCTTTCATTTTTATTACATGTTATGGCATGAACAATTTTGATTTAGTCCCTATTTTCACTTAAGTGTAAAAACTTTACTTTTAATCCGTACCTTACCACATAATGGGGTTCATTCACAGTTTTATTTTTCAATTAACATTCTATTTGTTAAATTACAATTTAGTCCATGCACTTTGTTACATTACAGTGGTGCTTTCTTTTATAATTTATTGACACTAATTTGCTTATTTGACATGTAACTTATTAATTTGTTGCAATTGCACCACTATATGGAAAATTATATACAGATTACCTAATTTTTCAATTGTTTACAAAACTGTCATTTTACATTCTATTTACAATTTTGCTATAGGTTCACTTGTTTTCATTTTAAATCCATTATTTCACGTACAAATTATCAATCGGTTCTTATTTTAATATTTTCATATCAAATTGCATTTTAGTCCTCCAGGACTAAAAAGGATTACTTTTAAGCTTTTCATTCATTAGTTTATCATTATCATACATACTTTCATTATTTTATTACTTTTATCCATCAAATATATTATTTGGGTAAATTATCATTTTGATCTTAATCTTTCATTTTCTTTTATATCAGTCCTTTTTCACTTTTATTTTTATTCATATTTCACATTTTATACGTTTATGTCAGTATTACCGTTACGTCCCTAGTACATTCCTAACAGAAAATCTTCAAATCAAATATACGAAACATGGACTCCATGGGCCCATAATAGTATAGTACAGTAGGAAATGATCCCAAATGACCAATCAAATCATAACAGAGTAGAATAGTCAGAACAGATAATATGGGTGATCATTACGATCCTACCATAGCAAAGTAAGTCACCATGACTTACACCGCAGTATAAATATCCCTATGGCTAGCTAATTATATCATGAGCTAGATTAAACCATCAGACCACTACTAAGGGCAACATTCTTTGCTCATTTCAGAATTATTTTTTTCATATTTCTGACATTTCAATTTGCTTTTGCATTTCAGTACACTATCCATACAATGCTTTCTTATCATTTTAGTGTACTGTTCATACAATGCCTTCTTTTTATTTTAGTAAACTATTCATTTAGTTCTTTCTTTTCAATTCAGTACACTGTTCATTCAGTTCTTTCTTTTCAATTCAATATACTGTTCATTTAGTTCTTTTATCATTTTACACATCTGACTTTTCACTTACTTTTGCATTTTAGTACATTAATAATTTGATATATTTGTCATTCTCACCCATTTCATGAGTGATTTACTTTTCTTAAATTCACTTTCACATTTTTTAACACTATTACATACTTTTACATTTTCATTCACTTACCAATTGACTTTCTCATCACTTTTTCACATATTATGAATTATCTCATTATAATTCATTGATGTTACTCATTTATGAATTAGTCACCATAATTCAACAATTTCATTTTTAAAAATATTTATATAAGTTCCTTATTAATTAATATCATTACTTTGGTATACTTTTCAGTTTAGTCCTTAATTTTTTATTTAATTGCAAAATTATTCTTTTTACATATTAATTACAAAATTGCCATAAATTTTCTTGTTTTTACTTCACATTCATTTATTGGCATACAAAATTTCCATTTGATCCCTATTTTAACTTTTCATGTAAAATTTTATTTTTGTCCTTCAATTCATAAAAGTTCATATTTAGACTATTTGTTCACTAAATTATCATTTTACATTTTTTATTTCTTTATCATTTTTACTCATTAAATTCAATATTTGGAAAAATTACCATTTTACCTCAAAACTTTTCGTTTGTTTTCAATTATGTCGTTTTTCATTCTAAACTTTTATTTTTTATTTTACTTTTTACACTTTTCATTCACATTTATCATTATTTCTTTCTTTTTCACACTTAAACTTTTATATAAGGAAAAATTTTTGTTTAGTCCCTGAACTTTATTGCTTTATAATTGTATCCCTCTAGTTCACTTTTTTTACAAAATTACCATTGATTTTACATCTTATATTTTTAATTCAGTATAGTTTTATGGAACTACAATTTAGTTCCTAGAATTGTTAAATTATCCTTTTATCCTTTTCCTTTAATGCTTTGTAAAATTCCAATTTATCATTAAACTTTCAATTTATTTCATTTAAGTCCTTTATCACTTTAACTATATCATTTTTCATGTTTTTCATTACTTTTATTTCTTCTCATGTTAAACATTATTAACATGCATTTGTCATTCATCAATATTTGACATATTTCCTATTTTATTCTTAATATTCATCCAGCCTATTATAATATAATCCATTTTAATCATCTTTATAACAATTTATCTACTTAAATCACTCACTTTTATCCTCATTATCATAAATCCATACTTAATTAACATAACATACTTAATTAACACACTATCACAAAATCATTGAAAATCTCCTAAGCATATCATTCGATCATAGTAAGCTTTCCACTTAATTTTATTTTCTTTTAATTTAAATCATTCAAAATATCATTTTTCATCCTTTTAACCATTCTATAATAATTAATTCAATTGTTCATACATTAATCATATACATGCATAACAAACATAACCCCAAATCACGCCCAAATCAATGGAAATTTGAGGATATTGTATCCACTTATCATAAAAGCTTATTTTCCACTCTTAAACCTTCATTTTCTTTCCTTAAATCGTTAAGACATCATCTTTCTCCTTTAAATCCTAAGGTGGCCGAATTTCATTATCAAAGAAACCACCATCAAAATACTTTCTTAATTCAATATAACATCATAAATATATTTTACACATCTTAATCCATCAATATATAACTTTAATTTGAATTAAAAGCCTCAAAATCACTTACCTCAAAAAGACCCTTCACATTTTTACACTTGATTTCTTCTAATTTTCTTCTTCTAATCATGTCATAAAGGCTTAAATAATCATCTAGGAAGGTAGGACTTCACCTAAGATGCTTGGATTTGGGTAAAAAAAAGAAAGAAAACTTGAAAAAAATGGAGAGAAAGTGATCTTATGGTGGTTCGGCCATGAAGAAGAAGATGAAGGTTGTAGGAGATAAGGATAAGAAAAAAAATATCTTCTCCCAAATGGCTTTTATAGTGGCTAAATAGTTTGGGCTTTGGTTCAACCTAAAGTCCACTAATTCAAGCCTAAAAGCTAAAAATCAAGGCTAACATGCCATTTTCTATAATTATCTCACTTTTCAAAATCAAATCAATCCAATATTGATTCCATCATTCGTATCATATTTAAAATAGGTTGTACATAAAATTTTAGTCCAATCAAAGCCAGTTACTAGTTCGATTTAATCAGATTGATCTGATTCAATAATTATCGGTGTTATCGTAAAATCACTTTTTCAATATCAAATAATTCTAAATACAAATTAAAGCCCAACTGGAAATTTTTGAAACTTTTTAGAGATCATTTGCTATTTTTAAAGTCTTGGTCAAATCCACGGTCAATCGATTATTATTTAAACTGAAATCATTATTTTTCTCTTACTTCTTATATTCAAACCTTCCTAAAAATACTTTCATAATTTTCAAAATATAGTCATTAGGCTCCACAAATATTTTTGAGTCAATAAGATATTACTTTCCGATCTGGTTCACTTTTATCAGTCCGATAATTCAATTTTCAAAATCACCAAATAATTAATTTTTTGTTGCCATATAATTCTATATCTCATTTAATATAAATCTGAAAATTATGGTGATTTTTAGAGGTCATTTATTATTTTTAAAGTTCCGATCAAACCTTAGTCAACTCGGACACTATTTGAATCGAAACCATGAAATTTTCTTATTTTCAGCTTTTGGAGACTCATTTTGATTCCAAAGTTGAACCACGAGCTTCTGCTGACATGCTCTTTCCAATGATCAAATAAAATATTTTTCGACTTCGAGAGATACTATTCACCCCAGTATCACTATTCATCATAGAAAAATACTATTTTCGACTAACCCGGTATTTGGGCTATTACACCTAATGTCTACACATTTGAACTACCTTTTCCTTATTATCATCTTAGTCCATTTTTCCCAAGCTATAACATCTCAAATACACATACATAAACATAATTGCATAATCTATACATACACATTTTTATAAGTATTTACTTATAATCAATAAGAACTCTTATATCTTAAACACTACAAGCGTACATACATATATGTGCATAATATATGCTTCTAATCAAGGTGAACACCTATCTCTCAAACATCTACAAATGGATATATACACTTCATCATCTTTATATACTATTACAAATACATGCATTCTTATATACATAAATCACATGACCTAGTTCACATGTGTTTCCATCTTCCGAACATTTAATATATCAGTTATAATCACGTAATTAAAGCATATACTCATATACACATAACATATATTCTTCATTATCATTTGCATCTTTTGAAACTTTAACAAATTAATATATATATGTTCAATTACAATCATATAATCAGTATTCAGGTTCATATGTGCATGCCATATGCTTATAAGTAATACAAATGCATATAACTCAATCATATACGTATAATATAATTCATTTAAATCAATATCTCAATGTGAAATCACATATTTTAGGTATATTTGGTCATCATTGATCTTTAAACATGTGTTGGAAAAGTACCAAAAGCTTATGAAAAAGTTGATTAAGATTCATGGATATTTTGGTGAGAAAAAAAATCATATTTAGAGCAAAACAAGGGGCCTCACGTCTGGCAGGAATTGATTGCCAGCTATGAGGGTCAATTAAAATCATATTTTTGAGATCCAAAACTATTTCACACTGCTAGCAAGGCGGACCTTCATAGTTGGCACCCAAACCTACCAATCGTGAGTGTGCCCAGATTCTATAGCGGAAAACCTAGGTCATTTTATGCTACATTTTTGAATGGGAAATAGAACTTTCCAAACAAAATGTTCCCATAAAAAATATTTCCCGATGTCATAAGTTTTCAATGAATAAAAAATCAATCAATTTAGATAAGTAAATTGAAAGATATGCCCAAAACAATATACTACTCTTAAGTAATTTTCAGCGTCAAATTTGCTGTTCCATGTTTGAAAACTTACTAGGAACAACTGCAATAGAATTAGTCATACTTTTCTCATAAAAGTTTCTTCATTATGTGTCTAGTTGATATGAAAATTTTGATTCACATTAATTGGAATTTCATAGTAAGAGTTATTCCCAAATGACTATAAACTGCTTTAGACACAAGGGCAGCAACAGGTCTCTAACTTCAAACCTAATTTCGAGTGCCTTAAAGGCAAAACTAAGTTCTTATCTCTTGGCAAAAGTTTTAGGTATATGTCTTAAGTCCTAGATCCAACTTGAATCACTCAATTTTAAGGTTTATAGGTTGAAATATGGCCAAAAAAACTGAAGATTGTCTAGGGAATTCCAACCACAGCTTGAAGGCAATTTTCCCAACAATTCAACTAAGGCATTTTTATGCATGAATCAAGTAATCTAACCTCACTCAACTTATAAACATCAATTTTACAACCTTTAAAACACTTATACACATTTAATTCATGTCAAAACATCAAGCACATGCACAATGAGATTAAGAGTTCCCATACCTCTTATGATGGCCAATTTGCTCTTCTAACTCCCTCTCTCTTTTTTCCTTTATTCTTGCTTGATTCTCCCAATAAATCATATCATAAACTCATATTAAACAAAATTTCCATCTTGTAATTCTAGCTTCCTAATTTAAAAGATAAAATAGAGGATAGGAGAGCTAAAAAAAACTACGCTACTTTACCTTGATTTGCTAGGAATTCACTTGATTTTACTTTTCTATCTTAAATCTCCTCAATCATGCATTTTGTGCATGAAATTTAAAGAGAACATGGTGTAGAAATTTCAAATTTTGGCCTTTATTACAGTCAACCAACACTCCCTTTTTGCACGAGATTTCATGATTTTTCTAGATGGTGCACATCACTACAACAAAAATATCATTTACCATTGAAAAATTGCATACAGAAAATGTGAATTTTTTTTGAAATAAAAATAACGATGGAAAGTATCGTAGGAGATATGAACGTAAGAAAAATTTTCCATTGAAAAAACAATTTCGTTGGTCAATGTATCCACGTAATTAAATATCCATAGTAAAATCCACCATATGTAAACTGTTGTGAAATTATGTAGTCACTGTAATTCCGTAGACAAATTTACCGACGGAATTACAACTTTCGTCGTTAAAATTCCCAACAAAATTACAATTACATCATTAAAATTTCTTATGGAATTACAATTTACGTAGGTAAATTTACTGACGGAGTTACAATTTTCATTGAAAATTCACCCATTACTAAAAAAGAAAAAGAAACCGTCGCTAAAAAATATTTGTTATACTAGCGTCGATTTTCTTGTCGCAATTCCGTCACTAAAACTTTTACAGATTTTTAATTATTAGTTCTGTGATACTAGTAACCTCAACACTAATGGAATTTAAAGATCACTTATTAGCTAATTTCTATGCCAACCATACAAGCACTAATCATAAAAATAATCATTATAAATTGAGAATAATTAATTTCAGAAAATCTTGAAATAATTTTTAAATGAAGTAGAAAAAAGCAAAAATAAGCAACTACAAATGGATTAAAATATAACCTACGAGGCGACAGAAACTGGAATGCCAAACAGAGACTGCTGACTCGAGATCACGAGTTGCCTGCTTGAGCAGTTCAGAAGTTGTCACCCTTGGCTGATCGGTTCACAAGGCCATGGACTTGTTGCACAATATTGTTATGAATTTCACGGTACTGATGCATGGATCTCCACATGTACATGAATCTGCATTGATTACAACTGATTAAATAGACATCACAGAAGCACTCAAATTGTTTCATAGAGGATATTCACCCTTTATTCATGGGCACAAATTATTCTTTTCTCGAAAAGATAATGAGAAGCATCTCTAGAAAATCTAGACAAAGATGTTGGAATATAATCTAGTCCTGGCTTTTCTACCAGAGACTGTCAAAAACTGCCTTTTTACAAACTCATATGATCTCCCTTTTTTCCTATGCTGAATGTTGATGAACGTAGTCAATAATCTTCCCTAGAAAAGTCATTGTACAAAATCACCATTCGATGCTTGTGCAATTACCACTAGATTTTCCTACTAATAAATGATTTGACATGCTGATAACATGAAATTGTTTGATTTAATTTACTACATCATGAAACCAGTAAAAACAGATGATAATGGGTCATATTGTAGGTAAGATCATGCACCAAACTTTGTGCCCATTAATTAACTCTAGTCTCCACAGTAGATCAAATGAACCATAACCACCGCAGAAAGGCAGAGTAAGGGCCATTGCCTAATTTGAAGAGAAAGCAAGAGATGTGAAAGTCAAGGACAACAAGTCACATGTTGTTCCATATGGGATGAAACAAAAAGCACAGAAAAATAGTACCTTAGATGTTACAACCTTCACCTCCAGAAGCAAATGCCCAATGATACAAGCTATAAAAAAAAATGCTCTACATGTGACAAAAACCAGCATGCCAAAATCAGAATCTACTTCAATTCATGAAAATTAAAAGAAAATTTCAAATATGCAACTAATTGGAGAGGGGCGCACAAGGGAGGCCAAGTGATCAAATTTGCAACTATTCTTTCTTTATGCTATCAAAAAGGCCTTAAATGATCAATTAAAAAACAGAAACTTTAAAAATTATCAAGTAAAAAAAGTATTTATATAAAAAAATGTTATTTATAATTATTAACCTTGGGTATAATTATAAACTATAAAGACTTCCTATAACAACTAGGAGCAAGCAAAACTGAAGACAATCCCTCTTTTACACCGAAAGCAAGAAAATTTGATTTTGTATGTGCGTGTGTGCGCACACGTGCGCGCGTGTGTGTGTATATTTGAATTTCATGTTTGTAAGTTTAAAAGAGTCATAAAGTAAGCGCAGGAAAAAGTAATTTATACTATAGAAAAATTAATATTGTAACCAAATCACAAACAAATTTGTTTAAAGAAATTTCCTTTAGAATTACTTGCTGCCAAATATTGACTTTTATCTTTTTAACAATGTTTTTTTATTTTCAAACTTACATCAATAATCGAACAAACAGAGCAAGCAGAACAAAAAAAAAAAAAAAGAAAGAAAAACTAAATCCAAGCTAATAAGCTTAACCCATACATCTAATTCTAAGTTCCTTCCTCCAAATCAGTTTCATTATTGGCTAGGAACATCATGAAACAAAGCAGAAGATAAACAAAAGGGGTAGTAATCCCTAACAAAGTGGGTGTGTGTGTGTGTGTGTGTGTGAGTGTGTATTTGATAAATGAAATACCTTGACATTATTCCCCAACCAAATCATTACAAATAAAAGCTCCTGAATTATTGTGAAGTATTAAAGCAAATTATGTTAATTGATATGTTTAATGCAAATTGAAACAAAATATACATACGCCAACTTCTCTAACTCAAGCACTTAGCCACATAATTCGTTCTAGAGACAAGATGACAAAAACCATGCATCTAATATCACCTAAAAGCTATAAGGCTCTCTTCAGGAATTCTACTGAAATGAATTAGTTTGCAAGTATGACATGGAGAGGAATGCGAGTTCTGGGTCCTACTTTGCATTCAGCAGAATCATTTTGACTCTGACAGCTGATTCTTTTTGGCATTCCTTGACACTATTATCATCCAAATATCATAAGATTTTAAGTAATCAAATTCCTTTGACAGCTAATCATATTCCTAATGACAATTACCCTAAATTTGGAGGATAAATCTAAATAACCAACTAAAATTTTTAGCACAATTGAATTTACACTTGATGATTTCGCCTTCTCTTTTAGGAGTTTTGTACAATAAAGGAATCTTAAATTCAAAATTCTATTATCGATTAGGAATTAAGTAGTATATATTGTCGAACGTGAATACAATTATATTAGTACAATTATATTAGTAAAATTTTAATACATAAATTGATGTCAATGAAAATATGCACAAAGTGCCACAGAAGTTGAAAACCAAGATCACCGATCTGCACAAACCTTGAAAATTAATAGATTCAATTTAGCAAAACAAAAGGACATAGCATGAGTAATTGCATTGGCGATTGCTTCTTCTAATTAGAAGAATAAGCAATAGCAAACCAATTTCTTGAACAACATGCATAATTATTTTCAGTAGAATACAAATTGGATACTATCTAAATTAGGGCTTAATAATCTTATTGCTGTTTACACATGGCAAAAAAATTTCAATTTGAACTAGAATTATCTTAATAATTATAAGTTTATAATTATTTTTAGTAAATTACAAAAAGGATACTATCTGAATCACCTCGATCCCTCGTTTCCAAATTTAGACCCATAATTTAAGTTTTTTAGATTGAGGAATTTGAAAATCATGAGAACAAGTTTGTTTAAAATTCTATAACTTCATTTTCAAGAGATTTAATTAATATTACAGTTAACAGTCATAAAAAATTTATAAGAGCTAACCAAATAATTTCACGAGGACACAACATATTCTAAGAATGAACCAAGAGAACAGCAGATAAAGAAAGAAAGAAAGAAAAAAAAAAAAAAAAAAAAACAGAGAAAGGAACCTGCAATGACGAACCAGCAGCAGCCAAAGAAGAGAGCAAGCCAATAATTTCTTCAAATCCGAATCTCTCCAACAAAAATAAACTGAAAACACACAAAAAGGGTTATTTTAAGAATTTAAATCCATAAATTACAATTTTTTAAGGTGTGGTGGGTTTATTATGAATCTGCCCACTTAGTCAACAACTCTTTCTTTTCACAAACAATAATTAATTCTCTTCTAATCCATAGGATTTAAAGTGGCAATCAAGGATTTATTATGGATTGAGATAGAGAGATATCGAGAAGGGTGGATGACTATGGTAGGTGAGCTAACGGCGCGAGATGGGCGATGATGGTGGGGTGGATGACGGCATGGAGTAGGCGATGGCAGTGGGGTACGTGGTTGACAGCAATAGAGTGGGTTAGTGTTTCTCTCAAGATAGAGAAGGAGAAAGAATCTTGAATTAGGGCATCACAATTGAATTATTAAAAAAGATTTATACAGAGAAGAAGGAAAGTAAGAGTGAGATCGTATTTTTAGGCGAGGAACAAGAGAGGGAGAGGCAGAGGCAGAGGCAGAGGCAGAGGCGAGGGAAAAAGGAGGCAGAAGCGGGACTCGATAGATCGAAATGGGCGGGGGTATTGGAGGAAATAGGGAAATATTTTAGCGAAACATTAGGGCTTTTTTTGCCTAAATTTCAGGGGTGAGCATCTATCAGTTTTGGTTGAACATGAACCCAATTCGAATAATTCGATATCCGAAATATTAGATATTTTCACACTCAAACCGATTTTAAATAATATTTGGATCACTATCCGAACAATCCTACTTTTTTCGGGTCCCAATCCTGCTAACCCGACTAACTCGAAATTATAAAATAATAATAATAATAACAATAATAATAATAATAAAGTGCCTAATTTGGATCAGAAAAAGCAACATATGAAGTTGAACTCTGGATGGAAAAAGCTACATAATAATAATGCTCGTTTTTCTTTATAGTTTGCAGAAAAAATCCAGATAAAAGTTCTTGTTCTTTGACAATAAAGGTTCATGAAGCTTGATTCAAGGCTGATTTGATTGCATTCTTTAAAAAAAAATCTTCATTTTGCAACTGTTTTGATGGATGAACGTGATAAAATTTCAAAAATCATATCTGAATTCAGCTCCATGATTGTATGATTCGAAGATGGTGCAGAGAAACGAGAAAGAAAATTGGCATTTAACTAGGAGAAAAAGTAACTAGAATTGGGATATAAATACATAAACAACTTGGAGAGAGACTTTATAGAATATTGGTCAGATTAGAATGATGCACATCTGTGTAAAGGGAAAAAAAAAATTCTAATAAAACAAAATTAAAGGAAAACAATTAAAGCTAACATTAGGTACAATAACAATGAAAGCTAACAAAAAATTAAAGAAAAACAAAAAAGATTTTCTTATAATCTGACTCCACCATCCTCCCTTAGTTAAGAAATTTCAAGAACAAAAAAACTAATAAAATTGAAAAAAAATAATTGGTGTCGTACAATTTTCGGTGATCGGCTTTCAATTGCATCAATGCTTTATTTATCCACCATGTGAGACATACCCAGATCTAATCAAACACGAGAAGAAAAAATTCAAATTTATCAAAATTATCCAAATCTAATCAAACACAGAAAAAAGCGAGAGATCGATGGAAGCAGAGAGGAAAAGGGAGAGAGATAGACAGATATACCGATGGAAGCGGGAGAGAGAAATTGATTGGGGGGGGGGGGCGGGCCGGATCTAGACTCTAGAGAGATCAATGAAAGGGAAGAGAGAGAGAGGGGGCTAACTGTAAAAAAAAAAACTTTATACATATGTTCGGCTGGGTCGGCTTTTGACCTGAACTTTATATATCATTCAACCTGAATTGATCCTAGTAAACCAAATAACCCCATCCGAGTGCCTCGAGTTGGGTTTTTCGGGTCTAACGGGTGGGTTCGGATTTTGCACTCCCTTACTAAATTCTCCACAAAATTAATCAAGACCGTTGGTAATTTTTACATTTTATTTTTTCGTCGAAAAAATTTTTGCCTATATCAATTTCCTATGAAATTTATTTTTCATCGGTAAATTTTCTACGGATATTTATTTTCGTCGGTAAATTTCATTGAAAATTTTTTCACACTCAATTGGTGCCTCATTTTACGGTGGATCTCAAAATTTCATCGTTATAATTTGACGGTAACATTTGCCTTTATTTTTAACTACGGAAGATAGCAATTTCTTTTTTCCATCGCAAAAGATATAAATTTCCCATGATTTTACCTACAAAATTTTAATTTCATTAGTAATTAACAATGAAATTCTATTTCGTCTGTAATTTTGCATGGTGTTCTCCTATTGGTCCACTTGATGGACATTAGCAAATTATGGTTGGCTTCCCATAAGTTCTTTTAATTCCATATTTGACATGCATCATATTTCTCTTTACATATTAATCCTTGTCCTTTATTAATTTATGCATGTCTGTCCCAATACAATTAAATTACCAAATTACCCTTTTCTTTTAAATTAATTTTCATCTTACTTACTTAATCTTTCATATTCACTTTCTAATTCACCTAAGACACACCATAATTCTACTAGAGTGTATTTTAAGGCCTTACATATGCTTTTCTTCTTTGAGTTCTTTGTGTATAAATAATCTTCGGTACTACTAAATAAATTACTTGATTTACAATTTTTTTTTTGGTTTTTTTATGCTTTGGACAGGTTTCTTGTTCAAATCCTTTTGATAACATCAACTTTCTACATTTTGAGATAAATTTTGATATATCAATGGAAAATTCATGCCGTTGAAATTTTAAATCCTATATATTTGGTGGTAAAATTGTAAATTGAAAATAAAGTTGATAAATAATTAATAAGCAATTTGGTAATAACTTTTTCTGTATTAATACTGAAAAAATTTTACCTACATAATGAGTTGGCTTTGGACTAATTAGTTGGACTAAAAAAACTATATAAAAAAAAACAACCAACACAATATATTTCTTTAGAGTCAACTTAAAAGTTAAAAAAACAATTGAAAGAAATAGCTAAAAAATATGAAAGTCGTTAAACATAAATAAAAAAGAGAAATTAATGGATCGACCGAAAACATAAAGTTAAAAGATATTAGTATAATTTTATTATTATTGTGTGTATTGAATAACTTACACTGAGCATATTTATAGGAAAGATATTTGTGAACAAGTCAATAATAGAGTTTCAATAGGAATAATTACTAGTAGAGCAAAAGTCTAATTAAAAATAAAAATAGTAATCCACAATAGGAATATTTTACTACACTTTTTCTTGAATGATTATAAATTATGAACATTTTCAATTAAAACATAGCTAAAAAATTCAATAGGATAAAAACTTAGCAAATGGAAAAAAAAATACACTATTGATATATATTTTTCCTAAAAAATACAACATAATCATATCATAACTATTAGAAGCGGATACATTGAGTAAGTTAATTCAAATATTTATAAAGCATTGCTTAATAAAGTAAATGAAAATAATAAAACTAAAGCATATTATCCAAATAACTTAAAACATTTATAATTATATAAATAACGAACATTTTTAAAATAATATTTAATTTTAAGTAACAATTTGGCAATTATCTTATAATGTATTGGTGCATGAATAACAATAAAATAAGATTATAAAATATGTTGTATCTAGTGAATTTTCAACTATGCAAAATAATTTATGAACATATGATCACTTTGTCAAAAATTATTCTTTTCAATCAAATAGTGCTCGATCTTCAAGTCGAGATAAAATTATAATTTTTAAGATTTGTTAAAGTATTTTAAACTTTCAAAAGTTTCAATAAACAAGTAAAATCATAAATAGTATTATAATACTTTGAAATTGTATGCATAAAATTAAATACATACAAATTTTTGAAAAATATTTATGTGTTGCACACATGATAAATCGTTTAGAAAAGTTTATATAATTTTATTATCAAATAGGCAAATACCATCAATTATAGTTACATACTAAAATATTGTTAGATTGATAAATATTAAAAAAATTTTGCATCCATTATAAGAAAATATATCCTTTTATAATCAATATTAATTCATTGTAAAAATATCATAAGACAAGTCATATTTTATAACCTCGTTGTATATTGCAATGAATATCATGTGTATCCCATTGCCATCATATTTTATTCGAACTACAGGTACAAAAATTCATATTATATAATTAAATGCAATTAATATATACAATTTTTAACAAATTTAATTTTAAGATTTTCATGATGTTGAAAATATTAACATTAATATTTTTATGCAAAAATATCGTTAACATTTTTTATTTCAATTCCTTTTAATGATATAATATATTAAGATCTCTTGTATATAAATTCAAGCACCTAAATCACTTCTAAAATTTTAAAATTAGTTATACAATGAATCTTTTGAGGCATACCTGCATCCATGATATGACCATCTAGATTTATTTGCTCTTTTTTTTTTCAAAAATTTAATTTTATTTGGAATCAAATAATTTACCCTGTATGGCAACTAATATCCAACTGAAACATTATTTTGAATAGAAACATTTGCAACTAATACATTTGAAATTCAATAAATCGTTAATCAATAGTAAATACATTAGTATCATAATTGAATAATTTTTGAAACTTTCGTGATATGATGAACAATTATCCATAATGTATTCATTATTTTATATTTCAGATACATATTTAGTTCCCCTGGCATTAGGAAAACTATTTAATAATAATGCAATATCTAGCTAAAAATTGTAAACAAAGAATTTTATTATCTTTGCTAGCATAATGCATGTAATATTGCTACTTCAAGTAATATTATCCCTATATAAAAATTGAAGTACTATTGTTTCAATAAAAATATTTGGCAATTAATCCAAAGCATTTTACAAACAAATTTACTAGATCTTTTGAGTACAAATATGTACAACAGGCTTTTAACTTTGATCAATATATAACAATCATTTAAACTTGTGACATAAAATCACTAGAATTATTAAGAAACTTCTTCTTTATTACATAATCTAAAAATTATGCACTTAATTTAAATAATCTAACAAATTATAGATTGCATGTGAGTTCATAATAAACAAATATGTGACCATTTTATAAAACATTTGTGTAACACCCATAACAAACTTAACACTGTTCTGGTACCCCGCATGTCGGAATTTTTTTTTTCAACTTATTCTCATCAACTTATAACATATAATTAGTTATCTGTAATACCAACCGCCGATAACTTGTAACTGTCCAATTTACTATTCACTTAATAAAATTTTGGCAAAATAACGGCTATAAATTGTTTTAACCCCCTAAAAAGCAAATAATATTTACAGTCTCTCAGAGGCACAACAGTCACATATATATTGTCATATCAAGCATTTATATTTCCAACCCATCCATCTAGACCTATCACATATATTCCATTTTACCAATTAAGTCTCATATACATCAATAAGTAAAGACAGATTACAGTCCAAAACATCCATTCCAAAGTTATTTACATCATACAAAACCATAAGTATTGCGTTCATATATATACATGCCACAAAAGTCCAAAACTCTACTTTAATCAGAAAAAGTCCTTCAGGAAATATTCTTGCTCCCGTTCCTGCGTACCTGCACGCAGTCACAACTACGCGCTGAGCATTGATATGCCCAATAGTGACTAATAATCTAAATATTTCTATGCTTAACTTAAAATAGTGCAATTATGTAACAATTCTCCATCCTAATTTGTCAAGCAAATTCAAATATCAACATTTTTAAATTACTAAAACACTTTTATTCTTTAAATGCTTATTTCTTATCAAATTGCATATTTAATTCAAACTTTTACTTTTTATCAATTTGATCCCTTTTTCTTGTTAATATACATATTTAACCTTTTATGCTTCTTTTTAATATCTAAACTATTAATTAAGGTACTTAACCTTAATTTTACACTTAATTAAATATTTTTATGCAAAATTTCATTTTAATCCTTGTTGACTATAAAACTTTATTTTAGTACACTTTAACCATTAATTGACTGTCTTATCCTTAATTAAGCGATTCTCAATTAATTTGCTTAACTTTTACTCTTTTGAAAAAAATTATAATTTTGCCCCTAAACTTTCTTTTTATTTCAAATTAGCCTTTTTCCACTTTTAATTAACATTTTTCACTTCTTTTTCACTTTATCTCATATCATTTTCATTATGCTCCTAGTTTCGGACCTGGCAGAAAATTTCAAACCGAAAACAAGGGACGTGTCCCTATAGGGCCACAACAGAGATAGAGAAATGACCCTCAGAGGGCCAATTCTCACAAAACATAGAACAGAGATAGAGGAGTCATGGTGATCAAAGATCCAATCCATAACTTAGCAAGTCTCCATGACTTGTACCGCGGTATAGAGGTGTCCCTATGGCCAGTCAATTATATCCTAAGCTAGTTTTTACTGCCTGGTTATTTCTAAGGGCATTACTGTATATACTTTTAATTATACATATTACACAATTTATGTCAAAATATCATAATATTGCATATAAATTTCTTAAAATTTTATATGCACACTTTAAATTTTTATTTCAATTATTTCCTCATTTTATTGAATTATATCCCTATAATTCAATATTTTTCATTAAACATATTCAATATTATAATTCTCATTTAATCATAATAAGTCCATAAATTCCTTAAAAATTTATTTACACATTATTTCACATCCACTACTCAAATTTACCCAAATTATGCACTATATCTCCATAATTCATCAATTTCATTGCATACATACACTATTAACAAGCTTTAAAATTTTGCAATAAATTCCATAATTCATGTAAAAATTCATGGATGCTTAAAATGACAATAATAATTAATTTAGGCTATTAATTAATATTTTCATACAAAAATCACTATTTTTACCTTAGGGAAATTTTCGGCCACCAATTAAATTCAACCCTAAAAATTTTATTTCTTTATTCCAATCATTCACATAGCATTAAATAGGTTCTAATTTCCTTTACCCCAACTTAATTTTAAAATTTAAGCAATTTTACAATTTTTTTCCTAATTACATAAAGGAAATTAATTCAAATAAATAGAAAATACTTAGATTCATTAGTCACATACCGCAATAGCTTGATCAAAGGTGCCTAGCCTTCCTTTCCTTTGCCTTTATCCCTTGAATTTCTTCCTTTCCCTTCCAAACCTAATACAACCAGCCATTAAACCTTAGTTTCCTTCATTCTATTGATCTCAAATGCCAATTCCAAGCTCAAAATCATAAACTACACCTCAAAATCTATGAGAAAACACCAAAGAAATAACTTAAATCCATGAATTTCTTAACTTCCAACTTACCGTTATTTCTTTGACTACTTGATTTCTATCCTTCCCTTACTCAAACCACTTGATTGAGGCTACTAGGTGTGAACTAGAGAGGTGAAACTTTAAGTTTTATGTTGGGAATTATGAGTAATTTGAAGTGAGAAAAGAAGAAATCAAAGAGAGGAGAAGAGGCAGCCAGCTAAATCTGGAAATTTCTCAAGATTTTCTCTACTTATATACCTCTCAAATGGGCCTAGTTATGGGCTTAGTCCAAATATAAATTTAAGCCCATTTTATGCTATTTAAGGCCCAAACCAAAATCTCTATCTTTCTCACTTTAAATTACTTCAAGAATAATTCCATCAATTTTATCACATCAAAAATAGCTAGTACGCAAATTTTTGGCTCAATCGGAGTCCGTTATCAGTCCGATTCAAACTTATCTGTCCGATTCGATAACTGCTGGCGTCACCAAAAAATTTCATTCTCATCACCAAAATATTCTACACAAAAATTCATGTAGGCATAAAAAATCTGACAATTTTTGGAGTTTATTTACTATTTTTAATTATTTATGTAAAATTAAGTCATCTTTTCTACCGGGAAAATTGACTCGCTACCTTTTTTGTACTTTTGACCTTTGGAGGCCCAATTGACCTCAATTTCACTTCAAATTTCAACCCCGGACTCCCCATGACCAATACTTTCCGATGGTACAATAAAATATTTTTGACTTTCGGGTGTCCTTTCGGGTCCGAAAAGCACTATTCACCATCGGGAAGTACTATTTACGGCTGACCCGGTGTTGAGGCCATTACAATTCTCCCCTACTTAAAATAAATTTCGTCCTCAAAATTTACCTAAACTGAAGAGTAGATGATACTGTTGTCTCATGGTCGACTCAGGTTCCCATGTAGCTTCCTCTACATTGTGGTGATGCCACAAGACCTTCACTAATGGTATCTGTTTGTTCTTGAGTTGTCGGACTTCTCTAGCTAAAATCTTCACTGGTCTTTCCTCATAGCTTATGTCAGCCTGAACTTGTATTTCTTCTGGTGCTATCACATGGCTCGGATCAGACCTGTATCTCCGGAGCATAGACACTTGGAGGACATCATGTATCTTCTCCAAAGCAGATGGCAGTTTCAACCTGTAGGCCACAGGACCCACTCTTTGAAGTATCTCATAGGGACCTATAAACCTAGGGTTCAACTTGCCCTTTTTGCCAAATCTCAGAACTTTCTTCCACGGAGATACTTTCAAAAAAACTTTGTCTCCGACCTGAAACTCAATATCCTTTCTCTTCAAATCTGTATAAGATTTCTGACGGTCCATTGCTTCCTTCAAACTACTTTTGATAATTTGAACTTTCTCTTCCGAATCACTAATCAAATCTGAACCCAAAAGCTTCTTCTCACTCAGTTTTGTCCAACACAATGGAGTTCTACACTTTCTGCCATATAACGCTTCAAAAGGTGCCATTTTCAAACTGGACTGGTAGCTATTGTTGTATGCAAACTCAGCTAAGGGCAAATGATTTTCCCAATTGGTGCCAAAGTCAAGAATACAACATCGAAGCATATCTTCTAATATCTGAATCACCCGCTCGGACTAGCCATCAGTCTGAGGGTGAAAAGCTGTGCTAAGGTGCAATCTGGTACCCAGAGCATCCTAAAAACTCTTCCAAAAGTGAGATGTAAACCTGGGATCCCTGTCAGAAATAATCGACATCGACACTCCATGCAATCTGACCACTTCACTGATATAAATCTCTGCCAGCCTAGTTAAGGAATAGTCCATCCGTACTGGCAAGAAATGAGCGGATTTAGTGAGTCGGTCGACAATTACCTAGATGGCATCATGCTTTCTTTGAGTCACAGGTAGGCCAGTCACAAAATTCATAGTCACCTGATCCCATTTCCATTCCGGAATAACAAGTGGTTGAAGAAGTCCAGAAGGAACCTGATGCTCTGCTTTCACCTGTTGACATGTCAGGCATTTTCCTACGAATTCAGTCATATCACGCTTCATAACTGGCCACCAGTAGTAGGCTTTTAAATCTTGGTACATCTTGTTACTCCCAGGATGCATAGCATAACTACTATGGTGTGCTTCTGTCAGGATCTCTTTCTTCAAATCTTCTTGAGCTGGCACGCAAAGTCTTTCTTTATAACAAAGGCTTCCATCATCAGACAACGAATAATCACTTTCACTACTATGCTGAAGCTTATCTACAATAGCCATTAGCCGGTCATCTTCCTTCTGAGCCGCTTTCACTTTATGCGCAAAGTCTGGTTTAACTCGAAGCTCAGCTATTATAGTATAGCTCCATCTGGTGCCAGACTTAAACTGGTGTTCATTGCCCGAAGAGCTGAAAAAAATCACTATTAATCATTTACACTTATCAATGCCTTATATAGGTTCACTTCAATGCACTAATATTACCTGACATAAATTTTTTTCTGAGTGCATCAGCCACCACATTTGCTTTCCCTGGATGGTAGTCGATATAGCAATCATAGTCTTTAATCAACTCCAACCAGCGTCTTTGTCTAAGATTGAGTTCTTTCTGGGTAAGCAAATATTTCAAACTCTTCTGATTCGAATAAATATAGCATTTCTCTCCATACAAGTAATGCCTCCATATCTTCAATGCGAAAATAATGGCTGCTAACTCTAAATCATGAGTAAGATAGTTTTTCTCATGAGTCTTGAGTTGTTGGGAGGCATAAGCTATCACCTTGCCTTCCTGCATCAGAACACAGCTTAAACCATTCCTGGACGCATTACTATAAATCACAAAATCCTTGCCTGATTCAGGTTGAGTAAGGATTGGAGCTTCTGTCAACAAAGTCTTTAGCTTCTCAAAGCATTCCAAGCATTTGTCAGTCCATAATAATTTAATATTTTTCTATAGCAATCAAGTCAAAGGAACTGCAATGGTGGAGAAGCCTTTAATGAACCTCCTATAATACCCGGCCAATCCCAAAAAACTCCGAACTTTAGTTACATTTTTAGGTGGTTTCCATTGTAGGATTGCCTCAATCTTTGAAGGATCCACTTTGATGCCCTCTGCAGATATAACATGACCCAGAAAAGATAACTCATTCAGCCAAAAAGCACATTTGCTGAATTTAGCATACAACTGTTTTTCTCTCAGAGTCTGTAGCATAATCCTCAAATATTTATCATGATCTTTTGGTGTCTTTGAATACACCAAGATGTCGTTGATGAAGACTACTACAAACTGATCTAAGTAGGGGTGAAAGACTCTGTTCATCAGGTCCATGAAGGCTGCTGGTGTATTTGTAAGTCCAAATGGCAAGACCAAGACCTCAAAGTGGCCATACCTGGTCCTAAAAGCAGTCTTGGGTACATCCGCTTCCTTAACCCCCATCTGGTAATAGCCCAATCTCAGATCGATTTTAGAGAAGACACCCACTTCCTTAAGCTAGTCAAACAAGTCTTCACTGCGCGAAAGAGGGTACTTGTTCTTTACAGTCACTTTATTCAGCTGTCGGTAATCAATGCACAGGCGGAGAGTCCCATCCTTTTCTTTACAAATAGGACAGACACTCCTCAAGGAGAAGTGCTAGGTCTAATAAACCCCTAGTCAAGCAACTCCTGAAGCTGAATCTTTAATTCCTTCAACTCTGCAGGTGCCAGTCTATAAGGAGCAATAGAAATGGGAGCAGTACCAGGAGCAACATCAATAGAAAATTTTACCTCTCTGTCAGGTGGTAAGCCTGGAAGCTCATCAGGGAACACATCATGAAACTCCCTAACAGTAGGTACATCAGACACTTTTAAACTGTCCTTCTTCGCCTCAACTACATAACACAAATATGCTTCACAGGCTTTTCTGATCAACCTTTTTGCTGCAGTAGCGAAAATCACATTCGACAAAAAGTCAGACCTCACACCCACAACCGTAATGTCATCACCCTTCGGAAGCTGTAGGGTGACTCTCTTCTTTCTGCAGTCGACAATTGCTTGATGGGCGAATAGCCAATCCATCCCCAGAATCAAATCAAACTCGCGAAAGGGCAACTTGATAAGGTTTTCCAGGAATGTATGTCCCTAGACACCGATAGGACACTATCTATAAACCTTATTCACTACCACACTATGTCCCAGAGGATTACTCACCAAGATATCCTGGTCTAAGTAGGCCTCTTTCATCCCTTTTTCCCATGTTAGTTTTGTGCTAATATATGAGTGTGTGGAACCAGGATCAATTAGAGCATAAACTGAATCAGATAGCAAAATAAACTTATCCACAATCACATCGGGAGCATCCTCATTTTCTCAGGCCCTGACAGCATATGTTTGTCCCCCTAATTGCCTCTGTCCCTGGGATGACTGACCAGTTGGTCTAAAAACTGAAGTATTAGGGGCTGCTCCCCTACTACGACCTCGCAGAGCTGATGACCCAGTACTAGATGCTGGTGAGGTGGCTGGACCAGTCTGCTGCAAAGGACAGTCTTTAATACGATGCTCTCGGGACCCACACCTAAAATAGGCTCCAGTCAGCAATCTGCACTCCCCTGAATGTGTCTTCCCATAATGATCACACAACACTGGTGTCCCCCTACCACTACCTCTAGGTGCACTAGAAATTGTAATGGCTGTAGATTTACCATGGGAGGCACTACCTTGGCCCCTGCCTGTCGGTGGGTGACCCTGAGGCATCTGCTGACCCTTCTGCTTTTTACTCTATCCCAACTTGCCATTGTTTTGTCCCTGCTTCCTCTTTTGCTGAAATCGAGACTGTCTTTCTACTTGCTCGGCTTGGGTGGTTTCTAATTTGATAGCCGCATCTATTATGGATCTCAGATCTGGGTATTTTTGGTCTCTAATGATATGCCTCAACTTAGTATATAGATCCCTCTCAAATCGCTGACATAACCTTTCTTCTATAGCCAAGCCTTCATCTAAATAAGCGCTCAGGCGCTCAAACTCTCTGTCATACTCAGCCACTGTACGGTTTTCCTGTCTCAGCCTCCAGAAAGCATCATGCATAGCAATCTTGTATTCAGACCCAATATACTTTTTCTCAAACTGATCGATGAAAAATTACCAGTTCAAATGGTCTGCAGGCGTGTGCCTTCTGACTGAGTCCTACCAAATAAAAGCTGAACCTTGTAGCAAAGCAATAATACCCTCAAGCTTCTCTTCTTCAGAACTATGGATGATTTCAAACAACCTTTTTATTTAAAAAAGCCATGCCTTTGCAGCTGCTGGCGTCAAAGGGTCCTCGCCTGTAAAATCCTCAGCTCCTAACCTTTTTAATTGCTCTAGTATAGGTCTTCTTCTAGGTGGAGCAGGCTGCTGAACCTGTATTACTGGTGGTGGTGCCTGAGCCTGTGCAGCCTAGAGACGCTGCTGAATATAATCTGACATCAAATTAAGGAGGTCTAGCTGAGGAGGAGGAGGTGGAGGAGGCACTACAGGTGGAGGTGTTAGTTGTGGTGAAACCTCCTGTGCCCCATATTACTAGAGGCCTCACTCCTATTATCTCCAAGCTCGTGACTCGGCTCTCCAGACATCTTTTAACTATAAAATAGAAGGGAGCAAGAATACATTAATTCCCAAAACAACTTCTCAAAATAGCAATTGGCATGTATATAACTTATTAAAATTAAACATTGCACCCACTCTGATCTTAGAACCGCCTAAACCTCGCTTTGATACCACAAAATGTAACACCCATAACAAACTTAACACTGTTCTAGTACCCCGCATGTCAAAAATTTTTTCCAACTTATTCTCATCAACTTATAACATATAATTAGTTATCTATAGTACCAACAGCCGATGACTTGTAACTGTCCAATTTACTATGCACTTAATAAAATTTTGATAAAATAACGGCTATAAATTGTTCTAACTCCCTAAAAAGCAAACAATGTCCACAGCCTCTCAGAGGCACAACAGTCATATATATATTGTCATATCAAGCATTTATATTTCCAACCCATCCATCTAGACCTATCACATACATTCCATTTCACCAATTAAGTCTTGTATACATCAATAGGTAAAGACAGATTACAGTCCAAAACATCCATTCCAAAGTTATTTACATCATACAAAACTATAAGTATTGCGTTCATATATATACATGCCATAAAAGTCCAAAACTCTACTTTAATAAAAAAAAAGTCCTTCAGAAAATATTCTTGCTCCCGCTCCTGCGTAGCTACACGCAGTCACAATTACGCGCTGAGCATTGACATGCCCAGTGGTGACTAATAATCTAAATATTTCTATGCTTAACTTAAAATAGTGCAATTATGTAACAATTCTCCATCCTAATTTGTCAAGCAAATTCAAATATCAACATTTTTAAATTACTAAAACACTTTTATTCTTTAAATGCTTATTTCTTATCAAATTGCATATTTAATTCAAACTTTTACTTTTTATCAATTTGATCCTTTTTTCTTGTTAATATACATATTTAACCTTTTATGCTTCTTTTTAACATCTAAACTATTAATTAAGGCACTTAACCTTAATTTTACACTTAATTAAACATTTTTATGTAAAATTTCTTTTTAATCCTTGTTGACTATAAAATTTCATTTTAGTACACTTTAACCATTAATTGACTGTCTTATCCTTAATTAAGCGATTCTCAATTAATTTGCTTAACTTTTACTCTTTTGAAAAAAATTACAAATTTGCCCCTAAACTTTCTTTTTATTTCAAATTAGCCTTTTTCCATTTTTAATTAACATTTTTCACTTCTTTTTCATGTTATCTCATATCATTTTCATTATGCCCCTAGTTTCGAACCCGACAGAAAACTCCAAATCGGATACACGGGACGTGAACCCCACAGGACCACAACAGAGATAGAGAAATGACCCCCAAAGGGCCAATTCTCACAAAACAAAGAATAGAGACAGAGAAGCCATGGTGATCAAGGATCCATCATGAAATAGAGTCAAGCTTGCTTTTTGCAATGATATAATAAAAAAAAGTGGATTTGGATTAAAAAAAGAAAAAGACTAGCAATGAAACTTAGTGATTAAGCAATAAAAGAAGTACCTGAGAGGAAATAAAAAGAGAGGAGAGTGTGAAAAGTGGAAGAAAGAAGGAGATCCATAAGTGAAGAGAAGAAGGAGAAGATTGATCGATAGATTGCGTTAAAGAGTAAATAAGGAACTTTACTTTTCTTTGGGTAAAAAAGTATTTTGAAAACTCCCATTGGGTTGAAATCCAATGAGTTGAAAAGTGAGATGAATTAATTTTGGGTTGATCAAATGGGTATTGGGTTGGATTGAATTGAATTGGGTTAAAACATAAAATGAGTCAGTTTTGGATTGATCTAGTGGATATTCATTTGCATTGAGTTGGATTTGGATCAATTTTTCCAGGTCTACTATATATATATATATATATATATATATATATATATATATATATATATATATATATATATATATATATATATATATATATATGAGGCATGACATTCTAATTTAAATCTCCCTAGGAAATAGGAATCAATAATATTTTTTTGTTTTTTTAGTTGTAGAATCAGCTTGTGATGGTGGTGATTATAATGTGATTCAAGTTCATGATTAGGAAGTTAACTATGAAAAAATTTATGTGAACTGTATTTTTATTCGATATTTATTATTGAATTGATTTAAACATTATATGTTTAATTTATAATTTTAATATCAAGTATTTTGAATATTTTAACTTTTATATTCGTAGTTTGAACAATATGTTAAATTAAGTATTGTATTCAATTTTTTTTAAGTATTTTAAAAATTACATTTTGTAATTGTAGTGATTAATAAAAAAAATTGATTAATCAGTTCGAAAAATTGAAATCGATGAACTAGTTAACCGATCGAATGGACTGATTAACGGTTAGTATTTTAAAAAAATAGATTTTAATGGACTGATTTTTTTTAACTAATGAACTGGTTAACATATCTATGTTCAACTCTACTAGACGTAACAAAAGATGATCCATCAATATGTTTTATAAATATGAATAATTTATAAAATATTTTTATAATTTAATATAGATAATTCATAATTAATATAACTCATTATACTCCAATCTATTCAATATAAAAAAAATGTTAATTCAATTGGTTTGGATTTGATATTTTTCATAATAAATTATTGATGGATCGGATAGAAAACAAATAATAAATTTTTTAATTTATATTTAAATATTCCTAATTATGATGCAAATATGAATCATAAAGTTGAGTGCTCACATCCAACAACCTTTTGAATTGGGATTTGTGCCTTAAATAAAAATGCCATGTACTCAAGTGATACTTTGATGGCCTGATTTATTTTTTCTGTATAAATATATTGTGTTTAAATTAATTAAATTAATAAATTTTAAATATCGGATTAATTGTACTAAAGAAAATTCAGCGAGCAAGTATTTTTATCATTTTTAATGCATGTCAATTATTATTATTATTATTATTATTATTATTATTATGAGCTTTACAATTACATGCAAGCATGTCCTGTTACGTTTGAAGGGGTGCGTCTCACGTCGTGTGTATATATATATATATAAACTAAATATATTATATATATATAGGAAATCTTCATCTAACCGCTGCCACACCAATAATCATGAATTCCCTAATTTCCTTTGTCTTTCTCCTGTTTGCTTCCCAAGTGATTTCAGGGCAAGAGTACTTGAAGGAAAAACAAGAAGACAATTATGAGAGTGAAGGACCAATGCTCAGTGTTCCAGCATTATTGGAGAACTTACCTTCAGTTGATGATTTGCTATCTTTTAGATATTATCATGAAAGCTGTCCAGAGGCAGAAGCCATCATTAATAGAAAAGTCAAAGATAGGGTTAAGGAGGACTCCACTCTCGCTGCCAGCCTCCTCAAATTGCACTTCCATGATTGTGTTGTTAGAGTATGTAGCGTTTTCCCCTTTTTAAATCTTAGCTTTTTATTTATTTATTTATTTATTTATGTATGAGTTAGTTGGTCATCCGATCAAATGATGCATATATTCGACACTCAAAATTTTTACTCATTTTTTAATTTAATTAATTTTCAAATTAGAAAATTTTACAATTTTACATTCAACATTTAGTTATGTTTCAAATCAGAAGTTGGGTAAGGAGCTCGAGAAGCATATAACTGATTTCTACTCAAACCTGTTCGCTACCAGTAGTCAAAGCAAGGAGGACTGTGAAGTTAGTTTTATTTCTCCAAAGGTAACGGAAGAGATGAATGGATTTCTGGATAGTCCTTATACAACAGAGGAAATTTTGAAAGCAGTTAGAATGATGAACCCGCTTAAAGCTCCAGGTCCAGATGGCCTACCTCCTATCTTCTTTCAACAATACTGGGATACTGTTGGCAAAGATGTAGTAAGGGTAGTAACGGATATTCTACAAGGGGGGGACCTTCCGGACAACATCAATCATACAAACATCTGTCTCATCCCTAAGGTTAAAGATCCTCAATTCATATCCCAATATCGCCCCATTAGCCTCTGTAATGTCATATATAAAATTGCAACAAAGGTTCTAGCCAACAGATTGAAAGCTATTATGGGAGACATCATAGATGAATCACAGAGCGCCTTCGTGCCAGGAAGGTTGATTACAGACAACGCCTTAGTAGCTAGTGAGCTGTTCCATTACATGAAGAGTGGGGGAAGGGGAAGGAGGAAATGCATGTCACTGAAATTGGATATGATGAAGGCGTATGACAGGGTCGAATGGGGATATCTGAAAGCAGTGATGCTAAGGTTGGGTTTGTCAGACAAATGGGTAGAAAGGGTGATGAAGCTCGTGTCTTCGCCAACATACTCCATACTGGTAAATGGAAGTCCGATTGGCAACATAAAACCTTCCCGCGGCTTAAGGCAGGGAGATCCACTATCTCCCTACCTCTTCCTATTTTGTACCGAAGGACTCACAGGATTACTGAATCAGGCTCAGAACACTGGCAGGCTTCATGGTTTACAAGTTTCGATAGGAGCCCCTACCATCTCTCACCTCCTTTTTGCTGATGACAGTTTATTCTTTTGCCGGGCCACAATGACAGAAGCATCTACCATATTGTCAGTCCTGCAGTGGTATGAATCATTATCCGGTCAAAGAATTAATCTTAGCAAGTCAGAAGTTTCCTTCAGTGCCAGTGTACAGCCGGTTTTGAGAGATTCCATCATTCAGCATCTGGGAGTAGGGAGGGTGGAACACCATGAGCTTTACTTGGGATTGCCGACAGTGATAGGCCGGTCTAAGAAGGTAACTTTTAGTCGCTTGAAAGACAGACTCTGGCAACGTCTCGAGGGCTGGAAAGAAAAATTCCTTTCTTGGGCAGGGAAGGAAACTCTAATAAAGGCTGTCGCACAAGCTATTCCCACGTATATCATGCAGTGTTTTCTTCTATCGGTGGGTTTATGTCAGGACCTTCAAATGATGATTAGGAGATTCTGGTGGAGGAAAAATGATGACGGTAGACGAATGCATTTGTGTAGTTGGAATCAGTTATGCAAACCAAAATCAGAAGGAGGTTTGGGTTTTAGGGACATGGAATGTTTTAACAGAGCACTACTGGCTAAACAAGGCTGGAGAGTGTTGACTAATCCAAACTCCCTTATCTCTCAGATTTTAAAGGCAAGGTATTTCCCTGAAACAAGCTTTCTTGAGGCCCGGATTGGCTTAAACCCGAGCTATACATGGAGAAGCCTAGTGGCAGGGCGAGCACTGTTACAAGCAGGAAGTGTTTGGCAAGTGGGAGATGGGATGGATATAAAGGTATGGAAGGACAGATGGATCCCTCAGCCGTCCAATTTTCGAATCATTACTCCTTGCAATGACCAGCACAGGGATCTATTAGTAAGCTCTTTAATAGATCGTCAGAGAGGAACATGGAGATGGGATCTTATTAACAAGTTTTTGCTGCCAGTGGATGTTGATAGAATAAAATCAATTCCAATCCTCAATAACAACAAGGGAGACAGACTCACCTGGTTCTATCATCATTCAGGTAACTATGTTGTGAAGAGTGGTTATCGGTGCGCCCTAGCTCTAAAAGAAGAAAACAACAACAGCTCCTCATCTGAAGGATGGTCTTCCAAGTTCTGGACTCGGCTATGGAATCTTAAACTACCCCCAAAGATAGGCAATCTAATCTGGAGGGCGGCACTGAATTCACTACCCGTAAGGATAAAGCTTCATCAGAGAATTCCTTCCATATCCCCTGGGTGTCAGTTTTGCAACAGTGAAGAGTCGATCCTACATCTTTTTCGGGACTGTCAATTGGCAAAAAAAGTGTGGCAAAAGGCAGGTTTAGCCCAGATCGTAAACTCTCCAGCGTCCTCTTTCAAATGGTGGTTCTCTGATCTGTCAAACCAACTAGATGCCGAGAACATACTCCTATTCTCCTTCCACTGCTACCAACTATGGATTTCGAGGAACAAACAGATTTATGAAGGAAAGTCCTCAAGCTATGCTCAAATTCATTGGGCTGCAAAGAACTCTCTGGAGGTTTTCAAATCAGTTGTACTACCCAGAAGCGATCCTTCTCAAGCAAGGCCCTCGTCAGACTATAGATGGCAACCTCCTCCTTTCAACGTGGTAAAAATTAATACTGATGCAGGAATCCTTGGGAGCGAGGAAGTGGGTTTGGGAGCTGTCTTCAGAGATCAAAGTGGCCAAATACTACTTTGCTGCCAAAGTTCTTTGATCGGTACTTGGAGCCCATTGATATCCGAGGCACTGGCTATTCAACTCGGGCTTACTGTCGCAAAGGAGAAGGGGCTTAGTCATATAGAAGTGGAATCAGATAACAAATATGTCATAGATTGCTTAATAAATAAATCTGTCCTTAGAAATGGTCTAGGGTGTATTTTAGATGCTTACTTTCAGTTGAGCTCTTTGTTTGCGTCCTGTATTTGGCATTTTACTCATAGGAACGGGAATAGAGTAGCTCATTCCCTAGCGAAATGTTGTCCTCCCTCCCCTAGTAGGGTCATTTGGGACAAGGATTTTCCACCTTGTATCTCTGAGCTAGCCATTCAGGATGTAAATTATCTTCTTATTAATTGAATTTGCGCTTTGGATTGTTCAAAAAAAAAAAATCAGAAGTTGAGTTAAAAATTCCATCCAAAATTAATGCAATATTCTAGAATATTCCATGAGTTCCATGAAATATTCCATTAGTTTTGGAGGATATTTTTAACACTGTTCCTGATTTGAAATATAATTATAAATTATGTGTTAAATTGAAAATTTTTTAGTTTAAAAATTATATTGAAAGTTGCATGAAATATTTGGCATTTATTTATTTTATAAAACATTAAAAGTAATATAAAAATGATTGCATATATATACGTAGGGGTGTGATGGATCCATTCTATTGAACCACGAGGGAAGTGAAAGAAGAGCAAATGGAAGCAAAGGGCTTAGAGGATTTGAAGTGATAGAAGAAATAAAGGAAGAAATAGAGAAGAAATGCCCAAAAACAGTATCTTGTGCAGACATTCTAACGGCAGCCTCAAGAGATGCTACTGTTCTTCTCGGAGGTCCATATTGGATGGTGCCTTATGGAAGGAAGGATGGCAAAGTTTCTATTCACAAAGAAGTTGATTTGGTGCCCATGCGTCATGAAAATATTACTTCTCTCATTGAGTTATACCAATCTCTGGGCTTGAATATCCTTGATTTGGTCGTTCTTTCAGGTCAATTTCCATCTAAATCAATAAATTATTTGAAGATTTGACCACAATAAAAATATCTCAACTTATAAACTATTACTATTAAAATCATTTTAACCGGAAAAATCATGAATACGATGCCGGAACACTAACGTGGCAAACTATATTAGCTCGAAATATTTACATGTTATAAAAGGTTTCATGTAGTATGTATAACTAATTTCTGATAAATTAAACTGGGTGTAATATTGTTTCTCAGGGGCGCACACAATTGGCAGAGCAACATGCGGCTCAATTCAAGATCGTCTGTACAACTTCGAAGGAACAGGAAAAGCAGACCCATCTCTGGATACTAAGTACTTGAATTTTCTAACCAGAAAATGCAGATGGGCATCTGAATATGTTGATCTTGATGCTATAACTCCACACACTTTCGATGCACAATATTATAAGAATTTGGAGAACAAAATGGGCCTTTTACACACTGACCAAATCTTATACTATGATCCAAGAACTTCTCCTCTTGTTAACACTTTTGCTTCTGCACCCTCACTTTTCCATTTCCAGTTTGGAGTTTCAATGGCCAAGCTCGGTAATGTTATTGTCCCTTCTGTTCAACAAGATGGTGAAATTCGAACTATTTGTAGTTCTCTTAACTCTTACAACTACTAGTTCGTCACCGAGCCGTTGTTTGGGTGCAAGTCATTAATTCGTATTCTCTTGGTCTAATGGGTTCACTTGTGCTTTGCGATTTTTCAATGGATTATGTGATTCTTTTCTTTCGAATTTTGATATACAATTATACATGCTAACACTGTTGCTCAATAATCTTATCTACAGCTTTGAAATTGTTAACAAATGTATTTCCTTTTTTTTTTCCCCCTTTTCAGAAGAATGCATGAATAATCACTAAAATGTATAAATATATCATATGGATCAATTTTTTAACTGGATTTTTAACCTCATTAGATATGAAAATTTCTTATCTAAATCGGATACATGGTGCAATAATCTAATAGTATATTAATACCTAAAAAATAAATTACAAAAATAATTTTTTAAAATATAAATACACCATTAACTTAGTACACTACATCCTGTATAAAAAAAAAAGTCAAATCCATAAAATATAATCTCTTTTTGAAGCTGTTATCAATTTTTTTTTTTAACAGCCGCTTCTTCTCCACCACAAAAGACCATTAACTTGTTGTCCATGATATTGGTTTTGGCTTTCTAAAATTTTAAAGGAATTCTGTCATTGACAACTCAGTAACAAATATAGTGATTATTTTTAAAAATTCTTTAAAGACAGCGACCAACTTACAAATAGACCCAAAACTTATGTGATGCGGGGCGGGCCATAAAAATTTTTATTTTGCAATTTGGCTCTCTAAATGTTTTGATATAGTTTGGCCATCCTTCCCTTTTCATCCTGCATATGCCTCTGAATATACTGTCATAGCCTTCCATCTAAACACTTTTTTCCTGTAATTTCTCTAATAGATGCTGTTGGCAATGTGGTGAGAAACCCAAAGGAATAAGATATTGCAGACATCCATTTTAAAATGCTTTGTTAAAGGCTATTCTTAAAAAGTCCATCTCAAAACCTAGGGGTGTTGATCGGGCGGATTCGGATCGGTTTATTTTTCCTAATATATCCTAACTCTATCCTACCCCATGAACAGTTTGGGCCCCTAATCGAATAACCCACAAAAATTCGGACCCCGTCCGAATAACCCAAACTTATTTTTTAAATTAAAAAATAAATTTTTTCTTTTAATTTGTATGATAAAAAAATTGGAATTCAGATTGTTCGGATCGGGAAAATCCAACCTGAACCCGTCCGATGAATACAAACACACAAAATGCTGTGTTTTAAAGGAAATGGAGTGTGTTGTTCGGACGGATTGGGTTTATAAGGGTTTAATCTAATCCAAAAAATCTCAATTTTCCCGACCCTAATAACCCTATCCGAATATCTAGTTTGGGTCAGTTTTGGATAGGGTCGGGTTTTGAACACCCCTATCAAAACCTGCTTGTTTTCAGCCATTTAGTCGATTACTTTAAAATGTCTGTTTTGAAATGATCCTTAGGGGTGAAGCCTGTTCTTGGTTAGAGAAAAAAAGTCTTCAATAAACACTTGTCTTATTATTAAATCATCTTTCAATATCTTTGGGGTCGAGGCATATTATTTTGATTGGATTTTTTTAAGGGAAAACTACACAATGTACCCTCTTTTTACATTTCGTTTTCATAAATACCATATAATTTGTTTTTACATTTCATTTATGCATTTTTTATTTCAAAATTACTCTTTTTTATTTTGATATATAAAAAATGATCTCTTATAGATTCTCTCTTTCTTAGATTTTTTGCTCCCTTACCACAAGCCCAACTGTGTCAATGTCCACTACCAGCAGCCAACAAAAGCGATGAAAATGCCAATCGCAACAAATATCGCATCGTGCTTTCCAAAACTGGCTATGACTAAGTTTTTATGCGAATTTTCTTGGTGAATCTGTACGAAGCAGGCCATCGAAGTAGATGGTTTACATTTAGTGCATAGATTGTTTCTATGGTTTATGCTCTACTCTGATCCTAATGATTTTAAGGTAGACCAATTTCTTAACTTGCACTTAGTTTCTGATTGTAATTTATACACTGTGCTAGTTTCGTTATACAAATTTGTAAACATTGTTGCCCACTTTTGTCGGTTCTTTGAAGAATTGTAAATATAATAAGCATTTCTCTTCATTTGTTTCCCTGATTTTCTTATGCTAAAAATGAAACTCTCTTAATTCTCTCTCTCTTTGTCTCTTTTTTATATATTTTAAGTTTGAATTTCATTTTAATGTTGTTTCTTAATATTGCTTAGATGTTGAAATGGGGGAAGAGATGAACATGGCGGCTGCAATTCAGATTGCTCAGCTAGCTCTTAAGCATCGTCAAAATAAAAATCAGCAGCAAAGAATAATTGTTTCTTAATATTGCTTACGTGTTGAAATGTGTCTACTTGCTTTCTCTTGTGGGAGAGGTGATATTTTAATTTTATCCGTTTATGATAAAATCTTATCTTCCTAATTTATTGCCAAGAGTTAATTGCACGAGGTTTAGTTTCGGGGATGTACATGTTTCTGTTAATTACTTGAAATGGAATTAATTAAGATTACCGCAAGGTTGTAAACTTTAAATTCTATATCTGGTTTATCCGTGGAATCACCAATTAGTGGCTCTCGCCATGTCGTGGAACTTTTGTTTTGAAGCTGTTCTCTTCTTCTTCTTCTTCTTCTTCTTCTTCTTCTTCTTCTTCTTTTTGATGTCTCATAATCTCAAGGTGATTCCTTTTTGATGAATGAGTTGGTCAATGTCTATTTATATGTTGTACACAGGAGGTTGTGAGATTGCGAAAATTGTTTGTACTTAATTTGCGAGCTTATTGGTTGAATATGCTTCTGCAGTAAGCAAATGCACAAGAATAACGCTATTTTCATATTATTTTTGTTCATGCAAATTTGGTCAAGAATGGTCCACTTGCAGGTAATTTAAGAACAAAACACTAAATTCAAACTTAAATTGAAATAATCAATTCAAATGCACCAAAAGACAGAATGATCCGCCATAGAAACAACAAATGAATCAAATGATGAAGTTGCTAACAATATCAATCTCTCTTGTGAAATAAACTAAGCTAATAAGCAGGGGTGTGCAAACTTAAGTTAAAACCGAATCAAACCGATCGATTTTTTAATTCAGTTCGATTATTTCGGTTCGATTTTGAAAGGAAAAAATTACAGAAAAACTGATATATATATATATATATATATATATATATATATATATATATATATATATATATATATATATATATATTTTATGAATTATATTTTAAATTTTACACTTATATTTTTTAATATTTATGTAATTTATAAATATTATGATATATAATTTTGTAAAATATTATTAAAATATATATTTTAGTAAATAAATATTAAAATTATGTGCATAATTAGCACTCTATTGTTAGTTTTATATTGAATATATTTTATTTTTATAATTAATTATGGAAATTTTATTTTTATTTTGATTATTTTAATGGATATTATATTTAATTTGTATTTTTTTCATTTCTATAGCATTCTTAACTATTAAAAATAATATTACAAATTGTATAATTTATTAAATTTATATATTAATTTTTTTATGGTTAACCGATAAATTGATCCGAAAAATCAAATTAAAAATCAAAATCGATATAACAATTAACTGATATTAATAGTTGGTTTAAGAAAATTGTTAATGGACTGGTTAATCGGTTCATGCTCATCCCTAGAAAATGGTAGGAAAAAAATGTTTATTGCGACGGACAAAAATTCCGTTGTCAACATGGAAGAAAATTTTACCGCCAAATATTACCGATGGAAATTAAAATTCGTCGTAAAATAAGCACTAAAGTTTCGTAGTTAAAATTGTACACGAATTTACCAACGGAATGATATTTTCATCGGTAATTTACCAACAGAATTGATTTTTAGTAAGTAATTTTCCTACGAAAATAGTATGAAAATAAAATTTCATAGAAAAATTACCGACAAAATAAATTTTTTGTAGTTAATTTTCCCATAGAAATAGAATTCCCTAGGAAAATTACCGATGAAAAATTTTTCCGTCAGCAATTTACTAGCGAAATCATTTCTCCGTATGTGATTTCCTAATGGAAACACAATTCCGTAGGAAAATTACCTATAGAAAAATGATTCCGTCGGTAATTCCATAGGAAAATAAATTATATTATGAAATTATATAATTTAATCATTATAAAAAATATTGTGTCTTTTTTACATAAATAATTGAACTATTTATTAAAAATTAATTAATAATCTAATAATAATTTAAAATATATTATTTTAAATTAAATTAAAATATTATAATAATTGTTCAAAGGCAAAATTGTAACGTTCCAAAATTCAAGTCGGTTAATAGTTGGTGAATAGTATAATTTATAGGGATTAAAAATTAATAATAATGAGTTTATTGTAGGCATCATTGCTAGATTTTTGAATTAATAATTCTAATTAAAATACATGTTGGTAACAAATAAGAAATTAATATAAATTAATTCATATATAATAATAATAATAATAATAATAGTTAAAAAAAGAAAAAGAAAAAAGAAGGGAAAATCTTGTGAAGTCCCTATAAATTTCGAGACAAGAGTTGTGTGGCCACCAAATTAAGGAAAAAAAATAGAAAAAGGAAAAGAAAGAAAGGAAAAGGAAATTAAAGGAAAAAAAGGGGAAAGGAATGAAGAAAAGAAAAAGAATTAGGGGAGAGGAAAGAGGGGGTGGAGATCAACAAACGGGAGAGTGTGGTGGTGGTTGGACCATCACTAGCAATGTCGCCCAACCAGCTTTACTGCCATCCGCTTTTCTCTAGTAAGCCACCCTTCTCCCCGCCTCTAATTCTCTCTTTCTTTTTGCTTTAAAGCATGATGATTCTTTCTTCTTATTGAAGCCTCACTTCTTTATTTCGACGATCGACAAAGGATGAATGGCGAGACGACCGACACCGATGAGAGCCTAAGGCGATGTGAACGTTTTGGTACCCATCATTCACCCTTAAATGCCGATGACAGGGACATCGAGCTCAAATTTGATCGATGAATTGATAAAAAATTAAGATAAATTAAACAACTATTAAGTAATGAATATGCTCATGGCTTAAGCTGTCGAGTTGAGTTTCAGTACATAAAATACTTGTTGTAAAACTGCCAAATTTGAGCTTAAGTAATTAAAAATGTTTGAGGCGATGTTGCCGAACTGAACTAAAAGTAGATAAAATGCTCATGGCAAAATTACTAATTTGAGCTGATAACAAATAATGCTCCTAGCAAAATTACCAGACTGGCCTAAAAATAACATAATGCTTTTGGCAAAACTGCCAAACTGAGCTAAAAATAACACAATGCTATTGGTAAAACTATCGATTTGAGCTAATAATAAGAAAATGCTCTTGGAAAAACTACCAAATTGAGCTAAAAATAACATAATGCTCCTGACGAAACTGCTGATTTTAGCTAGGTGTTACTGAAGATATTTCTTCAAGTTAGAGATATTTCAAGAGTACGGTAAGAGCTTTTTGGACATGTCTTTTAGATGGTAAGCCCCAAAATTCACAAATTCATAAACTTCATATGGTCCTACCTAATTAGGGCTTAACTTATTGATGCCAATCATAATTTGTGCCTCCATAGCCTTTTTTGGGATGAGCTCACCTACTCTCAACGTTTAGAGTTTTAATTTGGGGTCATGGTAAGATGCCATGCGCTATTTGTATGCTATAGCTCGAAGTTGAGCATGCTGCCTCTTTTCTTCTAACATGTCTAAGTGGCACAGTTGTCAATCTTTATTTGCTTCTTCATCATATCATTCGGTTTGAATGTTCGCTATTTCGATCTCACACTGTATGACTGCTTCAACCCCATAAGTTAAGGAGAAAGGTTTTGCACATATCGCTAACCTAGGGATGTTTGATATGCCCATAGCATATTGTTTAGCTCATCCACCTAAAGGCCATTTGATTGGAAGTGATGAACTGAGGTGAATCTGACCTGAATATGTAACACTTCATAGAAGTTCCTGAAAGATTGACAATCAAAATATTTTTCATTATCGGTAATATAAGGGTGCGAAATACCAAACCTGGAGATAATGGATTTGTTGAAAAACTTAATTATATTTGCTGGAGTGATGGTTGCCAAGGGCTCGATTTCAATCCATTTTGTAAAATAATCCATTGCCATGATGAGGAACTTCCTCTACCCAGTAGCTAATGGGAAAGGGCTTAGTATGTCGATCCCCCATTGTACAAAAGGCTATGGATTGCATATTGGGGTTTTTTAAACCAACCTCTGATGAATAATTTTGTCGAACCACTGACATTTGTAACATTTCTGCACCAACTCCCTTCCATCAGCTTCTATCTTTAGCCAGTAATACCCCTACAATAGGGCTTTCTGAGCTATTGTTTAAGCATGCTAATATGCACTGAAAATGCCTTCACGAATTTTCCCGAAGGATGTAATTACCTTATTTCGAACTCAAGTATAATGACCAAGGGTGTGAATAAGATCGCCTACATAACTTGCCTTCTAGAATGGCATAAAGGCTAGACTACTGAATAACTTTTTAGCTTTAATTTGGTCTTTTGGAAGATCACCTGTATCTAATAACTGATAAATTAGTAATTGCTATCCCTCCATCCACTCGTTAAGCTGAACTGGATAAGTCTTGTAAGATGGTTAAGCGATGATCGTCCATACTATATCCACCATTTGTATGGTGCTGCCAAAGGCTACTTGTTTGGATAAAAAATTAGCTCTTTTGTTCCCTTCCTGAGGTTTCTGATCAATAGCCCATGAACTTTCTCCCTTTTCAAGTTGAGAGAGTAAGGTAGCCACTAGGTATCGATACTTTATCATGGTATGCTTCTTAGTTTCAAATTTCCCGAGCATCTGACTAACAACCAATTGAGAATCAGAATGAACAAGTAAAGAGTTCGATTTCACCTTTAGGGCGACTTGTGACCCAAAACATAATGTTTCGTATTCCATAACGTTATTGGACGTTGCAAAAATATCCTAGCCATTCCCTTAATAGAAATTCTGCCAGGATTGACAAAATAACTCTAACTCTGGCCCCTTCAAAGGATACTGCTCCATCTGTGAACAAGTTCCAAGACACCTTACTTGGCTTTATGGGGGGAGCATGTAGCTCGACTATGAATTCAGCTAAACTTGAGCCTTCATTGCCAATTGAGGTTCGTATCAAACATCAAACTCTCCTAGGCAAGCTACCCATTCAGTTATTCTCCCTGATGCCTTCAATCTCTACATCACTTTCTTGAGATAAGTGTTTTTCCAAACAATCACTGAGTAGGGCCATAACTTTATAGCCGAAGTAACTAGAGCCAAACCTAACTACTCCAGAATTGGGTATCTTTGCTTGGAACCTCTGAAAACCTTAATGGTGTAATAGATTAGGAACTACTTGATGTTTTCTTCTCTGAACAAGACCAAGCCTATAGTGCCTTCAGAAAATGATAAGTATATGAATAGTATCTCTCCCAATTATGGTCAGCTAAGTAAGGGAGGTAACATGAGGATTTGTTTTAGGGTTTCAAAGGATAATTGAAACTTTAGAGTCCACTCAAAATTCTTTAAGCTTTTCGGTGCCTTGTAAAACGGGAGGCATCATTTTACCGAATAGGAAATGAATCTTCCTGGAGCTGTAATTTTTTCATTCAATATATATACTTCTTTAATTGACTTTGGTGGCTCCATCTATAGTATGGCTTCAATCTTGGTCGGATTAACCTCTATTCCTCTTTTAAAGATCACAAAACCTAAGAATTTTCCAGATCGGACTCCAAAGTCTCATTTCTTTGGATTTAGCTTTAAGCCAAACTTGCCCAGAGTTAAGAATGTTTCTTCAAGCTCTTTGGGCAAATTTGTCAATGTCTTGCTCTTGAAAATCTTATAACCAATATAGATTTTCATATTTCAACCTATTTGATTAGCAAACGGATTGTTCATCAGTCTCTGATAAGTCGCACCAACATTCTTAAGATCAAGCAGCATTACTTTTTAGTAATATGTTGCTCTACAAGTAATGAATACTATTTTTTCTTCATCTTTTGGATTCATGGGAATTTGATTGTAACTTGCTAATGCATCTAAAAAGGCATACTCTTCAAAATCAAGTATGGAATTTACCAACAGACCAACGTTCGGCAGTAGGTTGCTATCCTTAGGGCGGACCTTGTTGAGGTCAGTAAAGTCTATGTATATTCTTTATTTTTTGTTAGACTTCTTTACCAGCACTATGTTGGATAGCTAGCCTGAATAGAGCACCTCTCTAATGAATCCATTCTTGAATAAAGTATTTATTTCTTCATTAATTGCCAGTTATTGTTCGGGCGTATGGTTGTACTTCTTTCACTTTACTGGTTCATAGTTTGGTTGAATACTCAATGAGTGAGATATGACCTCGAGAGAAATTCCAATGATATCAAAAGGTTGCCAGGTGAACACATCTGCATAGGATGATAGAACTACTAATAATGACTTTATGTCCGAGTTGGCCTTTTTGGAGGCTATTTTTACCATTTTTTCTGGGGGTAACTCCACTTCTTGTAATGAATCCACTGGCTCTACTTTTTGAGCTGAGTCAATTGGAATATCCATTATGTTTATAGGTAGTGTTTAATTTGCTTCCTTTAACATAGTAAAATATATTTCCTGTACTATGATCCGATTTTCTCGAAGTATTATCATTCTTTACTATGTTGGGATTTTAAGTATCATCTTCTGCATAATCATATGGGTAGAAGAGGTGTATGCATCTATCAAGGCTAGAAGAGGTCGCTCAAAAATTGCATTGTATGATAATGGAATATTACTACCATAAAACATGTTGTGCAGATCCTGACTATCGAATCATCCCTAAGCCATATGGGTAGGTTGACTGAACCCTTTACCTTGACAGGCTAACTCGAGATTCCAATCAATTGTATAGTAACTTCCTATAATTCCAATCAATTTTGCTTACTGAGCTATTAGCTGGGTTAAATTTGCATCACAACATCCTTCACAACCACTTCGATACTCGAAAACAAATAACTCCGTTGGGTTTCCAGTGAAGGAAGCTATGATGGTCAAGTTAGTTTAAAGCTTTAAAGAACATTTACAAGAGTATAAATTGGCTAAGAGAGAGAAAAATATATGATATTTAGCCTATTTAAAGAGATACGAATTCTATTTTAGTTAGAATTCAATTTACTACCTAGAAGAGATTCCTATTGTCAACAGGAAACCCATTTAGGAAGACATATGACTTAATCAGGAAACTGAACTAAGATTTCAAAATAGGAGTTCCACATACTTTAGGCAACTAAGAGTCCTTGTCTAGGTGTAACCTTTTGAAACGACTTAACCGGGTAACCAATTCAGATCTGGGGATAACCAAGCAGCTAATGATCGGGCTAGTCAAGAGAGCCCGATCAGGCAATTCAATTATCACATATTCATATTCATATTCATATTCATATAGATATAATAATTACTATAACAATTAAATTTATCTTATTAATAATTAAAATATTTAGTTTAATTTATTAACTAATTATTATCTTAATTTTGTGCATTAAAATATATAATGTAAATAGCTATAAAGTTAAATTTATATAGTACATATCGAATAGAAATTATAAATAATAGTTATATATAAAATTATTAGTATTATATATAATAACTAATAACTATTGATTCTTTCGGTATAATTCGATTCCAAAATAATTCGGTACAATTCAATTCGGTTTTCAATCCGATTCTAGATAAAATATCCAAATCTGTTCCAAATAAAATTCATGGTACAATTTAGTTTGGTTCTAGTAAAAAAGTTACCAATATAATTCGGTTCTGAATCATTTTTTTCAGTATTTCGGTTCAGTATAAGAAAATCGCTAGTATTTATGGATGCATTTTATTTATGTCAACGAAAGTTAATGATAAAATACGAGATTTTAATGGACAGGAAAAAAAAGAAAACCATAATGTCAAAAAAGAACAAAAAGATTTAAAATTACATTTACTAATGTATAATTAAAAACGCATTTCATGCAACGAGAGTAACGATAAATCGACATGACAAATAATGGAAATAAATGGAATAAATCGAAATTAAATCAACAAGAGTAACGATATATGATCTCTTATTATAGTCAGTCAACATATCTCATATATTTGAATAACAATCGATTTATTTATATATCACTCTTTAGATTTTCACCGCCATAAAAACAGTACATTGATAAAGCCATCCACATATCTCTATCACCTCAACACATATTCCTAAGGCACTCCACCACCATTTGCTTTCTTTCTTTTTCTATCTTTTAGGCTAACTCTCTTTATCTCTCTCTCTCTCATTTGAATATTTATTTTTATTCTTTATAATAAAACCCTACAAAGAATGTTCACATATCACAATTAAACCTATCCCTTTCCTGTCCCAATTAATCCTCCAAGCTTATTCCTTCACTTGGCATTTATACAGATATATTAAATATACATGTTAAAGGCTTTTGATAATTGCAGGGATATATTCCATTTTGCATGGCTAGTTGTGATGTAATATCTCCCTATATCGCTTCTTTCACCATTTTCTTCTTCTTTCTTCTCATTAGCACTACCAGCAGAGCTGAAGCTTTGGTGCAAAACGACATGCCGTTTTCTACAAGAAGATTTGGTCCTGGTAATTCTAAGAGACAACAGAGCCAATGGCAACAAAAAATCTTCAATGCAAGTGCACATGAAGTTCCTAGTGGTCCAAATCCCATTTCTAATAGGTGAATGAAGAAAATTAATTTCCCATTTAATATCACCTTCTTCTTTTTTATTTTTCTATATACTGGTAGTTGGAGCTTGAGCTCAAAACCTCCTAACATATTGGTACCAACAATATCTACCTCTGAAATGCTCCTTTGGACCGATCACCTTCTTCTTCTTCTTCTTCTTCTTCTTCATCATGGTTTTGGGTTTGCGGTTTTCTCTTTTTTTCTCTATATATTTTATGATATGCATACAGTTAAGGAGCCATATTTATAGGTAGGATCTTGCTTTCGTTATTGTCTACAGGAATGTGATATCACTACAGTTCATTCTTATTATTGTTTTCCAATCATTTAACCATGAGAATGTATATTACATATGATCATTTCTGTTGTTTTTCTTCTCTAAAGTAGAACACGACAAATTTATAAATCAAATTAATAATTAATTACCACCTATACTTGTTAACCACTACTTTACTTTTTTTTCCAACTAATTTATCTTGAGTGGCTTCATTGTTGATGGATGTACTTTGAAGAAAAGAGAAGTTAGAACATATTAATCTTGATTAGTGAAGAAGATAATTAAGAATTTCACAGTAATAATGTGAATTTCTAGGTTCTCTTTTTTATTTATTATCATGAAAGTAAAAGTTCTGTCTAGGTTGATAAAAGCATTAATGGGAGCGGATATATATATATATATATATATATATATATATATATATATATATATATATATATATATATATATATAATCTTTTGAAAATATAAGGTGTGGGTGTGGGGAAGCATAATTGTTGGAGGAGCTAATTACCATATGATCAACTTCATTGTGGAGATTAAAAATATGAATGTGCATGTTAAAAATATTTACTTTGAACGAATTTATTAGATTACAAAAAATCAAGTCAATGAATATAAAAAAAAATTATACAGATAATTTTTTTTAGATACAAGTAATTATTATGTAAAACCAATTTTTTTAAAAAAATATATATTTGTATATAATAATTTCACAAAATCTGTTAGAAGATAAATAATTAAAAAGAAAATAGTCTGGAGGTGAACTTTATTTAGGTTGAAGAGGACAGTGAAATATGCAACAATTATGAAAATAAAAAGAAGGCCCAAAAAACCATAGTTTTGCGTGAAAAGTGATAGGGAGGTGGCATCAAAAGCTGCAGTGAATTGTCCCTTTTACCGACACCTGAATTTCCGAAAATAGCCTTGGGTTTGTTCGTGGTTTTGCTGTTTCTCTTCTCAAAAGCTGAGTAAATGAAACAAAACCACAGCTGCTTCTTTGTTATTACTATTTGTGTCTTTACTTTGTTGTTCTTAACCTTACCTTGTCTTTTTGACTGCTTCTTCTTCCAGTTGTTTCTTCTGTTGCCTGCTTTCTGTTCAGTTTGAACCTACGCTTCTTATTTTCAAAAAGTTTTGGATTTCTTTTTTTTTTTTCCAAAAATCAATTGGTATTAGTATTATATACATGCACAATTGAACCGTTTGATTATGTATTCGTTACAGATCGAATGTACATGTATCATGTCGTTCACAAATAAAGGAAGGAAAAAAGTACTTTTCTAAATTTTTGCTATTAAATATTTAAATATTAATTTTATAATATTAAATTTCTAAATTTTGGTTGCTTTTAATATAGTGAAATCCATTAGTGTAATGTCACGCTAACGGAAAATGTACAAACGACACAGTGTGTATCATGCAAATAGTAGAGGATTTAATGTCAAAAATAGTAAATATTAAGATATCTAATGTTGTAAAATAAATATTGAAAAATGTGAGAGACTTACAAGTGAGTTTGACCACAAAAGAAAGGTCCAACTTAAACTCTTTTGCCAAAGGAAAAAAAAGGAAACTAATAGTCATAAATTATACATAGCCTTTGTTTTGAATTTTCACAGAAAGACTTCGAAAACTCGCATATATGGGACATAAATTTGCATGAAATTGCTATTTTTAGTGGAGTGATTTTATAAATTTGAATTTATTATAAAATGCCTTTCAACCAAATGGATTTAATTTGTATTCCATTTACAAAAAGAAAATAAAAATCCATCAAAGTAAAACCTGAAAACAAAAAAACCAAAAAACAAAAGTGTTCCATTCAATGGATTTACTTTCTAAATGTCTTCAGTTCAAAATTTTTATATAGTCTCATCTTTTGATTGGGATGAGGAAAATGAAAGCTCCTTTTTAAGATGTTAATCTTTTAGCGTTACAATAGCTTAATAGTTTTTTTTTTTATTTAAAGCATAAGGAAAATGTGATACATGCGTATCAAAATTATCCCATTAATAAAATTCGCACAATCTAATAGTTTAAATACGCACATACTGCATATATTCACACACAGCATAAAATAGTTGCTTTAAGTCAAGAGCAAGGTTAAAAGTGATAAGATATTTGTAATTGATTATATTCCCTAGCTTTCCATCATGATAAAAACTTTCCTAAAAGAAAAGATCATCAAGTCAAGACAGAGACTCCTAGATTTTGCTGTTATCTGTCTTTGTATAATTTCACAGAGATTTTCCAAGTTTAGAAGAGCAAGTAACATTCATCGCTTTCGGAGAAAGCCTACCGTTCTTTAAATATATAATATTTTTTCATTTTTTAACCGTTAGATCAATTAATGGTAACATTTAAAAACTAAAAAATAGAAAACACCGTATACTAAAAAAGATACATTGAGCCAAGACCCACTTTTGGCAACCAAACCATCATTCTGCCTTTCACTTTTGGATTTGAGGATTTTAATAAACTTTTGTAAAATATCACTCCAACCAAATCTGTATTACTATTTATTGGCTCTACTTCTAAACCAAGAAACAACAATAACATTCTATCATCTCTCACCTCTAAAGTCAATGAGATTGGCCAGGTTGATTAAAATGGTGTTTATTACAAGACCGCATCTCTAGAATGGACCACTCTAAATTGTCATATAATTGTTGGTGGGTTTTCTTCATATATTAGATTTTAAATATATATATATATAGAGAGAGAGTTATCATTAGAATTTTTAAGATGAGAGAATTAATAAAATTTTCATTATCAAAATCCTCATGGTATCAAAGTCTAATTCTTTCTAAAAGTTGAATTTTCTCCTTTTAAAGAGGCAGAATTTTCTCTTTCTAAAAGAGATGGGAGTTTTTTCTATGAAAATTTTTGAGAATAAAATTTTTAAGTGGAGAAATCTGAACTAGATATGGATACCATGAAGACTTTTGAGAATAAAATTTTTATTAATTTTTTTCTTTAAAAATGTACAAGTTATTTATAGAAAAAAGTTTTAGTCCTATTTTAATAAAGAAAATAAAAAATTATTAGAAAATATAATAAATAAAAAATTGGAAAAAAAACTTAACTAAAAATATATTAAAAAAATATATATCTAATAGTAAAACCATCAATAATTATCAACACAAACTCTCTAAAAATTTTACTCCTATGGATGCTGTTGCTAAAAAATTAGCATAATTTTGGAATATAATATGCACAACTTTTATACACATCAAAATCATTTCATAATTCTTGTAATTGGTGTAATACAAAATGTCATTATCCTAACCACCATATGCCTCCATATAGTAGGGCAAATGCCAATGTCTCAATGCGAAGTAGTAGTAGTAGTCTGGTGTGTGCGTGCATTTAGACCATCCGATCGGCAGCACGCGTGCAATCAAACAATAAAGCATATTGTATCACACCCCTTCAATGCCAGTTCCCAAAAAAAAATGACTTGTGGAACTTTAAACCAGCTCACAACCCGTCACTTGTACATACGAGGAAAACTCCCACAAGCATAACGAAAATTGGCCTGACTAGCTTCCAAAATTTCTAAACATTTGATGGACTAATGCTTCTAATATTTCAAGTCCAATCAAATTTTGAACTTCTAAGATCAAGGCACTCTGTGCTTTCTGCAGTAGAAGTTTCCCCAGTACTTGAATAGAACCATGAAATACAGTAACATTCTTAAAAAGCAGGGATCTAAATCTTACTACTGTTAAGTCATACTAATAATTCTAGTAATCTTTTCTTCTACGTAATTCCCTCACAGACGATCATACTTAGAATCTTGGGCCCCTTACATGAAATTCAAATGGTTCTTATAATGATGTTAGAATATTTCATTATATTTCTTTACATCTCCGAAGTCTACAAACATTCAGATGAGACTAGCAAGTATAATATAATCCCCTATTACTGCGAGATCCAAAAAGCCTATACTATCTGTAAGGGAATTTGTAATTCATAAATATTACCAACTTAAAACGAGTACAAGATGGACAAAACCTGATTCGTTCGCCTTAAAAACTAAACAGACAAGTCAAATCATTTCTGACTATTAAAGTGACTATAGCTACAGAATTGACATGCCAATAGATTTGTGGAAAATTTCATACAACCAGAGAACAAATCCAGACCATTCTTACTTCTTTTTTCCCCAGCAGATGCCATTTCGAAAGAACTGTGATTCATGACCAATGCACATAGAAGAGCCCTTCCTGTGACCCGCACCATGTCCCCCAACTATTTTTCTGCAGAGATGAACAGTCTTCTATGCTCCTATTTTCATCTGGTATTCTCAGAACACCTGGAGCAGAGTTGGTTATTCAATTCAGAAAAGTCATTTTGTAGATAAAAACACAGCATACGAACAAGTAATGACTTATAATGGGTAAGATGCCAAGTGGATATACCCGCAGCTCTTTTCCAGCAAACAGTTGAAAGAATTGAATCAGAAAACTTTCCCTCAGAGAGTAGTTCACCAGATTTTAGGCTCCAAAGCCTTAATATGCAGTCTTCGCCACCTAAAAAAGTGCCATAGGTCTAGTTTCTGAAGATTTTCACAAGAAAAAATGTATGGAAATGACATAAACCTGCCATAAGAAATCTCTCAGACTGGTCTACTCCAATTTGTAAACGGCTATGGGAGTTCACATGCCCTTCATAAGATTGTACAGCCCCTCTCTTGACCATGCGATGATCATAAAGCTTAATCTGCTACGGAGAAAGATATAGAAGACCATTAACAAACTGTCATTTGTCAAATATCAGTTGACTGACGAAACTATAAAGATACCAGAAAATACATGTCAAATAAAATAATAGACTCCATGACATTACCTTGCAAGTACAGTTATCAAGACATCTGCAGTAATTTATTTTATTAACTGATTATTGTGAGAAAGCAAAATGTTTTCTGTATTTTGAATTCAAGACATTACAGGTCTTTATACAAGTCCCTGCTTAGTATTTAGTCAACAATCTCTGTTCCTATAATCACATTTCCTACAATTACGTTAACAGCTAACAACTATCTACAATTAGTCAATAATCTGTAACACTCCCCTCAAACTGTAGCATAGATATTAATTATGCCCAACTTATTATACAAATATTTTAAGGTCCATTAAAAACTTTTGTGAATAGATCACCCAATTATTTTAATGTCTTCACATGTCCTATTGATATGACACTGCCTTGAATTTTCTCACAAATAAAATGACAGTCAATTTCAATATGTTTGGTCCGCTCATAATACACTGGATTGTAGGCAATATGGAGAGCCGCCTGATTATCACACCCAAAGTTTTACTGAAAACTAGGAATTTATACCAATTTCAACAAATAAATGACGAATTCATAAGATTTCACATGCAGACTGTGACATAGCCTTGTATTCAAATTCTGCACTTGACTTGGATACTACGGTCTGCTTCTTGCTCCTCCAAGATATTAAATTTCCTCCAACAAAAGTACGATAACCTGTAGTTGATCTCATATCAATCTTGAATCCTACCCAATCCGCATCAATAAAACATTTAATGTGAGTATGTCTATGCTCACTGTACAATATACCTAGTCCAAAAGCAAATTTCAAATAACATAAAATCTACTCTACAGCTTTCCAATGCTTGACCGTAACAAGTCATAAATTGACTAACAATACTTACTGCAAATGCGATATCTGAACGAGTTACTGTAAGATAATTCAATTTTCCAATTAATCTCTGATATCTTTCTAGATTATCAAAATGATCACCATCATCATTTGTAATTTGTACATTAAGAATCATAAAAGTATTGCATGGCTTAGCTCTTAATTTTTTAGTTTATGCAAGCAAGTCGAGAACATATTTTTTTTGGGATAAAAAAATTATCTTCTTACATCTCGACACTTCTGCTCTCAAAAAAATATTTCAACTGATCTAAATTTTTAGTGCGAAATTTACCATACATGAAAGACTTAAGGAAATAGATACCTGCAAAATCACTCCCTATAATCACAATACCATCAACATAAACCAGAAGAAGAATAATGATAGCTTCCGATTGTCTGTAGAAAACTGAATAATCACACTTGACTCTTCTTTAGCCCAAACTTTTGGACTTCACTAAATTTTTCAAACCAAGCACGAGGACTCTGCTTCAATCCATAGAAGAATTTCTTCAGATGACAAACTTTCCCATACTTTCCCTGAACAACAAAACCAGGTGGTTGCTCCATATGGACTTTTTCCTAAAGGTCGCCATGAAGGAAAGCATTTTTCATATCAAACTGATGCCAGGACCAATGTTGGGAGGCTGCCAAAGATATGAATAAACGAACAGAACTCAATTTGGCTACAGGAAAGTATCAGAATAATTCACGCCATAAATTTGGATATATCCCTTAGCAATAAGTCGAACTTTAAGCTGAGCCACAAAACCATCCGAATTAACTTTGACTGTAAAAATTCATTTGCAACCTACAACTTTTTTTCCCTTTTAGTAAATGCACCAACTCCCAATTGTTATTTATCTCCAAGGTATTTATCTTCTCTTTCATTGCATCATGCCAACCGGGATGAGATAAAGCTTCTTTAACAATTCGAGGAACAGAAACCAAGTAAAGAGAAGCAATAAGAGAAAATGTAGATGAAGATAAATGATCATAAGATATAAAATTACCAATAGGATAGGCACATTGGCATTTGTCTTTCCGTAGGGCAATAGGAAGATCAAGATCATCTAGGACTGGATCGGATGATAAATCTGATTCAAGCATTGTATTGGAAGTTCCATGTCTCTTAGAATAAACCTGTAAGATAGATGGCTTTGCTGGAGCAGGTGGAGTTGAACCACCTACGATAGTAGAAATAGGATCACTTAGAGCAAGAAGACCCAAATCACTTGGAATAACAGGAGTGGGAACCACTGTTGACCTTGTAATAACATTATATTCTAACCAGTTGTCATCCTCCCCCTGACTTATAGAATCAGAAGCTGGGAAAAATGGTTCATGCTCCTAGAAAGTAACATCAATAGATACAAGATACCTATTAAGTTCTGGACAATAGGATTTGTACCCCTTTTGCAAATGATAATACCCCAAGAAGACACACTTAATGATTTTGGATCCAATTTAGTAATCTGAGATCGAACATCACGGACAAAACAAGTGCTTCCAAATATTCTTGATTTTATATGAAACAATGACTTAGATGGAAAAAGAACAAAGTAGGAAGTCTCACTAGCGAGTACTGAAGAGGGCATGTGATTAATCAGGAAACAAGCAGTAGGCACCGCATCGGCCCAAAATTGTTTAAGAATTTTCATCTGAAATAAAAGAGCACGTCTCAAGCAAATGTCTGTTTTTCCTCTCAGGATGTGTCCAAACATGAGGATTGACAAAGTATACCATTCTAGTCATGTATGTTTGAAAAGAATCTGAGAAGTATTCTTTTGCATTATCACTCGTCAATGTGCGAACAGAAATATTAAATTGAGTTTTGACCTCAACACAAAAAGCACAAAAATGACCGAATAATTCAGACCGACTTTTCATAAAAAATATCCGAGTCATATAGGAGTAATTATTCACAAATGTTACAAAATATTCAACCCAGGTTTGGCTATCACAGAACACGATCCCCAAACATCTGAATGAACCAATTCAAATGCAGAATCAGCTCATTTATTAATCCGATGACTTAAAGAGCTACGGTGGTGCATGGCAAACTGACATAACTCACAATCAAGAGAAGAAACATCAGAAAATTGAAGATAAAGTTTCTTCAAAGTTGGCAAAGAATGATGCCCCAACCGACAATGTGCTTCAAAAGAAGACAAAATACTAAAACAAGCAACCAGTCTAGATATCTTTCTATTAAGAATATAAAGACCTCTTAAGACGTGATCTTTACCAATGATCTATTTTGTAACAAGATCTTGGAAGACACAATGATCAAGGAAGAAAGAAATACAACAATTAAGATCACTTGTGAGTTTACTTACAGAAATCAAATTAAAAGCAAGCTCCGATATATGTAGAACTGAACCCATAGAAATTGACGAAGTCAGGCTAACTGTGTCAAATCCGTTTACATGAGAAAGTAATCCACCTGCCATTGTAACTGGAGAAGAAGATGCATGAGACTAACAAGTAGAAAATACATTTCGGTTACCTATCATATGATCTGTAGTACCAAAATCAATGATCCATTGAGATGAGGAAGATAAAAGATATGTGTTTGGATTCCCTATCCTAGTAACAGTAGTGGTGGATGAATTTTTCAAAGAATTCTAATACTTGGTAAATTTTGCATGCTCATCTGCATAAATCATAATATAGTTCCCAGAGGTACTAGTTGTAGCAATATTTGCTAATTTAGGCTTTTGATTATGTAATTTTCTACAGAATCTTTTTGTATAACCAGATTTATGACAATAATAGCACCTTATTATTTGAAAAATTCGGGGTATCACTGGAAACAGTGTTTTATTTGAAAACAACATATCTCGAACATAACAAGTACTGCCAAAAATTCGGAGTTCCACTAGAAGGAACAGTATTTTATTTGAAAACAACACATTATTAGGGATATCGCCATTTAACACCGTAGAGAGCATCCGATTGATCAGAAAACAAGCTGTAAAAATAGCATCGACCCAAAAACACTTAGGAACATTCATTTGAAACAATAAAGTTCTAGTTGTCTCAAGTAAATGTCTGTTCTTTCTTTCAGCAACTTCATTTTGAGAAGGTGTATCAACACAAGAGGACTGATGAAGGATACCCTGTTGAGACATATACCGCTGAAAAGAATCTGACATATATTCCTTAGCATTATCACTTCGCAAGATATTCACAAAAGCATTAAATTGGGTTTTAACTTCAGCACAAAAGGCAGAAAAATGAGAAAAAACTTCAGAACGATTTTTCATAAAATAAATCCAAGTCACATGGAAAAAATCATCCACAAAAATAACAAAATATCTGTATTCAGTTTTGGACATAACAGGACAAGGACCCCAAACATCCGAATGAACAAGTTGAAAAGAAAACTCAGCTCGTTTATTAATTCTAGGACCAGACGAGCTACGATGATGTTTAGCAAAATGACAAGACTCACAATCCAAAGAAGATACATCATAAAACTGTAGACATAATTTCTTTAACATAGCTAGAGAAGGATGCCCCAATCGACAATGTGCTTCAAAAGGAGACACTACACTGGAACAAGCAACAGGTCATGGTACCCAAGAATTCAGAATGTATAGACCACCAGATACATGTCCCTTACCAAAAATTTGCTTCGTCATAAGATCCTGAAAAAGACAATGATCAGGAAAAAATGAGACAACAATTGAGTTTTTTGGTAAGTTTACTCACAAATATCAAATTAAAAGCTAGGTTAGGCAGATTTAGAACAGAGGGTAAAGTAATAGAAGGAGTAGGTTTGACAGTGCCAGACCCCACAATGTTGTATGATGTCCCATCAGCAATAGTAACAGGCAAAGGGGTTTTATGGGATCGAAAATCAAAGAAAGTATCAGGATTACCTGTCATATGATTTGTGGCACCAGAATCAATGACCCAATTGTTGCTAGAGGAGATAAGACATGTGTTACCTGCTTCAGTAGTAACAGAAGTTTAAGATCCCTTTAACAATTCTTGGTACTTGGCATACTCTTCGACAGATATAGTGACATTATGCTCAGATGATGAACCAGAAGCCACAACATTAGCAACTTGTGACCTCTGATTGCGATTCTGTAATTTCTTGCAGTAGTGCTTTGTATGACCTGATTCTTTACAATAATAGCAAACAACGTCAGTATTCCGATTATCATTATATCTATTTCCCCCCTTTGACAGATTCCTTTTACCATTATCACCTCCACTTTCTCTGACAACAAAAGCACTGTTGAGCTGACTAGATGAGGCATTATCAGCACGCAATAACCTACTAAACACATCTTCAAGAGTAGGAATTTCAGAGCCAGAAAGAATCCGAGATTTGGCTGTCTCATATTCAGATGGCAAACCAGTTAGAAAACTCATTACTACCATTTTTTCTCTCTAAGCCTGTTGCCCTCTAATATCCATACTAAAAGATAGAAGCATGTTCAATTCTTAATAAATTTTCTTAAACTCCATAAAGTAAGTAGTGAGCGATTTTGCTTCCTTCTCAGCACGATAAAAGGCTTTACAAACATCATAAATACAACTCATTTCTTTTTTCAGAATATAAAAAAATCAAATAATCCATTAACTCTTTTACGCACTCACAATGAGAAATTAAGCCAAGCACATTTCTTTCAATTGAGTTTCGAATTTGTAAAAGTAACCGAAAATCATCTCTCATCCAAATCTGCTTTTCAATTTTATCAGTAGGAGGGTCATCAGTTAAGTGATCATTTTTATCCATACTACGAAGATAGATTCTAATTGTTCTACTCCAATCAAGATAATTGGATCCATCTAACTTTTATTCTGTAATCTTAGATAAAGGAATAATTTCACTAACAGTTTCCCTTACTCCTTTGTTATCAACCATAATACCCGCACAGAATAAAAACAATCAAAGCAACCAATAAAAAAACTCAAAACACCCAACCAAAAACACAATCCAAACAGCCAACAAGATTCTTAACAGATTGAATAACACATACAGAGAAAGACCACCTTATGGGAGACAAAAGTACCAGCAGAAGAGAGAATCAAGCCAAGACAATACCGGAATCTGACAGGAAATCTTCAGGCGACGCCGGAGAAAAAATCGAAAGGCCGGAGGTCAAGTCACGCGCCGGCGAGTGAGATAAGGGGCGTGAGCTTGTGGCGGCGCGTGAGATCCACTCGCCGGTCGGAAGAACACCGGAATTTGGGAAATGGCCGGAAATCTCCTTGCGCTCCTTCTATCGCAGGCGATGAGACAAAATGGTCACCGGAAAATGGGTACCCAACCCAAACAGTAGCCCTAACCTTAACCCAAAAGTTGGAACAAGTTACCCAATCCAAAAGATACCAGAAAATACCCCAAATCAAGCCTAGAAGGCTCTGATACCATATAAAACAAGAGATTGGAGAATGATTTTCTGTATTTTCAAATGAAGGGAGAATACAGAATTTATACAAGTATAGAAACCCTAACTAGGAAACTTCCTATTCTGTACAAGGAAAGAAAATAAAAGAAAACAGAATATTGTAACTAATTTACAGCTAATCTTGTAACAGTGCTTAAGTTAAAATAAGATTTAATGCTTATGTGAATATATTACGAAGTGATAATGCTAAGTAATATATGTCACATTCTTTTCAGCAGTATATGTCTCAATAGGGTATCCTTCACCAGTCCTCTTGTGTTGATACTCTTTCTCAAAATGAAGTTGCTGAAAGAAAGAAAGAAAGAACATACATTTGCTTGAGACAGCTAGAGCTTTATTGTTTCAAATGAATGTTCCTAAGTGTTTTTGGGTCGATACTATTTCTACAGCTTGTTTTCTGATCAATCAGATGCCCTCTAAGGTGTTAAATGGTGATGTCCCTTATAGTATTTTGTTTCTAAATAAAATACTATTTCCAGTGGAACCACGGATTTTTGGTAGTACTTGTTATATGCGAGATGTACGTTCACATATTACTAAACTTGATCCTAAGGCCTTGAAGTGTATGTTTCTAGGATACTCGCGTCTCCAAAAGGGATATAGATGTTACTCTTCTGATCTGCAGCAATATTTGATTTTCACTGATGTGGCACTCTCAAAAGATAAACCTTTCTTTTCATCTCCATCCAATCTTCCAAGTCAGGGGGAGGAAGATTAATGGCTCATTTATACGATGACATCTTCCTGAGAATCTGTTGATGTGTCTACTACATCTGTTGGTACTGAGTAGATAGCAAGTGATGATCCTTTAACATCAGCAAGACCACAGATTGTTCAAGTCTACTCTAGAAGAAGAGACACTAATGATACATGTCCTGCACTAGCACCTTCGTCATCTGATCCTGCTTTTGCTGACACTGATCTTCTCATTGCTCTTTGTAAAGGTACACGTAATTGTAAATCAACTTATTCTATTGTTAATTTTGTTTCCTATGATCACCTGTCTCCCTCAACATGCTCTTTAATTGCATCTTTAGATTTTATATCGATCCCCAAGACAGTTAAGGATGTCTTGAATCACCCAGGATGGTATGATGCTATGATTGAGGAGATGACTGTCTTGGATTCAAATCATACTTGGGAGTTGGTGCATTTACTAGAAGGAAAGAAGGTTATGGGTTACAAATGAATTTTTACAATCAAAGTTAATCCGGATGGTTTTGTGGCTCGGCTGAAAGCTCGACTTGTTGCTAAAGGATATGCACAGACTTATGGGGTGGATTATTCTGATACTTTCTCTCCAGTCGCCAAATTGAGTTTTGTTCATCTTTTCATATCTTTGGCAGCTTCTCATCATTGGCCCTTACATCAACCTGACATCAAAAATGCTTTCCTTCATGATGATCCTCAGGAAGAAGTCTATATGGAGCAACCACCTGGTTTTGTTGCTTAGGGGGAGTATGAAAAAGTTTGTCGTCTGAAGAAGTTATTGTATGGACTGAAGCAGAGTCCTCGTGCCTGGTTTGGTAAATTCAGTGAGGTTGTCCAAGAGCTTGAGCTAAAGAAGAGTCGGTGTGACCATTCTGTTTTCTATAGACAATCCAAAGATGGTATTATTCTTCTTATAGATTATGTTGATATTGTGATTACAGAAAGTGATTCTGCAAGTATCTTTTCACTTAAGTCTTTCTTACATGGTAGATTTCACACTAAAAACTTGGGTCAGTTGAAATATTTTTTAGGAGTGGAATTAACAAGAAGTAAGAAGGAAATTTTTCTATCTCAAAGAAAATATGTTCTTGATTTGCTTGCAAGAATTGGAAAATTAGAAGCTAAACCATGCAGTACTCCTATGATTCCTAGTATACAACTTACAAAGGATGATGGTGATCTTTTTAATGCTCCAGAGAAATACCGAAGTTTAGTTGAAAATTGAATTATCTCACTGTAACTCGTCCAGATATCGCATTTGCAGTGAGCATTGTCAGTCAATTTATGGTTGCTCCTACGATCAAACATTGGGAAGCTCTAGAGCATATCGTGTTATTTAAAAGGTGCTCTAGAGCATATAGTGAGCAATAATAAGAAAAATAGCTCGTTTTTTTTCAAAGACTTGTTTCAGTTCAGTATAATACTGGAATAGAAAGCAATCTTTTTGTTCCGTTCGATAAATCTTTAACAATAGGTCATAAACACGAGAGGAAACCACCACAAGAAGATACCGCAATCTAATCGGAAATGACTAGGTGACCCCGAAGATGAAGTCGGAGATCCAACGAACAACCCACGCTCTCACTTGTCGGCACGTGAGGAAGTACAGATCAACTTCTCGCGACGCGTGAGATCCACTCATGGCTTCGCTAGGCACCGAAAAACATGGAATGGCCGGACTAAAGGAGGCGAACCTCCTTGTGGTGGCGATGAGACAAAAAAAAAACTATCACCGGATAGTGACCCAAAGCAAAAACATTACTGACCCAAAAGGAACAGCAACCCTAGGACAAGAAATCCAAAAACTCGACTAAACTCTGATACTATGTGAAAGCAAGAGAAAAAATGAGGAATAATCTCATACTTCTATTAGAAAAGATACCGGTATTTATCCAAGAATACATGAGCTAAACTAGGAAATAAATCCTTATAATTATGCTATAATCCCTACCTACATCGGTTGTACAATTTGTAACAGCTATTTATAGTTATTATATATTGTAACAATAATTAATAAATTGTGATTATTCTTTTAAGCATAAGGAACCGAGTTAGATCTAAATATTTATGCAAGTATGAATTTACTTTTGAACTATTAAATTGAAAATATATATGAAAAAACTTATTATAACATGCTTAAAAATATAAATCATATGAAAAATAAAAAGAATCTTATTAGTGCCACATCAAATAAATATTCAAATTAAAAAAAAAATTATTGATATAACAAGTAAAAACAAACCCAAAAAATACTGTTTTAGACCACAATAAAAATAGCAATGGGAGAACCGTTGCTAATAATGTGTCCCTAATGTTATTCTATTAGTTTGGACTGAAAATTGAACAAAGGGTTTTAACTGAAAACATGTAATATTAGAGGTTCAATTGTTAAAATTTTTACATTAGGGTTTTAATTGAAAAATGCATGGGTTTTTTCTTGGGTAGTTGTCCCCTAATATATTTATAGTATTCTTAATATATTAGTAAGGGTTATTACACATCCATACCCCTATACTTATCTATTTTGTGCCACTTAGACTCATTTTCTCATTCTTGGTGCACACAATCATTTAACCTTTCCAGTATAATAAAACACATATATGCAAGTTTTAAAAACCCTTTAAGCAATTATGTGCTGATATGTACATTTAGTCCGTCACATGCTTAAAATAAATATCCTACCCACATGAGCATATTTGTGCTTAAATGTTCCCTAAAACTCGAGTACATGTGCTTCAGTGAACCAAAAAGGAAAGCACAGTGGGCTATCTGTGTTAAAAATGCGTGGAGGGTTTAAGTAGCAAAAATGGGAAAGAGGCCTGAATATGTATTAGGCCTTTATAATTAATAATAATTTTTTTATATTAACAAATTATATTAATATAGGAATACTATTAGCTAATAAAAGAGTTTGGTTATCTTTTTTAGACAAGCAAACCTGTTACCATATAATTTAACAAACAAGCAACAAAAACTCAACTAAACAGAATTACCCGATATCAAATTAAGCAAATTTCATCAATTGATTTCTCAAGCTACAACCAAGTAATGTATGTGCCTTAACAATTCCAAACTAAAGAGGAACACATTTGCAAGGAAAGAAAAAAAAAACCCTAAATGAGAAGTGGAGACTGACCGATCCACCCATAGAGCTAGCCAAGAAGTACTGATCATAGGACCGAAGAGATACCAAACTAGTAGTTGAAAAAAAAAATAATTAAAAAATAAAAAAGTGGTGAAAAAATACAGAAATGCAGAAGTAAACATGTAAATACAAATCAAAACATTTTTGCGATCGCACTAACCAGCATATGGATGAAGGCATATACAAGGTGCAAGAAGGATCTATGTTTCCCCTGAGCTGGCAAGACATCAGATTTAAAGTCAGTCAACATAATTTCACGAAAAATAGCATCCCTAGACAGAATTATGATTAATGATGCAGTATAAAACAATCATATACCAAAGAAATGGAGAAAATGCTTAATAAAAGGTGGAAATAACAGCTTATATAAGTAAATTACTGTGCAACACAGTTGTGGCAATGTTCAATGGTTCAACAAATTAACCCCTCAATTAAGAAAACATGCTTTGTTGTACGAGTTTATGCACTTTGACAAACTTAAAAATAAATTGATTTCAAAATTGAGATCACAAAGGGAGGGAAAAAGAAAAATGTTCAAGAATTTCTACTTTACATCGCTTTCTATCTCTTATATACAGAAAATCAGAGATAAATTAATTTTCCTAAAGCAATTGTGTATATTCATTATTCTACAGCTTGGCTTCGTGACCCATTTAAACCAAATAATTTTGAAGTTAAGTAAATCAAAGTGAAGGCGTGCACATAGGCATTCAGAGAGAGAAAGCATAACATTTTCTGAGAAGATATATCCTAAAGTATAACAATCCTTAGAGGAGATATATCTTAGTTTACTTTTATATTCCCTAGTTAGTTTTTCTTTCTTTATTCAAATAGGACTAAAACTTTCTTTATTATCTCTATAAATAACTTGTACATTCCTAAAATTTTTAAGATGAGAGAATTAATAAAATTTTTATTTTAAAAAATTTTCATGATATCATAACCTTTCTCTTTCTAAAAATTGACTTTTTCCTTTCTAAAGAGGTAGAGTTTTTCCCCCTCCCACCAATAGGTAAAATACCTCTTTTCTTGTTAAAAATCTCTAATTTTTCAGGTATGGTTTGAAAACCTTAGAATACCAAAAAATTTGGTTAAAAATCCATAATTTTCCCAGTGTGGTTTGAGAACCCTTAAACACCAAAATTAAAGTTTTGCTACTTTGAACAGAAGGTGACTTACACCACCACTCCCAAAGGGTGCGCCACCTGCAGATCGGCCTACCCATCAAATCCGGTCACCAGAGGAGTTGCAAGTGATGCACACGCACCGATTGAAGACTGCTGGATACTGTTCATGCACCAGAAAGCGAAGCGCTTGTAGCCTACTCCAGCTGCCGTTTGACGTTGGTTCTTCTTCTGACCACTTCACTTGCAATTTCCAACTCTGACCAGCTGTTTTCCAACATTGATCAGACTTCTCGATGGATTTCATAGTGTTTTCCATCTCTAGGTTACTTTAAAGTTGTTGTTTAATTCTGGTTTCTTCTGTTTTATTGTCCTAGCACATTTTTGCTATTATGGCAGACACTAAGGCAGTAGAAAAAAGTAATCCAGTTAGAGATAGCCTCTATTTGCAAATAAATTTTATGAAACTTGATGGTAACGGTACATATCTAGCTTGGTCTAGAGCTTTTTTATTATTTATCGAAGCCAGAAAGTTGCAAGTTATATTAATGGGGATAAAAAAAAAATAACCAACTGGTTTTGACTCCACATACAGTCAATGGGACTCCCCAAACTCACCTGTTATGACATGGTCATCAAATCTATGCAACCTCAAATTTCCAGACAACATTTATTGCTTTGATACTGCAGAAAAAATATAGAACACAACCAAAATCACCTATTCATGCACCGGAAATGACGCTCCAATCCTTGAAATTCGAAAGAAAATTCATGACATTAAGCAAGGTGAAATGATAGTTTTAGATTATTTTGCTCAATTAGAAGGCTTATGGCAAGAATTGGATTATTATAAACATTTCAAAGAAGATTGTACTGAAAATGTAGTTCAATTCCAAATATTGGTCAAAAAAGAGTGGGTTTATGATTTTCCAGCTGGATTGAATAATAAATTTGATCAGATTAGGGTTCATATACTTGGTAAAATTCATTTTCCCTCACTTGAAGAGGCACATTCCTTTGTTCAACAAGAGGAAGTCAGAAGAAGTGCTATGAGCTACAAAACACCAATTGAGAAATCCGGATTAATTGCAAAAATTTCTCAAGGACAATTGAAGATTACCAATTTTGATAAATATTACCTACATTGTGATTATTATAGGAAGCCACGCAATACAAAAGAGACTTGTTGGAAATTTCATGGTTGTCCTACTAAAGGCAGTGGAGGAGAACGAGACAATCTCTCAAGGGCTCAAATAAACTTGCCATGAGATAATCGCGACATCCAAAGAGAACCACTACTGAACTTTTTTCTTCAAATGAAATCCAACATCTCAAGCATTTTCCATCTAAACTTGGCTCTTCCTTCAATGCCACTATCAACTTTGTGAAGTCAGAATCTTCAAGTAGAGAAGATGATTGGTAGAGGTAGAGTGGATGATTGTTTAATAAGTTGCTATTATCGCACCTTAATTTGCAAGTTGGACATGTATGATATCCATGCACCAACTTAAGGGAGGAATATTGATAACCATTGGTGGTTTTTCTAGTTAGATTAGGATTCTATTTTATATTCCTAGTTAGATTTTATTTTTATATTTCCTATTTATTTTTTCCTTATTAAAATAAAACTATAACTCTCTTTATTGTCTTTATAAATAACTTCTACATTCTTAGAATTTTTAAGATGAGAGAATTAATAAAATTTTTGTTCTCAAAAATCTTAGTACTTCATTCTTACCAATGTATTACTTGTTTCTTTTCACGGGAAGATATTCAGTTAAGATCAAACTTAAGCCCACACTTAGCCGTATATTCAGATTTTCTGTTCATGATTCAAACAACTATTTTCTTGAGAAGATAGTAACCTTAAACATTTATTCATTTCATAAACCTATAATTAGGGACGACACTATATAGCTTTTACAAATTGAAGGAAATACAATACCTCAAACCACTGTTTAGTTGACTTTTGATGAAATTTGCCCGAAGGAGAGCAAGGTATTCTATGCTTAATAAGTCTAGCGGAAAACCCTTCTTGTTTTTCACGAACATCAACGGTCACAATTGCTCCATTTCTTAACCCGCACAAAACAGTATTACCCTGAAGCAGAAAACAAAGTTCAGCTCAGAAAGCCATAAATCAAAAAGATGGATTCACTAAGGAGCAAAGCCATGAGCAAAGCAGTAAAAAATCCTACTAGCATCTCAGCAATCCAAATTAAATTTTAAAAGGAGATGGGTTTAATCCAAAGCATTTGAGTATTTTGAACCAATAATCCAATTAAATATCAGGTTGATGGTCTTCGCAGTTTCAACTCCTAGGTCCAATTATGTTTTCTAGAATGCATCAAATTCATGAAGCACAATTAGCATGTGCTCTGATTTACAGAGCCACATAAGCTTTTTATGTCATGTTGAAGTACAAAGAAAATACAAATACAACCATTTGAGGCATATTAGGTTGTCAGGAAGGTTAATATGTCTAGGGTAGTTATCAACTATTACCGACTGATGAAGCTGTTGAGACCAAAACATCACTTTTACTTCTACACATCCATGTTGCCATTCCTGTTTCCAAATTGATCAGCGCCGCTCCAAGGTTGGTCCCTAACAACCGAAAACAAACTAACACGTTAATATTCAAACTATAACAACCTGCCAAAGCCTTGTTTAGTAAAAAAAACATTCATTATATTGATTATATGTTAATGGAAGGAACCAATCATTTACTTCCAATTTCACAGTCCAAAAACATGAACTATATAATTAGCTATAGTAAAGAGAATGAAAAATAAAAAGCTAGCTTGTTATGGTCCCGAATTATGGATCAAAGCACCAGGCAATTAATCGAGCTCATTGAAGGGAGAAAGAACCTCAAGCCTGTTAAAGCCTTTTGATTAACTTTATGCTTGTTTAGCTTTATTTCATTTGTCTCTTTAAATAGAGACCATTATTAAAAAAATAATAATAAGGAAAGTTCTAACTAAGATCTGAAATATAGACATACTAAAATAAAACGCTTCAAGTCTAGGAAACTAAGTTAAAAAGGACAGAAATCATAATAGTTATTCTTGGCTAGTCCAGGAAACTAAAGAAGGGAAACAAATTACATTATTCTGCCTGAGACCAGCTGTAACAAAGTTATTATGTACAATTAAGTAGTCAAACATAGGCTAGGGCCAATCAATACTTGGTTCAACTTGGGAGAAATTACCAGTACAGAAAAGGCACAAATGCTCTAAACAAATAAAACAAACCAAATCCAACAACGTGCAAGACTTAAGAGAATTAACCATGATGATTGGTTCTGTACAAAATTGTTAATTCCAGAATGGATAATTGCTACTCTCTCTATATATACAGCCCTTGTAGTTGACATGATTTGCCAGTACATCCTATGAACTTTGTTGTGGACCTAATAGACATTGCTACAAAGACTTTTGTCCAGCTTGCCAAATTCTAATACTTAAAAACACTTGGTTTGCAAGCCTAGAATGTTATGTGCATGAAGCTCACACGCTATGAGCTCGAAAAAGAAAAATGAATTCCCTCTCTCTCTCTCTCTCTCTTGTCCAGCTTGCCAAATTCTAATACTTAAAAACACTTGGTTTGCAAGCCTAGAATAAGAAAAATGAATTCCCGCTCCCTCCCTCCCTCCCTCCCTCCCTCCCTCCCTCTCTCTCGTGTGCCCTTCAAGATCCAAGATTCAAAAGAATAGATGATTCAATATTTCAACTTCGAGAAAAGACAGATCACACCTCTCATGGAAATAGAAAGGAAAAAGAACCTTTTTTTGTCACACAACCCCATTAGAATTTGCCTCTCCACTAACATCTCGTCTCTGTCTCTTTCTCTCTCAATTTGGCCTAAAAGTTGATCCAAGACTCACAAGAATAGAAGATTCAAGATTTCAACTCATAGAGAATATAGATCGTAGCTTTATGGTCATAGCAAGGAATAAGGAGAACCTCTTTGTGACACTAAACCCATTATTATCTGCCTCTCAATTAGAATCTCGTCTTCTCTCCAAGAAAAAGCACAAACAATGAGTTCTTTGCACTTTCTACTGCAACAATGACCTCTTCTTTCTCCTTTCTCTTGCTCTCTTATCTTTCACTCTCTTGGCATGTCCATTCTCAAGGTCTTACCATTTACTTGCCATTTGATTCCATGTTCTTTCATCTCTCCTCATCTCAATTTTCATTCCCTTATAATTCAACCTTGCATCTAGGAAATTGGCCAGTGATTGAGTCGGTAAAAATGCTCAATCAAGAGCAAGAGGTCCCTAGCACAAATCCCACTCCCCCTCCCCTTGCGCATGTGTATTTGGCCGAAGCATTGCTCAATCAAGGGGGAAGGGTGGGTGGGGATAGGAGACTGCCATCATTTATAAAGCAGCACAATACTTAATTTCACCAGCTGATGAAGGGACACTAATGGATTATTATGGCAGTCAACACATCTATGGTCTCTTCTTTTTTATCTGAAAAAAAAAAAAAAAAAAAGGAAAAAGAAAGGTCATCTATAGTCCTAGCTATGTTTCTTACTCTCTTTGCTTCAGAAACAATATATAACTTTTATTCTTTTTATGATTTCCGCTAACCAAATGAGCTAGGACATTGAAATATATGTGTGCATGTGCACACGCCCATGTGATTGGATGTTTGTGTATATATGTATAATTATAATAGGTCCATGAAAACAATTTAGAGGGTGCAATGCCAAAATGTGGAAACTATAGACTGTTATATATATTATAAGCTATATATAGACACACTAGATTGATATGCATGCACATTGCGTATAATCATTATTTTTATAAACACATAATTTTTAATATTTTTTAATTCATGACTTGAAAATGCTGAATATAGAAGTTATTTTTATACTTTAAATAAATAAACGAAATAGTGCAAATATAGTTAAGAATATTATATTCTAAATTACTAAAGAAATAAAAGTACAAACAAAGAAGTGTTGATCAGAAATTTACACTTAAACTTTCACTTAATTTTCAATTTAATTCCGAAACTAATGAATTTTACAATTTAACACCCAAGTTTTTAATTATATTTCAAATCAGAACTCTGTTAAACATTCATCCAAAACTAGCAGAATATTCCGTATTGTTGGATGGAATTTTTAACAAAATTTTTTAATTGAAATGATTGGACGTCAAATTGTAAGTTTTTGTAGTGGTAACTAAATTGAAAAATGACTGAAAGGTTGGAAGTTATTTTGTAACTAACCCAAAAAAATATTATCTCATAATTGTTTCAAGAATTATCCTTCTTCATAATTGACTTATTATATAGAATGGGGTGATGAACTGTTAGGCCCCCTATTGTGAAGACTTATGTAAGGTGTAAAGGCAGAAAATATTAGGAGGGACAAATAGGGAATTCCTTATTGTGGGTAGTTGGTTAGTATTGAGATTTGTGTTTCTGTTTCTTATAAGAAGGGGTGAAAAGTGTGGGAAAAGGGGTATGACTATTTTTAGCTAAGAATATTTGTTTGGGAGAGAGGTGAGGCTCTCAAATTCCTCCCTAAACTTGTATTTCTCTTCTTTACAGACTTTATACAATATAGTTTAGCCTCATTTGGCTAATTCATTTCTTCTCCTTGAGTTTTTTGTGTTTTGTAATTGGTAATTAGAAACAGGGACCTAACATTGGTATCAGAGCACCGATCCTTGCATGAAAACTCGGTTTCAGCAGATGCAGCACAGGGTCGAAGGTTTAGAGGCCAATTTACAGCAGGTAATAGCACGATTAGACCGCCTAGAACGCCTGGATGTGGACACCATTAACCAATCAATGGAGCGATTGTCATTGATCGAAGGAGGTGTCAAATCCATTCTTCTCAAACTCAACATGACTCAATCGGACAAGCCCCCGTTTACACGAGACATGATTCTAGAGACCACACAACTAGATTCAGCCAATCGCAGCGCCGAAGAAAACCAGCGGGAGCAGATGGAGAAAGTGGAGATGGGAGAAAAATCTAACCCAGTTTCTGTTTGGCCTAAATCGGAGGAGATGCCGAGAAAGCTGGAACTCCCTGTGTTCAATGGAGCGAATCCGAATGGATGGATTTTGAGGGCTGAACGTTATTTCAATCTCAACGGTCTCTCGCTGGATGACCGACTCAGGTCAGCCGTAGTTTGCCTCGAAGAGGAAGCTTTGGCATGGTACTACTATGAAAGCAGCCGACGGTACTTCCATGGGTGGGGTGAGTTCAAGAAACTCTTGCTGGAACGATTCCGCAGTACCCAGGTCGAAAATCTGATGAAGCAGCTTTTCTCCCTCCGGCAGACGACAACGGTGGGTGAATATTGGAAGCAGTTTGAGCAGCAATAATGCAGTGATGGAAAATACTTTCATCAATGGACTGCAAAAGGAGATTAAATCGGAGCTGAGTCTCTGGGAGCCCCAGGGGTTGGGCCACATCATGAAGGTGGCCCAAATGATAGAAGATAAAAATGAGGCAGCCAAATCGCGGGCCTTGTCCATCCACAATGGATCTAGCAACCGAGCCCGGCCATTTTCAGGTATGCCTTTGGCCACTAGAAATTTAATTCCCAGCTCACCTTCTAAGTCCAGCCTTACTTCTCCAAAGGCATTATTGCCAACATCTTCTTCTTCTTATTCTATGGCTGCGACGGGCTCCACATCTCAACCTCCACAAAAATTCCAGCGGCTCACGGAGACGAAGATGAAGGCCAAACAGGAAAAGAGCCTCTGTTTTCGTTGTGATGGGAAGTACAGTCCGGGTCACCGATGTCCCAACAAAGAATTGCAGATTTTATGGCTGGACGAATCTGAATCAGTTGAAGAGGGTGAGATAACAGACATGGGGGCAGAAGAGGCGGTCGATATGGGTTATTTAGACCGCTTGGAGCTAACCCTTTCTTCCTTGGCCGGCCTCACAGCTCCCCATACCTTAAAATTACGAGGGACGATCAAGGGATACACTGTGGTTGTATTAATCGATTCGGGTGTGTCCCGTAACTTCCTTTCCTTTAGTTTGGTTTCTGAACTTCACTTGCCGGTCACCCCTACCAAGCAATTTGGGGTCACCTTGGGCACTCGGAGGCAGATCAACTCAATGGGGCTGTGCAGACAGGTTTGCCTTCACCTTCCTGGAGTTGAGGTAATTGATGATTTCTTCCCTCTTCAGTTAACTAGTACAGATGTCATCCCTGGCTACCAGTGGCTACTATCTATTGGGGCATCCTATATGAATTGGGCCGAGATATCTATGGAGTTTACCGTGGGTCAGCAGAAGGTACATCTTACAGGGGACCCCAAATTGTGTAGATCACAGGTGTCCTTGCATGCAATGGAGAAAATGGTCAAGAGGGCAAGCCATTGCATATTGCTAGAGGGTAAAACAATGGAACTGAATTCCATGGATTTGAATGCTCTTGAGGAGGAAATTGTCCATCCCCTATCTGCCCCTTTGTTAACCGAATTCCAAGATGTGTTTCACCTCCCCAAGGGACTCCCTCCGGCACGATCGCATGACCACGCTATCACTCTGAAGCCAGAAACTGTACCTATCTCGGTCCGCCCTTACCGATATCCCCACTTCCAGAAAACAAAAATAGAAAAATTGGTGGCTGAGATGCTAGCGGCAGGAGTAATTTAGCCAAGCCACAGCCCTTTCTCCAATCCAGTTTTGCTAATCAAAAAGACAGATGGGAGTTGGAGGTTCTGTGTCGACTACAGAGCTTTGAATCGGGAGACTATCCCTGACAAGTTTCCTATCCCGGTTATTGGGGAGCTTTTAGATGAACTACATGGGGTTGTCATTTTCTCCAAAATTGACCTCAAGACTGGGTATTTTCATATCTGTATCCGCCCAGAGGATATTCCCAAGACAGTATTTCAAACTCACCAGGGGCATTATGAATTCAGGGTAATGCCGTTCGGATTGACTAACACCCCATCTACATTCCAGTCATTGATGAACGATGTATTCCAACCCTATCTCCGCAAATTTGTCTTAGTTTTTTTTGATGATATACTTGTGTACAGTAAGAGTCTGGAGGAGCATCACGAGCATTTGAGGCAAGTTTTTACTGCTTTACGTCTCCACCAACTCTTTGCCAACAAAAAAAAGTGTCTTCTTTCAACCAAGAGTAGAATACTTAGAACATATTATAGACTCATCAAGAGTGGCAGCTGATCCCATGAAGATCCAGGCTATGGTGGATTGGCCAATTTCCACTACTCTACGGTCTCTTAAGGGCTTCCTGGGTCTTACTGGATATTACAGGCGGTTTGTCAAAAACTAAAGCAAAATTGCTTGGCCGCTCACACAACAACTTCGCAAGGATGCTTTTAATTGAGATGCTACTGCCCACATGGCATTCAAACAGCTCAAGATAGGAACGGTGCTCATGCAACATGGTCGACCACTTGCTTTTTACAATTAGAAGTTGAGCCCTACAGCACAAGCCTCTTCAGTCTATGAGCGGGAACTAATGGCTATTGTCTTGGCAATCAAAAAAGTGGCATCCTTACTTGTTGGGTCACCCGTTCATAGTACGCACTAATCAAAAAAGTCTAAAATTTCTGTTGGAGCAGCGGATAGTTGAAGGGGATTATGCAAAATGGCTCCGAAAATTAATGGGGTACAATTTTGAGATAGAATACAAGCCTAGATCCACAAATTCAGCTGCTGATGCCCTTTCTAGTGTCCCACATACACCTACCCTAGCATCCCTTACAGCCCCCATTCTGCTGGATTTTTGAGATATCCCAGCTCAGCAAGTTGCTGACCCTTTCCTATCCAATATCCTCCAAGCCATTCGCCACCAACCGGCGGCTCATCCTAATTTCCAGCTTGTAGGGGACCTCCTTCGGTATAAAGGGAGACTAGCCCTACCTTTTAACTCCCATTACATTCCCTTGCTCCTCCAGGAATTTCATGGCAACCCTATAGGGGGGCATGCCGGTATGCAGCGAACTTATTAGCGACTAGCCACCGAATCTTACTGGAAGGGTATGAAGAAGCAAGTGCAAAATTGTGGCTACTTTTGACATTTGTCAACGCAATAAACATGAATCTATAGCCCCTGCTGGAACCCCTACCCCAACCCGACAAGGTATGGGAAGATCTAGCAATGGATTTTATTGAGGGATTCCCAAAATCCAGGGGGCATGATGCTATCCTGATTGTTGTCGACTGCCTCACCAAATACACCCACTTCATTGCCTTAAAACACCCATTCACAGCCCCTGTTATTGCCCGAATTTTCCTGCAATAGGTCATCCGCCTTCATGGTATTCTAAAGAGTATAATTTCTAATCGGGACAGGGTCTTCGTGAGTTATTTTTGGCGTGAGCTATTCTGCCTCCAAGGGTCTGAATTGAAACGCAGCACTGCTTACCACCCCCAAACCGACGGGCAGACAGAGGTAGTAAATAGAGGATTGGAGATGTATTTGCGATTTTTCACCATACACCACCCATCACAATGGTTTTCTTGGCTGGCATGGGCTGAGTACCACTATAACACTGCCACCCATTCCTCCACTGGCCTCACACCATTCCAGGCACTGTATGGGCAACCTCCTCCCCCCCTAGCACGGCATGAGTGGGGCTCCACTGCTAACTAGGAAGTTGATCAGTACCTGACTAATCGTGATGCCATACTCACGGAATTGAAGCAACATTTACAACGGGCTCAACAACATATGAGTTTTCAGGCTTATCGCAAGTGTAGGGAAGTTGAATTTGAAGTTGGGGACTTGGTTTACTTCAAATTGCAACCTTACCGGCAGTCCTCCCTTGCCCCCCACCCCAATGAGAAGCTGAACCCTCGGTTTTATGGGCCTTTTTCCATTGAGAAACGCATTGGGAAGGTTGCATATGCCCTCACTCTCCCTCCTTCCACTCACATCCATATGTCATCGCTTAAAAAAGCCCTTGGTGCACATCCTTGTCAGCCCCCTTTTCCTCCTGCCCTTTCTTCGGACATGGAGATGCTAGTTCAACCGCAAGAGGTGTTTGGTCTGCGACCTTCCCCTACTGCTGGTCCCAACAAGATGGAAGTGCTCATTCGCTGGAGGGACTTGCCTCCCTTTGAGGACTCTCGGGAGCCGTTTGACACCATCTCTTTCCAGTTTCCAGCCTTCAACGTTACGGACAAGGTTGATCTTTGGATAGCGGGTAATGTTAGGCCCCCTATTGTGAAGACTTATATAAGGGGTAAAGGCAAAAAATATTAGGAGGGACAAATAAAGAATTCCTTACTGTGAGTAGTTGGTTAGTATTAAGATTTGTGTTTTTGTTTCTTATTAGAAGGGGTGAAAAGTGTGGGAAAAGGGATATGACTATTTTTAGCTAAGAATATTTGTTTGGGAGAGAGGTGAGGCTCTCGAATTCCTCCCTAAGCTTATATTTCTCTTCTTTAAAGACATTATACAATACAGTTTAGCCTCATTTGGCTAATTCATTTCTTCTCCTTAAGTTTTTTGTGTTTTGTGATTGGTAATTAGAAACAGGGACCTAATATGAATTTTATATAAAAACTGATGTTTTAATCCTGTATAGAATTCTTAACTTTTTTTCCCCCAAAAGGAATATGTACAAATTACTTACGATTTTGTGATTGTTTCCCATTTCACGACTTTCTTATCTAGATAGTTTATATTAGGTCGATTACATTTTTAAACAGAAGAACCATAAAAGGTTATTTTTATATATACACATGTAGATTCATACATAAGTATATATACACACATGCATACATACATGCATGCATATGTGCATGCGTGTGTGTATGTGTATTTATGTGTGTGTCTATGTGTAACCTAAAGAAAAAGTACATGCCAATCACCGCTTGAGACGCATTATGGTCACAATCTGCAGTCCATATGGTGCAATTAAAAGATGCAATCTCACGTATTGATCGTCTCATAGGATTTCTTGCATAAAGATCCAAAGGCTCGGCGAGATTAAGAATAGAAACAGATCCACCTGATGTCTCAGATCCAAGAGTAGTTATTCTGATTTCTCAAATTAAGGAATCTGGGTGCAATAAATTAATATCTTTTGTTCTAAATTTAATGAGATTGTAAAAACATGACAGTATAAGTGCAGAAGGAAAAAGAAAATAAAAAGAAAAGAAAAGAAAGAAAGAATTCTGGAAGCAAATAGTTTGTGCTACAATTGACCAATAAGCAAAGACATAGCTTTCATCGCATGACAATAAGACTGACAAGATGCAATACGAATGAATTGTAAAATAATGCCAAGAGCAAACAGTAATTGCCGCAACATAATTCCAATATGCAAATAACATTAGGATACAAAGCCTGCTGGATGCTAAAACCACCATCAAAAGCAGGACACTGCCTCCCACACAGCTTTATACAGGATACACTTGAAGACATTTGTAGTGAAGCTCCTGCAGGTTGCCATATATGCCCAGGGGCTTTATGATATTCTGCTTTTTTCCCTTCAACTACAGGCCCCACATGATTTGGAATATATTTTATACCAGTATCAAACTGTTGTCCAACTTTTCCAACTTCAAAGATACTGCAAGAGCACCAAACTTCAAAAGAAAGCACCAGTAATTGAAACTTTAAAAACAGTATATTATTATTATCAAGCATCATATCAATTATTGTCCGGTGCAATCAAACAATAATAACACAGATCAATTTTGCAAGGCAAATAAGTGGGAAAAATTAAACACATGACATGGCAGTGCCTGGCAACCCCAAGAATTACACAGAATTAATGAATTTAAAACAGTAAAATTGATGATGATTATGTTGATGATGAGAATTAGTCACAGAAAGACATTTTCATAGAAAGAAGTGCAAATGAATATGTTCTACCGCAGCCAAACTCCAAGGACAAATCACTGGGAAGAAAACTGAGCAGAGCTGTCACCATAACCTCCAAAGATGGAGCATAACTAAAGAATAAAAGGCAAGAGTAATACAATTGTTTTGCTAAATATAACCATCAAAATATAAAGTACAATTGAATAAGGATTGCATACATGTTAACTTTTGGAACATGCACGCATATGTGGCTAATAACATAACATTAATAACTTAGGAGATTTTTGTTTTTTTTTCAAAAACCCCACATATGTATTTGTGTTCAAGATGCTGGCAAAAGTAAATTATCTTACAACTTTATTTGTACCTCAATGAGCCATTTGCACTGCCTGTTATTAAAGCATCAACCTCTGTTTGACCCTCTGGTTTGTGTACTTTTATATGCATATGATCCAATGCACCATCTCCCATTTTTTCAGTCCCCCGATACTTCCAAACCTGCATTATGTGATATCATGATGAAAATGATAGTAATATAATTGCTATAACCATATAGATTTAAGAAAAAGATCAGAGTGAAGTTCATTTTTTGATAGATAGACCCCTAACAAAGCCAACAACCTTAAACGATCCTTAATTGATGAGAAGTCCTAGAGAAACCTCTCCTCTTTATGATGAATTTTCTAAGACAACACTGAACTGCAAAATATCTATGAAGCCAATCACTAGTACTCTGTTTCCTAACTAGCAATTTTTGACTTTTGAAATGAAGAATCATAATTTGAAATTACAGTGATTATTAATCTAAAAGATATCAGGCCAAAACACTGTATAATGTGCATGCGCATATTAAGATCAGCATGGATAACCATAATATATTTCTAGAGTTTTAAATTAATTAAGTTCTTTTTTCTCCTATCTGTCTTCTTGATAACTGGATGAAACTATAAAATAAGGACCGCTACCAAACTTTGGGAGAAGGAACATTCAAATTTAACTAAAAAGGTCAAATTTGAATTTAGCTGTGAAATCTACAATTAGCTAACTGAAAAATAAAACACTAAAAAAAAAGAAGCAAAAATTCCTCTGAAGGTTATAAGCCCACATGTAATAGATATACCATGGATTGCGATGCTTGTATCTTTAGGGATTCCTCCATGAAGCTACATTTCCGCTTCCTGAAATCAATTAGGTTACCATTCAACTCCCTGCCCTGAAGCAGCTTAGAGATTCTCACTCGAGTTTTCCCACAAAACTTGGTTGCCTACAATGGAGTGAATCCAAAAAAGAAGACTCATTGCAACAGGTAGTAAAGAACCGGTAGAAAAAGCAGGGAACCGAAAAAAAAGGCCATACTACGGATTACAAATTAATAACTAACCATTGCAAAAACTATAAATAGATATATCAATGGAAATAAACTTATACAGGTAAAAGTTCTTTTCGGTAAAGATTATTTCAGAACACAGTCAAAGGGTAAATTGAGAATGTTGTGCCGTATTATATGTCTTCATCAAATCTTTTCATGCACCAACCTATTCAATTTGGCAAATAAGCACATCACATAAACAGGATGAAGGATAAAACAATTTAACACATCAAATTACAACAGGCAGCAATTCAAGATCTAAAAATTAATTTTTCACAAATTTTTTATAGATTGCCATTTTCAAGCTTCCTCCATAACCATAGGCAATATTTCTCATACAAAATTGCAAGATAAAGCATTCATAGTTGAAGAGCCAATTCATATTCATATTACGAGATTGGGTATAAATTTAATATTCACCGAAAATCATAGTTCATGTACAATAAATAAATAATACTTGCGTATTACATGCACAAAAAGGAAATTTTCATACTACATACATCATTTTTCAGCTTAGATCAGCCACTGAATCATGTTTACACATTCTTTTTCCTCATAGCTTGTTGAAAATTTAGGGTGCTTAACTCTTCCTAATGTCCTAGTTTCCATTTCCCGATAATTTCAACCAGTCTATCTTATAGAATTCATACAAATGCTAATTAATGAATTCAAGGAAAGAGTAAATAGCCAAAAAGGGAACATAAAGGAAAACTTTAACGTCCCTTCAAATATGATGAGCGATTATTATGAATTTAAATTGTTCCTTCCAACCCCAATGCATATATAGTATTGCAAAAAAGGAGGGTAAATTCCAAAATATTTCCACTTCCAACAATATAAAATTTTGAAATCTAGTGAACAATTGAAACATGTGTTTCGAATTGAGAATACAATATAAGTTATACAAAAGGGAACAATCTGATATAAAAGAGCAAATATCATTGCTTTTTCCCAATTGCTTGAGCAACATATTAAGATAAACAGACATACAAACACCTTGAGACCTGCCAACAATCCCTAATTTTAAAAGCAGAAGTTTCAGGGCAAAATATTCATCCAAAAACGAATTCATGGTTTCACTGTTATAATACAGAGCATCACCAAATAAAATCCGGTTGCCCCATATAAACAGCATTAAAGTATTCATCAAAGAAAAAAAAAACAACATAAAGTAATGCGACTTTACATAGTTGTGGATTAAATACTAACCTGAGTACGCTTTGTGGCCGGTTCTTGAAAGTTATTTGTAAAAGAAGAAGAAGGCCGAGAGGAACCAGGAATTGGGCCTTTGAGAGGGAAATAACGGTTCTTCTCCGCATCATAATAAAAGCCGGGAAGTTCTGTCACTGTAAAATATTAGAAAGAAAATAAAATTTAGAACAGAATGAAGAGCGAGAGAGAAAGAGAGAAACCTTGTGGCATGATACAGTGGCCAAGAAAAAACAACTGAAGGGTGTGATTTTGGTCAGTCAGTTGGGTTCAGAGAATTGAAGAAGCGATCATCAGACTGCTAGGAAAACATATGTTAATAATGAATTGAGCCAGTCGATCACCGTTTTGTTGGAGCTCCGCAGAGTTAACTTCAACCGAGTTTGCAGCGTTTACTGCCTCCCCAAACAGGTTAATGGCCTGGGCAGTTGGTCGGTTCGGTTCGATTTTTGACCGAACCGAACCAAAACATTACAGATCAAATTAATTTAGCTCGGTTCGGTTTGATCTATTCACTTTTGGATTTTATTGACTTTTTTTATTGAATTTTTACCAATACAGGTTGATAATTAAATTAATTCATATTCACCAAAATAAAATTATTTAAAATAACTAAAATTAAAATAATGTATATAAATTTATCATGTTATGTCTATAATAAATATTAATTACAATTATATTAAAAATATGAAGTCAAAATAATATTTAAAAATACATTCAAATTCTTCCAATAAAATATGCAAGCTGCCCTTGCAGGAATGCGAAGAAGGACATGGCAGTATTAATAAAATTTTCAAACTAGTGTCTATTTTGCAATTTTAGCGTGCGCTTGCATATATATATATATATATATATATATATATATATATATATATATATATATATATCTCGGTTAATTCAATTGAATAAATCAAAAATTAAATCAAACCAAAATTTATTCAATCAATTAGGTTTTCAATTTTTGGTTCAGTAGGATTGTGAGTATTAATAAAATGTTCACACGGCTGACCATTTAAAGTGTATATATATATATATATAACATTTATCATAAGTTTTGATAATTAAAAATCGGTAGTTTATTACAATCCGACTTGAAAGAATTGAAATTTTAATTTACAAAAATTAAACGGTTAGTAAATTTAATTCATAGATTTTAAATTATTTTAATTTTGATGAGTTGATAAAATTAATTAAGGATTGAATGATTATATACTATAGTAAATTTTGAAAATTTCGATATAAGAAACTATATAAAAGAAACAAATTACAAGAGCAAAGGTTTTGCTGTGGACATTAAAAAGATCTTAAAATTTGTGGTGCACACTTACAAATTGATCCTTATAGAATTTTATTCTTTTTTTTAATAAATGTGTTAATTTTTAGATATACATAATGTTAGAGAGTATGTTCTAGAGCCCATGTAGATAGGGATGTATTTCATGTATATAAATTCATTTTATTTATGAGAAGGTAACATTCATTTATTAATGCTATGTTTAATTACATGTGTTTGTTTAATCTTAAATTAATAAATGAAATTTTTAGTATTATAAACACAATGCAAAGGCAATCATGAAAGAGCTCATGATGTGAGATGTTTATTGTATATAAATGTGTTAATACCTAAATATCTCTAGTCGTAGTATTAACATGACATGGCATTATTAATACGAGTAAACTAGTATATGTTAGGCTTCTTAAAAGGTTCAAGCAGCGGTTCTCATAACTACAATTGTAATGTCCCTCATTATACCCTAGGAGAAATTTGCACTAATTAATTATTAGTGTCTATGTTTAATTAAGTGCAATTGTGTAGAGAATGACCTAATTGATAAGTTAAAGGGTAAGTTTTGGGGTATTAGTGGAAATAAGAAAAATTAAGGGACCCAATGGTAAGATTTTCTTTTATGTGACATTTGGACCAATTAGAGAGAAAAGAGATGGAGATATTTTGGTGAAGGTTGGCAGGCCAAACAAGGGTCTTCATCCTCCATCTTCATCTTCTCTTAACCTCTAAATCCTCTCTCTTAAACCCTAAACTCTCTCTCTTAAATCCTCTCTCTAGAAGTCTTAGGTTTTGGTAAAAAGGAGAAGAAAGATTTACTTGGTTTTGGGTTTAAGGTAACTTTATTTTTTCTTTGATGTGTGTTGTTCTTTGAATAGCTTAATAAGTGTTCATGGAAGTGTCTTCTTTTATAGAAGGAGAATCAAGCAAGAAGAAGGGAAATGAGGCTCTTCAAGGTTGAAGAAAGAGTTAGAGCTTAAGCAAGGTATGGAAACTTAGGTTCTTATGTATGTATGTGTGATGGTTTGTTATGGGAGAGATCTTGAAGCCTCTCTCATATGTTTTGTGGTTGATTTTAAGATTGGAAGTGGCTTAGAGATGAAAAATACAAGTTTTGTTACAAGATATGCAAAATCTGTTTTTGAGATTAAATGACCAATCTGTATTCTTTTGCTCATATCTTGAGTTATAGGTATCCAAATGAGGAAATTATAGTTGATATAGAAACTAGACTTGTAAACCTTGATTTTGTTAGAAGAAACTAAAACCTGATTTTCACTGCATGATAGTGAAAATCGGTATTGAAATCTGATTGTGATTGTTATTTTGTCTTCATGAACAGTCTGTGGTTTTTCTTGAATATCTAAAGATTTACATGTCCTATTGAGGAGATTTTTAGTGTTTTGGAAACTAGAAATATAGGCCTAAACCTTTGTAGAAGATAGTGTTTTCAGAAAAAGCCGTTTGGTATGTTGAAATTGAGATGCAATTTGAGTTTTGAAATTAATTTATAGGATTTTTGAGCAATGAGCGTTGAAGCTTTTTGAACTGTCACTTTGTGTCACGAGCGCAACTTATGTCACAAGCGCAACATCAAACCGTTGCTTTGTATCGTGAGAGCGACTTATATCGCGAGCGCAACATCAAGGAATGTTCTTATAGGCCATTGCTTGCTGTCGCAAATGCAATTAATACCATGGGTGCGACAAGTATCGCGAGCGCGATTATTGTCGCGAGCTCGACAATAAGCATTTGTTTCCTATTTTCTTTTATTTTTTCCATTATAATAAGCTACGCCCGAATGTGTTACTTTAAAGATTGAGAAGGTATGCTATTGTATTATAATTGTTGATGCATACACTTGCTTTTCTATGAATAGTGCTTATATTTATGTATCTATATATATATTTTCACATCATCGAAGTAATATGCTATTGGATTAAAGTATACTATCCTGATTATAATGCATATTTACGTGAGTGGTCTTTCTAAATGATAAATATGATAACTCAATCCCAGAATCGATATAATGATATATGAATTGAATAATGCCTGAATTAAAAAGTTGGTTGTGGATAGATAGGCATGCCTATAGGATTACAGTCGCAGCTGCTATAGTCTGACTCTTATGAGTCCACAGTTTGTCTCTAAATGAGACCACAATTCTGATCCAATGGGTCCACAGATTTAATACCTTCGGGTATTTATAGATTTGATACTTTATGGTATCCACAGCACCCGTTATCCACACCCACAGAAAAAGAATTAAACAGGCAAATTTATAAGATGAAAAATGTGCATATACAGTTTACAATCTTTCATTGTATCATTTAATGAGATAATTATTCCTTCCAATATTGCATTTTTTTTATTCATTATTACTTTATTATTTACTAATAAAGTATATGCAATTTATTTTATACTATTGTTGCATGCTTGGTGATGACCACTGTAAGTGGTTATCAACATATTAGTTTGTTCCCCACTAAGCTTTATAGCTTAGCACGGGTGTTTATCCATGTAGGTTCGCAGGGTAGATCTTTTGTTCAGGGACAAAGCCAACAATCTCCAAAGCCAACATCAAATTAGAAAGATTATCCTGATGTATGAGATAAATTTTGTATCTTTTGGTTAGATAATGTTATATATTTTATATTAAAGTCTTGTAATTATTAAGTTATGTAAATAATAACTAATAGCATGTTAAAGTATCCCCCTCAATCCTTATATGATTTGTATAATATAAATGTATGTATACTCTTATATGCATCTTACCAGAGAACTCACAGGACTTACAGGATTAATGAATGTAATTAGTAACGGTAATTAGGATTATCTAGTACAGTCATTACATTTTTGGTATCAGAGCGCCTTGGTTTAGGCGGTTCTGTCCGATAGGAATTTAAAGGTCATTAGATATAGATTTCTTATTGATGTTGGCTTATTGTGGTTGTCCCTGTGTTTCTTTTGATATAGTTAGTGATGGAAGGACATCGTGAAGTGGTAGATGAATCGGCTAAAAGCAATCTACCTGGTCAATCGAATCCTTTTCAGCCTGAATCTTCTGCATCCACTAGAGTCAGTGCAGCTGCTACTGAGTCTGGTGAAGCATTATTGAAAATTTCCCATTACAGGGCTCGAATTTTACAACGGATGACTGCACCAAAGGTCCCTATTTCTGAGATCAGGAAGCATGGTGCAGAAGAATTTCTAGGCTCCACTTGGGAAGAATCTGAGAAAGCAGAGTTATGGCTTGAAAGGTTGGAGCAGGTATTTGCAAAAGTTCAATACCCAGCTAATCAAAAGGTGACTTGTGTTGTGTCCTTGCTTTAGGGAGCAGCCTACGACTGGTGGAAGTTAGTTCAGACACAACCTCAACTACCTGATTCCCTTACCTGGGAGTTCTTTGTAGCGGAGTTTAAAAAGAGGTATGTGACTGAAGCATATAAGGATGAAAAGTTGAAGCAGTTTTTGAATTTAAAGCAGAGAGGTATGTCAGTGACTGCATATGAAGCAGAATTTAGCTGCCTGAGCAAATATGTACCAAAATTTATGCTGATTGGGACTTTCAAGTGTCGCCAGTTTGAAGATGGATTGAATGATCAGATCCGAAAGCATTTGATAGGACCTATCTCTTTGCATCCTGTGGATTATCATCAGTTAGTTCAAGTAGCTATCCGAGTAGAGAAAGAAGAAAATGCAAAAAGAGAAAGAGAACAAAGAAGAAGAAGCTTTTCTCGAGGTGGTTCTTCATTAGGAAAAAGACTAAGAATGACTCCAGGAGAACAACCAATGGAGTCTGGTACTCGCTCTGCGTATAGAGGTGGACGACAGGGGACTTTTACTCCAACCGGATCTGGTAGAGGTACTGCATCAGGACAGAGTAGAGGTCAAGCTCCAAAATGTACCTATTGTTTTAGGCGACATTGGGACACTTGTAGAATGCTCACGGGTGCTTGTTTTAGATGTGGTAGCACAAAGCATTTTATGAAAAATTGTCCTATGACGCAGGAACAAGCCTCCAGTCAACAAAGTAATAGAGGAGCTTCTAATGCACCCTCTTCAGGTAGAGGTCATGGTAGAGGCAGAGATGGATCGGGCCAGTTTAGAGCACAACCCAGGAATGTTTCTGAGATTATGGATCGACCATTCGCTCCTACACCTTCTGTCAGAGCTTATGCTATGAAAGGTCGAGAAGATGTTGATGCTTCTGAGGTCATAACTGGTACATTTTCTCTCTTTGATACTGATGTGCATGTGCTTATAGACCCGGGATCTACACATTCCTATATCTGTAATGGGGAGTTGGGTAGAAATGTATCTGCTGTAGATCATTTGAACTATGATATATGTGTAATCAGTCCTTTGGGCCACAGTATACATGTAAATGAAATTTATAGAAATTGCCCTATTAGAATTCAAGAAAGAGAATTTCCAGCTAACTTAATTGTTCTACCTTTCCATGAATTTGATGTAATCCTGGGTATGGATTGGTTGTCTAGATATCAAGCTATAGTGAACTGCAAAGCTAAAACAGTAGTAGTTAAGGATGCTGGGGAAGAAGAGACATTGATTCAGGATATTAAGTCTAAACCCTTAACCAATGTTATCTCTGCTATGAAAGCAAAAATATTTCCTTAGAAAAGGCTGCGAAGCATTCTTGGCTTTAGTTCTTGATTCTAAGAGGGAGACAGTTAATCTTTAAGATATTTCAGTGATCAATGAGTTTCCTAATGTTTTCCCGAGGAACTTCCGGGTTTGCCACCAGAGAGAGAAGTCGAGCTATCTATTGAAACTTTGCCTGGAACTGCTCCTATATCCAGAGCACCTTATAGAATGGCACCATCAGAATTAAAAGGAGCTAAAGGTTCAGTTACAAGAGTTGTTAGATAAAGGCTTCATCAAGCCTAGTGTGTCACCTTGGGGCGCACCGGTATTGTTTGTTAAGAAGAAAGATGGCACTTTGAGGATGTGCATTGACTATAAACAGCTCAACAAAGTAACTGTGAAGAACAAGTATCCTTTACCTCAGATCGAGGATCTATTTGATCAGTTACATGGTGCTGGAGTGTTCTCAAAAATTGATATGAGATCTGTATACTATCAACTTCGGGTCAAAGATATAGATGCTCAGAAGACTGCTTTTAGGACTCGATATGGTCATTACGAATTCTTAGTAATGCCTTTTGGGTTGACTAATGCACTAGCAGCCTTCATAGATCTGATGAATAGGGTGTTCCGACCCTATTTAGATCAGTTTGTTGTGGTGTTTATCGATGACATCCTGGTCTATTCTCGTAATGAAGCGGAGCATGCAGAGCATTTGAAAATAGTGTTGCAAACTTTGCGGGAACAACAGTTATATGCAAAGCTAAGTAAATGTGATTTTTGGCTTAAAGAAGTTTCTTTTCTTGGGCACGTGGTGTCTTCAGAAGGCATCAGGGTGGACCCTAAAAAGATTGAAGCTATTGTAAACTAGAAGCCACCTCGCAATGTTCCAGAAGTCCGAAGTTTCTTGGGCCTAGGTAGTTATTATAGAAGATTTGTAGAAGGCTTTTCAGTTATTGCCTCCCCGCTCATTAAGTTACTTCAGAAAGAAGCTAGATTCGAATGGATAGATCAGTGTCAAATAAGTTTTGAGTGGTTAAAGAAGATGTTAACGGAAGCTCCAGTTCTTACCCAGCCAGTAGTAGATAAAGAATATGCTATGTATAGTGATGCATCAAAACATGGCTTGGGATGTGTGTTAATGCAGGAAGGTAAACTAGTGGCTTATGAGTCAAGACAGTTAAAGCCTCATGAATAGAACTATCCAACTCATGATTTGGAATTGGCTGCAGATGTGTTTGCTTTAAAAATATGGCGACATTACCTTTATGGTGAGAGGTGCAGAATTTATACAGATCATAAAAGCCTTAAATACTTGCTCACTCAACGGGATCTCAATCTAAGACAACGCAAATAGCTATAATTGTTTAAAGACTACGATTGTATAGTTGACTATCACCCAGGAAAGGCAAACATGGTGGCTAATGCATTGAGTCGGAAGATGATGGCAACCTTGTTATTACAAGATTATAAATGGAAGTTTGCATCTGATGGGGCTTTGTTAGCTCAATTATAGCTCGCCCTAATCTAAGGCAGGCGATAAAAATCTACAACAATTGGCTCATCAGTATATGAAGGAGGTCCAATAGAATATTCAATTGGAATTGATGGTGGTCTCTACCTTCGAAACCGTTTATGTGTGCCAGATGTTAAAGAATTGAAGAGAGCTTTGTTGCAAGAAGCCTATAACACTGTGTTCACCATGCACCCCGGTGGCAACAAAATGTATAGAGATCTGAAACAGTTCTACTGGTGGCCAGGAATGAAACGAGATGTAACCAAGTATGTCTCCAAACGTCTGACTTGTCAACAAGTAAAAGCAGAACATCAACTTCCTTGGGATTGTTAAATCCTCTTCCCATTCCTCAATGAAAGCGGGAAAATGTTACCATGGATTTTGTCACAGGTTACCCACTACTCAAAGGAAGCATGATGCAGTGTGGGTCATAGTAGACAGATTGACAAAGGTGGCTCACTTTATACCAGTCTGAACTACTTACTCGATGGACAAGTTGGCTGAGTTATATATAGACCAGATCGTTAGATTGCATGGGGTACCATCTCAATCATTTCAGATCGGGATCCAAGATTCACTTCCAGATTTTGGAAGAGTTTACAACAAGCTTTAGGCACAAAACTTCTTCTTAGTACTACTTTTCATCCTCAGACCGATAGGTAATCGAAAAGGATTATACAAGTGTTGGAGGATATGTTAAGAGGCTGTGTTTTAGATTTTACCGAGAGTTGGGATAAATATGTAACTCTGATGAAATTTGCATATAACAATGGCTATCAAACTAGCATTGGTATGCCACCTTATGAAACACTCTATGGTCGAAAATGTAGAACTCCCTCCTGTTGGATAGAGTTAGCTGAAAGCAAATTGACAGGCCCTGACATTGTTAAAGATACAGAAGAAAAGATTCAACTTATCAAGCAAAGATTGAAAGAAGCCAATGATAGACAAAAGTCGTATGCATATTTGAAAAGAAAGAACATTGAATATCATTTGGCGACAAAGTGTTCTTCAAGGTGTCCTTATGGAGAAAAAGTGTTACGGTTCGAAAAGAAAGGGAAACTCAGTCCCAGGTTTATAAGTCCTTACAGAATTCTGGAACGGATTGACCGGTAGCTTACCGATTGGATCTTCTTAGTGAATTATCAAAGTTGCATGATGTTTTTCATGTTTCCATGCTCCGATGGTATCGATCTAATGAATCACACATTATACCAATGCAAGATATTAGTGTCAGATCTGATTATACATATGATGAAGAGCCTAAACAGATCTTGGCCAGGAAGTTCGACAGTTAAGGAACAAAGAAATCCCCCTAGTCAAAGTGTTATATCAACACCACGGTGTACAAGAAACAACGTGGGAACCAAAAGCTGTAATGCGGGCTCAATACCCACAGCTCTTCAATACAGGTATGAATTTCGAGGACGAAATTTTTTTAGGGGGAGAGAGTTGTAATGCCCCTCATTATACCCTAGGAGAAATTTACACTAATAAATTATTAGTTTTTATGTTTAATTAAGTGCAATTGTGTAGAGAAGGACCTAATTGATAAGTTAAAGGGTAAGTTTTGGGGTATTAGTGGAAATAAGAGAAATTAGGGACCCAATGGTAAGATTTTCTTTTATGTGACATTTGGACCAATTAGAGAGAAAAGAGAGGGAGATATTTTGGTGAAGGTTGGCTCGACCAAACAAGGGTCTTCATCCTCCATCTTCATCTTCTCTTAACCTCTAAATCCTCTCTCTCAAATCCTAAACTCTCTCTCTCTTAAATCCCCTCTCTATGAGTCTTGGGTTTTGGTAAAAAGGGGAAGAAAGATTTAATTGGTTTTGGTTTAAGGTAACTTTATTTTTTCTTTGATGTGTGTTGTTCTTTGAATATCTTAATAAGTGTTCAAGGAAGTGTCTTCTTTTATATAAGGAGAATCAAGCAAGAAGAAGGGAAATGAGGCTCTTCAAGGTTGAAGAAAGAGTTAGAGCTTAAGCAAGGGTATGGGAACTTAGGTTTTTATATATGTATGTGTGATCGCGAGCGCAACATCAAGGAATGTTCTTATAGGCCATTGCTTGCTGTCGCGTTAATATCGCTGGGCGCGACAAGTGTCGCGGAGCGTGACAATAAGCATTTGTTTCCTATTTTCTTTTATTTTTTTTCAATTATAATAAGCTACTCTCGAATGTTGTTACTTTAAAGATTGAGCATGTATGTTATTGTATTATAATTTTTGATGTATGCACTTATTTTTTTATGAATAGTGCTTATGTTTCTGTATATATATATATATATTCAAATCATCGAAGTAATATGCTATTGGATTAAAGTATACTATCCTGATTATAATGCATATTTACGTGAGTGGTCTTTCTAGATGATAAATATGATAAATCAATACCAGAATCGATATAATGATATATGAATTGAATAATACCTGAATTAAAAAGTTGGTTGTGGATAGATAAGCATGCCTATAGTGTTACAGTCGCAGCTGTTATAGTCTGACTCTTATGAGTCCACAGTTTGTCTCTAAATAAGACCACAATTCTGATCCAATGGGTCCGCAGATTTAATTCCTTCAGGTATTTATAGATTTGATACATTATGGTATCCACAGCACCCATTATCCACACCCACAGAAAAAGAATTAAACAGGCAAATTTATAAGATGAAAAATATGCATATACAGTTTACAATCTTTCATTATATGATTTAATGAGATAATTATTCCTTCCAATATTGCATTTTTTATTCATTATTACGTTATTATTTACTAATAAAGTATATGCAATTTATTTTATACTATTGTTGCATGCTTGGTGATGACCACTATGAGTGGTTATCAACATATTAGTTTGTTCCCCACTAAGCTTTATAGCTTAGCACGGATGTTTATCTGTGTAGGTTCGCAGGGTAGATCTTTTGTCCAGGGCAAAAGCCAACAATCTCCAAAGCCAACATCAAATTAGGAAGATTATCCTGATGCATGAGATAAATTTTGTATCTTTTGGTTAGATAATGTTATATATTTTATATTAAAGTCTTGTAATTATTAAGTTATGTAAATAATAACTAATAGCATGTTAAAGTATCCCCCTCAATCCTTATATGATTTGTACAGTATAAATGTATGTATACTCATATATGCATCTTACCAGAGAACTCACAGGACTTACATGATTAATGAATGTAATTAGTAATAGTAATCAGAATTATCTAGTATAATCATTACAATAATCACGGAAGATGATCAAAACTAACACGTGCATACTTGTTAGAAGAATAAGTTCATTGGAGACCTGCCAATAAAATCCTCACATGGATATTAAATCTATGTCAGTGAGGAATCTCTTCATAGTAGTGGTGCAAATATCCTCAGATTTGAGATCACCAAAGTTATCTTAAGCAGTGAATGATATACTTTGACTCCATAACTGCTTACCTCCAACCAGAAGTGAATATAGTTAGAAGGTTGGGTATATCATAACTTACTTGAAGGTAATTGAGTAATCAATAAAGGATTCACCATTCCAAATTTATTAAGGAAAGTTATCTCGCATGATTCTATAATTACCTTATTCAGAGAATCTCTAGCCAAAGTAGGATGCTGGGGTAGATAAGGATCCACAAAGGGCATTTTAGAAATAATGGTTAAATTAATAGAACATACATATTTAGGTTTATATGAGTTGATATAAAATCATACTCAGAACATAAATGAGATAATGTGGTAGAATGATTAATTGCATGTTAAATGTTTTATGAAAGGGTATAGTCAAAATACTTGACTTTCCTAACATTTAAATGGTCATGATGTTTAGCTAGATGTCTCTTATGACTTTTATAATAATGTATCATGAATATCAATTGGAAATTAATAAAATGGTTTAAAAGAATTTAAATCATAAAAGTCATGGTTCAACTAGAATTATTGGTAAAGAGTCGCAGTTTAACTAGGACTTTTAGGTGAAGAGTCCCAGATCTACTAAGACTCTTGGATACATATTGTAAAAGTGAATATAAATTGAGAATTGATAATTCGTAAGATTCACAGTTCAACTAGGGCTCTTGGTGAAGAGTGTGAGGCCTCTACTATACCCTAAGAGAATTTCTAAATAATGCTCAATAAATGTGTTTAATTGATGATATGACTTATATGTTCATGTCTAGTAAATGATATTATAGGTTGGGATCTAAAAGGAATTGTTTACTAAAAAAGGTGCAAAATGGTCTTTTTACATTAAGTCATATGTGCATAAATTGAGAAAAATATGAAATCGAGGGCTCAATTGAAATGAGAGAATGTAAGTTATGTGGTAAGAATATAAAATTGAGGAAGGCTTAGGGGTTAAATGTAATTAATTAGAATTAGCAAGTGGACCAATAAGGTGAGGCACGTAACCTCATTAGAACTCTCATAAAATTAGAAGACAAAAGTGGAATATTTAAGGGAAAGGAGGCCAGCCACAACGTGGAAAAAAATTTGCCTCTCTAACCCCTAAAGAGCTACTCTAATTCTGCCTTGGTCTTGTGAGGAGAGAGTTTTGTGATTAAAATTTTAAGGTAAAGAATACTCTATTATTCTTCACTTGTTCTTATATGGTGGGAATTGAATTAAAGGAGGATATATATGTGCATATTGTAACCTTTCCTATGTAGAAGGAAGAGAAAGCAAAGGAAAAGAGAAAGAAATTTCAAAAGAGTGAATAAGGTGTTTTTAGCTTGTTAAAGGTTTGGGAGTTTTTCTTCCTTATACTATATGTTTATTTGATTCAAGTGTATTTTTACGCTATAATTACTTTGTGGTTGATGATATAAATAATTGTTAAATACTAAGCGTTTATGTATAAGAATATGAATGATATGATATAGTGATGTAATTGCATGCTTTATTATGTACATTAATGTTAGGATTTTAAATATATGAAGCACATTATTTCTAAGTGTTTAACGATTTATTAAAAGCCTGGATTACATATAGAAGTGGATAGATAAGGCTATAAGGAATAGTGATTACAGCTGCTAGTGTTAGCACTTATAGGTATCTAGTGTTGATACCTTTGGTATCTAGTATTGTGAGACTCCCGTCTCTAGTGTTTGATACTATTTAACGGTATCCAGTGTTGTCCCTGTTATCCACTCTTCATGAAAATTCAGTTTATATAATAATAATGAAATATTGTAAATGAGTGAATGAGTATTAAGAAGTGAATATTTTGTATGAAAATAGTGTTTTTGTTCCTTGAGATACTATTGGCATGTTAGTGAGCATGTGATATGGTTATATTGCCTCTGTATGTTTTATAGTATGACAAGTATACTAGTGTTATTATTATTTTTGCCTCCCCGCTGAGCCATTGCTCAACAAAGGTGTTTCTCTCATGCAGGTTTACAGGTTTTGAGTGAAGTATTGAGTGTCTTGTCACCATCTGCTGGCCACAAGAGTAGAGCTTGAAAGGAATTTTGGTATATACCTAAATTTATTTTTGTAATGTAAATAGTGAAAGAATTTTGTATCTCTTGTAAGTTTAAATATTTATATATATGTATAAATTAAGAATTTGAAGCCAAATATCTATTTTTTTAGTTTCTGTTAAAAGTGTGATTTTTGCATAGTGAATTAATAAATAGCTTATTGATGAGAGCGAGCATTATAAAGAGTACCAGTTCGACTAGAACTCTTAGTTACATATTATACTGCCAATATGGATAGGAACCCAATAGGTCACACACATATAGAGTAAAAAACAAAACGATAAAATGACAAGGATAATAATATTTGATATTATTATAGGAGAAGATAAATAAATAGAAAAAATTAATTAAAGAGTTTAATTAATTATACATATAAAGAAAAGTTCACAAAAAAGGTACGCAAAAAAGTTGGCAAAGCTTTTTGAAAATATTATGCAATAAAGGATCTAATTGAAATATTGTATTTCAGAATTAAATGTTATTGGATTATAAATGGTATAGGGTTAAAATAATATTAATGGATCCATTGGAGAAATGACTATTAACCCTGAAGAAATTACTATTGACCTAGAAAAATTGATTTTTGCGTAAAAGCCCTCTAGACGAAGGCTTTTGCACAGAACCTAGATATAAGGTGTGAGGCCCCTACCTATACCTTAGGAGATTTGCTATGTAATATTTAATATATGTGTTTATTTAATGATATGATTTATATGTGCTTGTTTATTTTATTTTATTGTAAGTTGGGGCGTAGAGGAAATTATTTGTTAAGAGTGGGGCAAAATGATTATTTCATATTAAGTCAAACATGTGCATAAGAAATGAGAGAGTGTAAAGTTTGTGGTAAAAATAAGAAATTCAAGAAAAGTAGGGGGCTAAGTGCAATTAACTAGGGTCAACAAAATGAACCAATGGGATGTTGACACCTAGCCTCTCTAGAATTCTTATGAAATAAGAAGAAAATGCTAGGGATTTAAAGAGAAGAGTTTGTCAACCACTCAAGAGCAGAAATACAACCACTCCTTTCCCTAAATAACCCCTAAACAATCCATAAAATAACCCTCAAAATTTAGTTTGACATTTGAGAGGAGAGAGAATTTAGTGGTTGGTGTTTTAAGGTATTAACTCTCTCTTCTTCTCTTCTTCTTTTGTTTCTTATGATGAGAATTAATTTAAAGGAAGATATATATATATATATATATATATATATATATATATAAATGTAATCTTTTCTACATAGAAGGAGAATCAAGTAGGAGAAAGGAGAAGGCAGTGCAAACGAATTGAAGAAAGTGTTATTTTGGCTTGTAAAATGGTATGAAAACTTTTCATGACTTTGAATGTGTATGCTTGTGTATGTGACATAGGGAATGGAATACTAGACACTAGAATAAGGTATTATCATAGACATTATGATGAAGGATGCTTGAGAACCGAAATAGAAAAGTTGTTCTTGAAATCACAAAAATCTATCTTGGAACTCATCTGACCAATCAGGACTATTTTGATTATAACTTAAGCTAAAGGAATCCAAATTGATTAATTCTAGTTGTAATATAAACTAGACTCATAGATATAGAGTTTATATGAAGAAGTATAAAACCAAATCCCCTTGTAAGATGATGAAAATTAAGATTTAAGTTTGATTATGTCCGCTTTCCCCCCCCCCCCCCCCCCCCCCCCCCCCTGCCATTGGAAGCAGTTTGTATTTTTTAATAAATATCTGGATATTTACATACTTAAATGGAGTGATTTTTTATTTTTTGAAAATTAGAGACAAAGTGAAACAATTTTTTAAAAGACCACTTTGCCAGAAAATGGCATTTACTAGGTCTAAAGGTCCATACAAAATGAACTTGAAAATCTACCTTTAGGATTTTTAGGGCAGAATGGATCTCACGGTCACCATCAATTGTTAACCACCACGAGCCCATCTAGAAGTGAATTTTCACCTATCTCATAGTCACTACAAAATCATTGGACACCATGACTCTCCTATATTTCCTCCTATACTTGATTTTTAAGTCCCAAATTATTGTCAAAGTTTATCTAAGCCTCCCTAAATATTTTTAAAGCATTCTAAACATAAAAATAAAGATAATTTGTGACATGAAATAGGTGAGAAATATATTGACATATAAGAATAATGTTAGAGCATATTGTATATGTATGTTATACAGGTGAAGTTATACAATAATAGTTGTACAATTGTAATTGTAGTCCCAAATAACTATGATGCAACATTTAATGATATAAATGTATTTTATTATTGTTGCATGTTGTGTGTGCATGGGGATAACCACTGCGAGTGGTTGTCCACATAATTTGCCACAAGAAATTATACTTTTTATGATGCAAGAAATCATCATGAAAAGTTCAATTTTTGTCGTTAAAAAGATATGGTAACGAATTTTCATCGTCATAGAGATTGTCACGGTATCCACATAATATAAAGGTTTATGTGATAATTTTTTATTTATCATTATATGCATAATTTTTTGTGTCGAAAATGATGATCGTTAACTTTAATTCTTACTTTTTATGATAAAAATTATGTCATAAATAAAATTTTATTTCATCACATAATATTGTTTATCGTCACAAAAGATTGACATTTTTATGACAATTTTAAAATTCATCACTGAAATAAATACTTTTAGTGATGAAAATCTATATATTATCAAAACTATTAAATATTAGCTACGTATTTTTTGTCACGAATAAATGTAATTTTTATCATAAAATAATTTATATCGTCACTAAATCTAATACTTTAAATGACGATAAATAATTTCGTCATTAAATTAATATATATTAATGATAAAAATAAATCGTCATAATATTGATAAATTAGTGACATAAATATGAATAAAAATAATTGTCACAAAAAGATAATTTTAGTGACAACTTTTTATTGTCACTTAATAATTCTTTTTATGATTATATTAATGTCATATTTATGTACATCATGTCATCATTTATGCACTAATAAATCAACAAATAGTCACAAATATATTTATCATATATTTATTGCACTAAAAATGAGATATTTTAAATTAGATGCTAACAATTAATTAAAGGCATAAATTATACAATGTCAAATCTAATATCTTTACAATGTTTAGTAAAACAAATTATCCATCAACTAATGTAAAAATATTTTATTTTAAATGAAAAGTCAATTAAATAAAAAGCTAATAACTACAAAAATTAAAATATCCTAATCCATAATTCAAAAATAAACTTTGCTGAAACTTCGACCTTTCATCTTGTTCCTACAAAAAAAATAAAGAAATAAAATGATATATTAGATAAAAAAAACTATTTTTATATGAATCACAATAGAAATTTTGGACAGACTATAAGAATGTATGCTATTAAAGTTGAAAAACTGGGGTTGTCACAGATAAGTGGAAATTATTAAGTATATTACATAGTTCAGATGCTTGAAACAATAAAATAAGAAAACATAAGAACCAATAAACTATAACTACATTAAAATGTTTTCAACTATTTTCATATCATTGAATATAGTAAAAATAAATGTACAAATATATGCAACTTACATTGGAGATTCAATCAATATTCATCCTGTTTGCTTTTAAAATAGCAAGTCGCTTATCGATAGTGGAATTCAACTCAGTTACTTTTGTCTCACAATCAGTCACCTGACTCTTGAGCATGTTGACTTCTGACTGAGACTCACTCAACTTTTCTTGAGTATCAAAAAGTTCATTTTGAAGCTATTGTGTAGCAAAGTAGTCCGATGATAAGTGTTTTGAAAGAGGTTTGGGACCATATCCAAGGCCTTTTATATAACCAGAACCATGGCCATGGACTTCTTGAACAAATGCATCTTTAGTCTTTTGAATGTCATGCTCATTATAATGGTTTCGCTTTTTTATCATTAAATTCTATCATAAGAAATTAAAAGAACCAGAGTTTATATAAGTCTTAAAAACACACTGAAGAAATTCATAAAAATATATTTCTCACTTTGTATTAACAACTAACATGTATTTATATATGTATTGAATCAATAAACGTAAAAACTAAGTCAATAAAAGAAGCTTCTAAATCTGCTCCTAACAGCTAGCAGAGGCTAACATATTCAAACATAACAACTAACATCAACAACAAGTATCAATATTAAACACACACTAATTACATTACACAATTTAGGTACTAAGTACTTACCCAATATTCTTCTGCTTGTTGAGATGACCAGCCTTTTTGAATTGAATAATGGGTTTGCTTGTAAAGCTCAATCCTACCACAAGGTTCTGCATTCAATTCATTTTGAGACTATTATAAAAAAAATAATAATTAGAATAATAATAAATTGAATTAATTATTCATACATGGTTACATTTGCAAAGAGAAAACTAAATACTTATAATTTCATGTCGGCGAACAGTAAAAGACTTTCTACTAGATATATGAGGAGCTTTGACCTTATTTTGATTTAAAGAATTTTTCATACTTTTGTCCTTATAAAATTAATAAAATGTGAAAACTAAAGTTAATATAAGAGAAATAAAAAAAGTCATCGAAACATATGTTTACATCTTCATTCCACTGCATATATATTATCTCATTCATATTTCTACATTTCAAGGCAATAAAACGAATTTGAAAATATATACCTTGAATTTCTCCGATGCGAAATAATCACAAAGTTCTTTCCATTTTTCAGCATCAATGTACTTCTCAGACTTGTTCATCTTAGCCTCCTCTATAGAATTAAACTTCTTAAAATACTAGTGCAACCTATAACGCTCTTGTCGAGTACTATTTTGAACCTTTCTATCAAGCAATTTTTGACATCTGGATCATCCATGTACATCTGCATTTATTCAACTTTTATATCTTAAATATTAAGGAAAATAAGACAAAACAATAATGTCCCATAGAGAATAATATTTTAATTTACATTCAAGTGGCTAAAGGCTGGATCTATATCTTCTTTCAATTTTGAACACTTAATAGGCACTGAAATCACATCTCGAGTGACAACTCCAATCTGACTTGCAAATTTTGCAAATGCATCTGCTGTTACTGGCCTACCTATATCGGTATCCACATTAATTTTCATTTTTGTTCCTATAGTAGCAGTGACTTTGATAAGATTTTTTTCCCATAGTTTGTCCTCAACCCCTCTTTTTAGAATTACTTCCCATAAAATGAAATAATCAAAGTCAAACATATGGGCTACCTTAAAACAATGCAAAGAACATATTATATATAGCTAATTTAAAATTTAGAATTTAAAACCTATGTCTGATGAGGAATCAAGTGGTGATTCTTCTGATGGAACAAAAGTACTTGAATTTCCTTGGTCAGGTAAGGATTCTAGTGGTGATTCTTCTGTTGAAACTTGATTGGATGTCTTTCTAGTGATCTTTGAGGATTTTCATTTGCTAGAGCAGATATTCTCCTTATACTAGCATGATTCATCCTATCCAAGAGCCATCTGATGCTTGATTGATTAGATGACTCAGAAGGTGAATGTGTGGCATCATTATTTGCTGTAACTATCTGAATCATATTTTTTGCATGTCTCTTGATGGTACCAGGAGCCATTGTCTAACCTGTATGGATTTTATCAATAAAAATAAATTAATCCAAAAATTTTTCAAGTGAGGTTTTTTAACATAAAATATAAATATGCAAGCAAAATTACAACCATAGATTAAATATAAAAAATTTAAGGCTATCATATGGCTAATACTATATCAAGCAATTTGTGGTAGAAAATTGACTTATTCTAAAACAATATATATATATATATATATATATATATATATATATATATATATATATATATATATATATATATATATATATATAAAATAGATTGCAGCAAATATAGAGTCAGCTTAAACCAAAATAACCAACCCAGAAAAACGAAAAAAGAAACAGAAATAAGAGGTAAGAAATCAACCATTTCAATAGTGATTTAATCAACTTTAGTTAAAGAAGTTGTAGACGATCATGATGCAAATAAGAGATCAATAGCCATGATGCAAGTCACCGATTTGAACTTGAGTGAAATCAAGAAAAAATACAATTATCACCAACGATTTCACCACCAAGGGGCAAGAAAACTTACTCTTTAACACAAAAGCAAATTGGGAACTTGAAATTGCTTGATCAAAAACCTAAAATTCTTTAATTTCTTTACGCTTGGAGAATCGTAGTGAGAAAAAATGGGAGATGATAAGGGAATAAGAGATTGAGCAAGAGATGGAAATTGAAAATTTTAGCCAAAAAATAACCCATTCCCACCAATTATTTTCATATTTTTGGGAATTTTCCTCTTCAAAAATCACTGGTTTCCTTTTTTCAGTTGGTTTCCTCTCTCACGCTGAAAAATGGAACAACAAAATAAAACAATGTCATTTTCCCAACCAAGATTATATATATATATATATATATATATATTGTCATCGCTACAACTCATACTACTGTGGTGGTTGAAAATAGTTGAGAATCACTTTATACATTAGGGTGAGGATCATGCGATTTGGGAAGGGCACAATTCGATTTTACCTAATCAAACTGAATTAATTCGGTCCTTTCAATGTGATTATTTAGTTAATTAGTTTGGTTTCAATTAATAAAGTATACAAAGTCCAATTTATCAGTCCGATTAAATTAACAACTGAAAATCCAAAAAAATCAATAAATTTTAAAACATTGCCCTTTTTTTAATAATTTTTTTTAAATTGTTAATTGATTTGGTTCGGTTCATTAGTATGAAAATTTAATTTGACTTTAATTTTTAAGTTTTTTTTAATCAATATTCAGTACTCAATTATTTTAGTTCGGTTCAATTTGATTATAATTGAAAATCAACTTTCAGTTGGCCTATATATATTAGTGATGTCTACAATTGTTACAATTAGACATTAATTGCTGCATTGTAGTAAAAAAATCCCAGTTTAGAAATCTTGGCCTTTAAATGCATTGATTTCAACCATGTCAAATTATATATATATATATATATATATATATATATATATATATATATATATACATACGGAATAAAAAAAATATATTGCCTGTGAATATGGATTGTGATTGACTTTAACGTATTTTTTTCTTAGAAAGAAAAAACAAATTTTGACGAATATTCACTTTGATCAATTTAAATTTAATGAATTTAATTTTAAGATGTTGAAATTAGAGCAGTCAAATTAAACAATTATAAATTGAATACTTAATTTAAATAAAAAAATAAAAGTCATAAGTTTTAATTTGAATCACTAGTCTAAATTTTTTTAATTTAAAAATTCCGATCAATTTACACAATTTATATAAAAAGAAAATGTAATCTTACAAAATATACCTTCTAAATTATTACAAGTCTTATGTAACTCTTCCAAACTATTTTTGAATACTGCTATTTTTCTGTTATGCATTAATTTTTACGATTATAATACTTTTTTTTAAATTCAATTTTAATACAATGATATTAATATATATTATGTTGAGAAAAAAATTAAAAATTAATAAAAATATGAGAATGGTGGTAAGTGGTAGGGATGTGATCTCAATATTGGATCCAACTATATCTTGCATGATGTAATTTAGTTGTCACTTATTTTTATTACAGTCAGCGATGACAAATTATTATTATTATTATTATTATTATAAACTGATTATATTGATGACAAACTTGTACGTTGTCACAATATATTCATTTTTTGATATATTTTTTTGTCATAAATAAAATTATTTTTTATTATATATCATAAATTAATATTACAACCAATTGTAACGAAATATTATTATTATTATCACAAATTAATTGTATTGGTGACATAATTGTATTTTGTCACAATATATTTATTTTTTGTGACTTATTTATCTATCATAAATAATAATATTATGATGCAATAATTTTATCGTCACTAATTTATTAAATTGTGATAAAAATAATTTATGTCACAAAAAATAAGTCATATATTGCAAATAGTTATTTTTTGTCATTAAATTTTTTTTCCTCTAAAAGAAAAAAGGTTGGAAAACTTCCCTCCATATCAATGGTGACGAAATCATACCTTATCACAATATAATCATTTTTGTGATAAATTTGGGATAGGGGTAGATGGTCATTTCGCATAAGACAGTGATTGATTATGTGGCTAATGAAGGAAAAATTGCAATGTAGGGACTTAATTGAAAAGATAAAGTAAAATAATTGTGGTAAAACTAGAAATAAGGAAATATGAGAGATTAGGAGATATAAGTTTAAATAGGGACTAAAGTGAACTTTTGTAAGATTTTTATTGAGCAACAATTGGGATTTAGATAAGTGAAAGGCTATAAAGAGAAAGAAGCAAAAATCTGATTTTTAATTGAGTTGGCCGGCCACCCTTGAAAGAACCCACTTCAGCCATCTTCTTCTTCTCAAAAAGACTTATTCCATCAAAGAAAATTCCCAAAATTTAGCCACATAGCTTAGGAGAGAGAGAATTTAGTGGTATGTCTCTTAATGTAATAATTGTTTCTCTTATTCTTCTATGAATTTATAGTGATGGAAATTTAATGATTTGAATGGGTGTTTATATGTGAGTGATCTTATGGAGAAGGAAGAGAAAGATAGAGAAAGAAAAACATGTAGAAAGAGAAGAAAGTTTAAAGGAAGTGATTGGAGCATCAATAAGGTATGGGAGTTATATTATTGTTTTATGTGTTTGTAAATGAAATAAATTGATATATGTGTTTTAGATGATCTATATTTGATGTTTGAGTGAATAATTGAATGTATAGTGCATGAGAAAGATGATTTGTGCCTTAGAAAGAGAAAAGGCAAAAATCTATTCGAGGTTCACTTGAACCAGTTTCAGTGTAACGTACATAACTATTTTTGTAGATGTCTGATTCATGTGAATCTAGATGCATATGAAATTTAAGACATAGATATCCAACTTTGTAGAGAAACTGGGATCTAAATCTATCTTTAGGGTGTCCGAAAATGAGCTTGAAGTGGACAGACCTCTGCTATCCATCACCTAGGAACAGTCTGTAATGTTTTAGTGATATCTTGAGATTTAGAAGTCAAAATTGAGTTATTTTTTATGTTTTAGAAACTAAAGACATAGTGGAACAACTTTTTAGAAGTCCACTTTCCCTGAAAATGATGTTTTGAAGTTCAAAAATGGCATAAAAATTGAGCCTGAAAATCTATCTTTGAGCGGTTTGGGTCTTACAGTTACTAGATTTTTGGTAGTAACCGTGAGGTAACCCAGTTTTCATTCCAGACCCTAAAGAAGACATAACTCACTGTTACTAATATTTTCATAGTAACCGTGACCCTTTTAACAAGTATAGACTACGGTTATTACTCATCTGGTAATGACCGTGAGGTAGTATGATGCAGTCCAGAGCCAAAAGAGCGATCTAGGTCACGATTACCATGATTTTGGTAGTAACAGTGACCTCTATTTCATGTTTGAGCCACGGTTACTAGAATTTTAATAGTAACTGATAACTCAATTTCAGTATTTAGTTTTAGTTTAATTTGAGTATAGTTTTCATTAATCTTTTAGCATCTTTTGCTTTGTTTTTACTAGCATTTAATAATTTATTCGATTCTCAGTTAATTCTAGCTTTTGTGTGATTTTGAGAGTTTTTGACAGAATTTTGTGATTTTTAGGTAACTCACAGTTACTAGGAATTTCCTAGTAACCGTGACCCATGTATTCTGTCAAAACGCACCGTTTTGAAGCTTGTCACGGTCAGCATGGAAATTATGCATGAGAGGGTGGTAACCGTGACCTATGGATTTTTCAGTATAGAAGCTAAAGGAGAAGCATCTCATGGTTACTAAGGATTTCATAGTAACCGTGAGGGAGGCATAATTTTAGTCCAAAATGAAGAGGAGAGTTATCTCACGGTTACCAGGAATTTCATGGTAACCGTGACCAAATTTTGAATTTCAGCTCCGAACCATCTCACAGTTACTAAAGATTTCATAGTAACCGTGACCAATTTTAATCAAAAGAGGGTTTTTCATTAGAGGTCATGGTTACCACAAATTTAGTAGTAACCGTGACCCATGTTGACCTTTATAAGGCAAAGTTTTCTGCAAATTTCGGGGGATTGAGTTTTTGGGTAATTTTTAGTTTTTAGGTTTCCTTTCTTCTTTCTTTGAGCTCTTTGTTCATTTTACACACATAGATATATAGATATACTTGAAAATAGAGGGATTTATACAGAAACACTTAGATTAAACATAGATATATAGTTTACAAGTATAGATCTACATATTTGAAGCTCATTTTTCCTGTAAGTTTTGGAGAAAGAGATTGAAGAGCTTGGATTCAGCTGGGTTTTCTTCACCATGAATTTCAGGGGTTATTCTATCTTTTTCTCTTTTCATTTTATTATGGATTGTGAGTAGTCCTTTTTGTTGCTTGGGGATCTTTGAATCCCCTACTCATAATGTGAATCTTGAACTCAAATTGATTTTTACATGAATGGATGGTCTATTTCACATGTACTTATTTGTTTATCATTGATTTTTCAATCTATTAAGTTATTTTGTATCCATGGATGAATGGTGTTTATCATATGTCTTGATGGGTATTGAGCCTAATAGATTGGAGTTTATGAATGATTTTGCTCAGTTTTTCTATCATGAATATCATCTATTTTGGATGGCTCCGGAATGGGACTCTAGATGTGTGGTATTTGTGATTTTAAAACTAGAGTAGGGAGTTAAATAGATGGATTTTGGGTTGCCTGGCTCTGGAATGGGACGGTAGACCGAACTTAGGATTTTAGACTCGGGTTTAGGCTAGTTGTTGGGCTGACTCTGGAATGGCACGTTTAGCAACTAGAATGGCTGGCTCCGAAATGGGACGCTTGGGTTAAGAAGGGTTATCCCGGGTTCATTCATGTATACTTTTAGGTAAAAATTTATTCACATTGGGTATAGGGTGGATAAGTGAACCCGTGCAATGCTTGATTTCTATAGATTTTTACATTTGCTAATTTTTCAGAATTTAATACACTGAATTTAAATTTCTCTACATTACATACATAAGCTTTAAAGTTACATTATATAAATCAAACAACTCATACACACAAACAATTGGGAATTCTTTAGCATACAATTAATCTTCACAGTCTTCACACACACATTTTCCTTGGGTTCGATATTGAGGGTCCTAACTATACCTCACTTTATTACTTGTCAATCTAGTGCACTTGCTAGGGTCGCAACAAGTTTTTGGCACCGTTGTTGGGGAAATTTGGCGTTGTTAGTAAGCTGGGATTATTGTTTGTATGTGTTTTCTCTTCCTTATTTTGTTTTTCTTGATTCTTTTCAGGTGAAATTGGTGCATGAACAAAACAAGACAAGAAGAATTACTACCTTTTGATCCTGAAATCGAGAGGACCCTACACCAAAGAAGGAGAACTATTAGAGATAATGAGATGGAGCACGATCCTCCTCTTGATGAGTTTCCTCCCGAAAATGAACAAGTGCCAAGGGCACATGAACAAATGCCAGAGGCAAGAAGAGAAGAAATAACTAGGCAAAGGACCATAAGAGACTACGCTGTGCCAAGGTGGAATGAAGATCATCGAACAATTGTATTACCGAGAGGAGTACAATTTGAGCTCAAGCCAGCCACCATTACTATGGTATAGAGAAATCAGTTCTCTGGTTCAGAAGTAGAGGATCCAGCTCAGCATATCGATATATTTCTGGAAGTCAGTGACACTGTTCAAATTTCGGGTGTTAGTACGGATGTAGTAAGATTGAAACTGTTTCCATTTACATTGATTGGCAAAGCGAGAGAGTGGCTACAATTATTACCATGGCAGTCAATATGGTTATGGGATCAGATGCAAAAAAAGTTTTTAATGAGATTTTTCCCTCTAACAAAGACTGCAAGCATTCGAAATAACATCATGGGGTTCCATCAAATGAATGAAGAGCCTTTTCATGAGGCCTGGGAGAGGTTTAGGAGATTATTGAGAAGCTGTCCGCATCATGAGATAACTGTTTACCAACTGATGACCATCTTCTATGCTGGAGTTACACCTCAAACAAGGTCATTATTCGATGCAGCATCAACAGGATCTTTCTTAAACAAGGTATCTGAGGACGCATTTCAGTTGTTGGATGAGATGGCGGCAAATGACTCTCAATGGACTGCCCCTAGATCAGTCCCAAGGAGACAAGGTTTACACAATGTGGATGAAGTGGCATTGCTAAAAGCACAACTAGAATTGGTAAAAAAAGAGTTGAGCGGCTTAAAAGTTCAAAATGTGGCTGCAGTAAATCAAGGGAGTGGATCGTGTGAAAGTGAGCAAGTTATCCAAGAAGGAGGAGTTGTGGGAGATGTCAATGCATTAGGCGATTTTAGAAGGAATGATCCCTACAGCAATTCATATAATCCGAGATGGAGAAATCACCCAAATTTCTCTTGGAAGGATGGGAATCATCAAGTTTCATCTTTTCAACCACAACCAAGAGCCCCTCACCACTCAAATACTTATCATAGTCATGCTCAGCCCCACCAACCACAAGCTACCAATTATTAACAACCCCACTATCCACCAACCCACCATCAAGGGCAAAGCTCTAATCACTCCCAACCTCAACCCTATCACCCACCGGGATTCCAATCAAGACCACCTATTCAAGAAAAGAAGCCAAATTTAGAAGACATGTTTGCTAGTTTCATGAATAGCCAACAACAATTCATGGCAAGTCAAGATTCAAGGTGGAAATCTCAAGAGCAATGGAACCGAAACCAAGATGCTTCAATGAGAAATTTGGAGACTCAATTGGGTCAACTTGCAACTTCAATGTCGAATAGACAACCAGGGACATTTCCTTCAAATGTAGATCGAAATCCTAAGGAGGAAGCCAAAGCAATCACTTTAAGAAGTGGCAAGGAGGTAGCACGAGAGGAAGAAAGAGGTAAATCACCAACTTCATCAAATGATTTGGAGGAACCAACACGGAAGGTAAGTATTTCTAACTCTAGAGTAGAGGTAGATGTGGATGCTCCAAGGAATGACAAGGGAAAGAGTATTGTGAATCCAAACATAGAGGATCTTGATATCAATAGGTTGCCATTTCCTGTTGTAGCTAAGAAGGAGAAGAAAAATGAGCAATTGGCTAGGTTTTTAGAGATGTTTAAGAAATTACACATTAACTTGCCTTTTGTTGAAGCCTTAGCACACATGCCCAATTATGATAAGTTTATGAAAGAACTTTGTTCTAATAAAAAGAAACTAGAAGGGTATGGAACTGTGCAACTTACGAAAAATTATAGTGCAATTATTATGAATAAGAGTCCGAAGAAATTAGAAGATCCAGGTAGCTTTACTATGCCTTGTGAAATTGGTGAAACCTTTGTTGGAAATACATTATTTGATCTAGGAGCCAGCATTAATTTAATGCCTTATTCTATATGCAGGAAACTCAATTTAGGCGATCTCAAAGAAACAGGAATGAGACTTCAACTTGCAGATAGATCGATGAGAAGGCCAAAGGGAGTTATTGAGGACTTACTGGTAAAAGTAGGAAAATTTATTTTTCTCGTGGATTTTGTAGTCATGGAAATGGAGGAAGACAGGAAGGTGCCCCTTATCATGGGAAGACCATTTTTGAACACTGCAAAGGCTTTGATTGATGTCCATGGACAAAAGGTCACTCTTTGATTCAACAACGAAGAATTGGTGGTAGATATGAACAAGTCTCAGAAATATCCATCAAGTGACCTAGAAGAGTCAGCCTACTTCATGGACAAAATCGACGAATGTGTAGAGGAAGTGCAAGAAAAAGTACTACTAAATGATCCAATAAATTCAAGTTTGATGCATTCCTTGGAAAATGAAGAATTGGATGGAGTAAAAGAAGAACAAGTAGCAGCTGTGGTGAAAGAATGCGAAGAGGAGAATTCAAAGCAAGAGGAAATCACTTTGCAAGAGGGAGAATTGAAATCTGAACTAAAACCTCTTCCTTTTCACTTAAAGTATGTATTTTTGGAAAGAGAAGAAAAGCCAGTGATTATTTCTTCTTTGTTGACAGGTATTGAAGAGGAGACGCTGCTCAAGGTGTTAAAAAAACACAAAGAAGCAATAGGATGGGAGACAACGAACTTGAAGGGTATTAATCCTAGTTATTGCATGCACCGGATTCTTATGGAGGAGGATTACAAACCGATCGCTCAACCCCAAAGAAGGCTTAATCCAGCTATGCAAGAGGTTATGAAGAAAGAGGTACTTAAATTACTTGATTCAGGTATAATCTATCCAATCTCTAATAGTAAATGGGTTAGTCCAGTGCAATGTGTCCCTAAGAAAGGTTGAATGACAGTGATAAAAAATGAATTAGATGAACTGATCCCGACTCGGACGGTCACTGGTTGGAGGGTGTGCATAGACTATAGGAGATTAAATCATGCCACCAGAAAATATCATTTTCCATTGCCATTTATTGATCAGATGTTAGAAAGGTTAGCAGGTAATAGGTATTATTGTTTTTTAGATGGGTATTCCGGATATCTGCAAGTCCCCATAGCCCCTAAAGATCAGGAGAAAACAACCTTTACCTGCCCTTATGGCACTTTCACCTATAGGAGGATGCCTTTTTGGCTTGTGCAATGTGCCAGCTACGTTTCAGCGGTGCATGATGGCAATTTTCCATGATTTTATAGAGAAATTTATAGAGGTATTTATGGATGACTTTACCATTTATGGGCTTGACTTTGAGAGCTTCTTAGAGCATCTTGATTTAGTATTAGGTAGGTGTAAGAAGACCAACCTAGTGCTAAATTGAGAAAAATACCACTTTATGGTAAGGGAAGGCATAGTGTTAGGGCACAAGATTTTTGAGAAGGGGATTGAGGTGGACAAAGCAAAGATTGAGGTTATAGAGAAGCTTTCAGCACCGACCAATATTAAGGGAGTTAGGAGTTTTCTAGAGCATGCAGGTTTCTATCGAAGGTTTATAAAAGATTTTTCAAAAATTGCAAAACCTTTATCGAATTTGTTAATGAAAGATGCTCCTTTTGACTTTGATGATGAATGTTTATTGGCCTTTGAACTGTTGAAGCAGAGGCTTATTTTAGCTCCGGTGATTATATCTCCGGATTGGAATTTGCCATTTGAGCTAATGTGTGATGCAAGTGATTTTGCAGTGGGAGCAGTGCTCGGACAAAGGCAAGAGAAAGTCTTTTGTGCTATTTATTATGCGAGCCATACTCTGACAGGAGCTCAAGTCAATTATACTACAACTGAAAAAGAGCTTATTGCCATTGTATTTGCATTTGAGAAATTTCGACCATATCTATTGGGAACAAAAATTGTGGTGTGGTCTGATCATACAGCACTAAGGCATCTCTTTGCAAAGAAGAAATCCAAGCCAAGACTAATAAGATGGGTACTCCTATTGCAAGAGTTTGATTTAGAGATTAAAGACAAGAAGGGGGTAGAAAACCATGTAGCAGATCATCTGTCAAGAATGGAGCGTGATCATATTGAAAAAGGGGAAATTTCGGATTTATTCCCTGATAAACAAATTTGTGCATTATTTGTTTGTGAAGTTTCTTTACCTTGGTTCGCTAATGTTGCAAATTTTCTCGCAGGAGGTTATATGCCAAGGGACTTCACATGGCAGCAAAGGAAGAAGCTTAAAGCTGATGCGAAGCACTACATCTGGGATGATCCCTACCTCTTCCGTCTTTGTGCTGATCAAGTTCTCAAAAGGTGCATTCCCAAGGAAGAGCAAGTAGAAATCATGCAAGCCTGTCATAGTGGGGAAGTTGGTGGACATCATAGCCCTAACAAAACGGTATCAAAAATTCTTTCTTCTGTATTTTATTGACCCACCTTATTTCATGATGTTAAAATGTTCATTCAAACTTGTGATCGATGTCAAAGGGTGGGAAATATAACCAGGAGAGATGAAATGCCATTGACCAACATGCTTGAGGTTGAACTATTTGATTTATGGGGGATAGATTTCATGGGGCCTTTTCCAATTTCTTACGGGTTTGAATATATCTTAGTGGCAGTCGATTATGTGAGTAAATGGGTAGAAGCTATAGCCACTAGGACTTGCGATGCAAATGTTGTTTTAGAATTCCTAAGGAAGAATATATTCACCCGCTATGGAGCCCCGAGAGCCATTATCAGTGATGGTGGGAAATATTTTGTCAACCACCAATTTAAAGCCTTATTGAAAAGATTTGGAGTGAGGCACAAAATAACTACCCCATATCATGCCCAAGCTAATGGGCAAGTTGAGGTTTCTAACCGAGAGTTGAAGGCAATTTTGGAGAAAATGGTCAATGCATCTAGGAAGGATTGGTACCTTAAGCTAGATGAAGCTTTGTGGGCATATAGGATAGCCTTTAAGACACCAATAGGAATGTCACCTTTTAGGCTAGTGTTTGGCAAGTCCTGTCACTTACAGGTGGAGTTAGAGCACAAGGCTTATTGGGCTACTAAGTTCTTAAATCTTAACCTTGAGAATGCAGGAAAGTACAGGTCTTTGCAGTTGAACGAGTTGGAGGAGATCCGATTCTGGGCTTATGAACATGCCAAGAAATACAAAGACAACACAAAGAAGTGGCATGATCGAAGAATAGCCAAGAAGGAACTTGCACCTGGAATGAAAGTGCTGCTCTATGATAGTAGATTGAGATTATTTTCGGGGAAATTGAAATCGAGGTGGAAAGGGCCCTATGTGCTAGTGAGAGTAGACAAATTTGGGGTGGTGACTCTCAAACACCCAAGAGATGAGAAAGAATTCAAGGTAAATGGACATCGCGTGAAGCCCCATTTCGAGCCAACATTTGAAGGTGCTTCGGTGATTGTCACTCTTTAAGACCCTTAACGGTATTTGAAAGTCCACCTGCAGACTTGATAAATGCAGAACTACCTCTAACTCATACTTTTGAACAATGTCTTGTGTTAGTTTCTTTTTAGTAGTTGTGTTAAGGGCAGTGGTTCAAGGATTGTGAGTTTCATTCAATTTGTTTGTGTTTTCTGGAAATTTAGTGGAGAAGAAACGTTTGTTCAATTGTTAAAAGAGAGTGAGAGAAATGAAAATTTTCCAATAATTTTTAGGGGCTCACTGTTACTATAAAAATCATAGTAACTGTGAGGTCCCTTCAATTTAGTCCAGAACTGGAATCTGTTTTATCTCATGGTTACTGTATGTCTATTTTTGTTCCAGTAGCAATGTGTGAGGTATCTCACGGTTACTATGATTTTCATGATGACCGTGAGTTACCTTCATTTTAGTCCAGAAGCAAATTCCATTTTATCTCACGGTTACTATAAAATTTATAGTAACCATGACCAAGGTCAGTCTTTAGTCCAGAAACTTTAGTTAAGTTACCTCACGGTTACTATGATATTCATAGTAACCGTGTTGTATTAAAAAAAAAAACAAAACCCTAATTTTATGAAACCCTTTTTCATTTCTTTTTCATTTCATTTCATCTCTTGTTCTCTCTCTCTCTTTTATTTTCTCTCTTTTTCATCCTCCCCTCTTCTTCTTCGCCATTCTCCGTCGCTGGCCGCCGTCTTCTCCGGTGAGTTTATTTTTATTCCCGTTTCATTCTTTTTTCTTTCTTATTGCTTAGATCTAGTGTTTGAATCATATTTTTCCTCTGTTTTTATTTTTTTCTTTTTCTTCTTCTTCTTCGTTTTCTTCTTCTTATTTTTCTTCTTTATTTATGTTGGTTTTTCATTCTTGTTAGTTTGATCTAGTTTCTGTTTGTCATAGTTGTTGTTTAGATCTAGTTGATTTGTCTCTTTCGTTCAACCTTCATCTTCTCTAACATTTTATTTTTTTTATGGTTATGGTTGTTTTTAGTTATTTTCTTCTTCCACTTCATCATTATAACCAAGTAAGTCTCCTTTCCTTTTTAATTATATAGATATATATTTATTTTTATTTTTATTTTTTTGGGAGTCTGTGTATTTTCTTTTTATTTCAATTTCTTTCTAGTAGCTTTTGTAGTTGTTTTTATCTTCTGTTTTGATGTTTTGTTCTCGTTTTCTCCTTCTTAAATGTTTCTTTTATTTTATATTTTTATAAAAAAAAGGAAGAAGATCAAGCCTTTTTGCCTTTTGATTGTCATGTTTGTTGCTTAGTTAAGTTTTTCATTTATTTCTCTTTAGGATTTATTCTTTTTTCTTATTTTTATGTAGTCATTCCTTTATTTTATTTCCTTTTTAGTGCGTTTTCCTTTGTTTTCATTGTTTTTCCTCTTGGAGTCTTACTTGTGTTTTGTTATGAATAAATTTTGTATGTAAGGTACACAGCCTATAGGTATGTTATCGTATCCCACCTCATTCCTTTCCTTGTTGTTCTTTCTTTTATTTTTGTATTTGGCGATTGATTTAGAGAAGTGATGGCATTTGTTTGGTCATTCTGTTATGTTGTGTTTCATGTGTGTCCCTGAAGCACTTATAATTTTCACTTTCTTTCTTGTCTAATTTTCGCCAATTAAGCCCTGTTTCTTTCCTTTTGGTGCACTGCATTTTAATCTTGCTGGGTATGATGAGTGCAAATTTTGAATTCTTGCTTACATTGATACATCAAAATTGTCATGCTTACAAATTTATTCAATGTTGTTAAATGCTTTGCTTTACCATGAATTGTTTGACACTGTAACCCAATTACTGGTAATGATTTGGAACTGTTGTACGAATGCACACTTAGTTAGTCATTCATTTATCAAGCATATCTTACGCTCAAATAAGCATGCCAAGTCAACCATCTTTTGTCTAAGTTAGCAATTGCATTTGCATACATGTGTATGCCCATTTTTGTCCTTGAGGTATATAGGCTGAAATGATTCGACCTGCGGGCTACTGGTTTCCAAAGGATGACTTGGTCATCGTGGTTGAGTGCCACGTACCTCAAGGAATTTGTGTGTGACATAAACTTATATATGCATTCTCATATACTCCTAATGTCTTTGTGTTTATTTTCCTTCCTCACCGTTGTAAACTTTCAATTTTGTTGTTTTTGGGCAGTGGCACCTAAAAGAGCTCGTGCTTCCAATTCTTTTCAAGCACCAGAAATCCTCCCACTTGCCAGCCAACCCTTACCATCTGACGAGCATGCCGAAGCTAGTCAGTAACCACAGCCAGCCCCTGTGCAACAGAAGCCACGAAAGAAGAAAAGACCAAAAGTACCAAGCTGGGTTCCTGAAAAGATGCGGACCAACTATGACATATTTTCCAACTGTGAGTACCTACCTTCAGTTTATCTCAATTTGAGTCTGCTAGAAAAGCTGAGAATCAAGAGGAGATTGACAGCCATATTGCAGCCATCAGTTGGGAAAGATTCTTCAACTATAGGGAACTGGTTTATCCAAATTTGACCAGAGATTTTCTTTGTACTGTGCAATTTCATTTCGGACATGATAACAAGCCAGATATGGTGACCTTTTTCTTGGAAGGAAAATTTTATAAAGTATCTTTGGCTGATGTCACCGAAGCACTAGGATTTCCACCAGATGGGATTTATGCTTATGAAGACTATTCAAAAGACAGAGCTTGGGAAGACATAAGAGACCCGCTGCTTGGAGGCCCTTATGTGGCCGGTACCACAAAATCCCATTTACTGCGGGATCATGCTTTGCGAATCTTACATCGTTTTTTCTCTATGTCTTTCATGTCTCATGTGTAGAGTGCAGAGCAAATTAATCTCCCAGAGGCTCTCATTTTCTCCTGTATGGTAAGACATTGCCGTATCAATGGCGTATACCATTGGTGGAATAAAATAGAGGAGATACAGCAAAAGCCGACAAAAGTGAAGAAGATTTCTTTTGGTGGCTGTGTGACATTGATTGCTCGGCATTTCGGGCATCTATTAAGTTATTTTGTATCCATGGATGAATGGTGTTTATCATATGTCTTGATGGGTATTAAGCCTAATAGATTGGAGTTTATGAATGATTTTGCTAAGTTTTTCTATCATGAATATCGTCTATTTTGGATGGCTCCGGAATAGGACTCTAGATGTGTGGTATTTGTGATTTTAAAACTAGAGTAGGGAGTTAAATAGATGGGTTTTGGGTTGCCTGGCTCCGGAATGGGACAGTAGACCGAACTTAGAATTTTAGACCCGGGTTTAGGCTAGTTGTTGGGCTGGCTCCGGAATGGCATGTTTAGCAACTAGAATGGCTGGCTCCGGAATGGGACGTTTGGTTTAAGAAGGGTTATCCTGGGTTCATTCATGTATACTTTTAGGTAAAAATTTATTCACATTTGGGTATGGGGTGGATAAGTGAACCCGAGCAACGCTTGATTTCTATAGATTTTTACATTTGCTAATTTTTCAGAATTTAATACACTAAATTTAAATTTCTCTACATTACATACTTAAGCTTTAAAGTTACATTATATAAATCAAATAACTCATACACACAAACAATTGGGAATTCTTTAGCATACAATTAATCTTCACAGTCTTCACACACACATTTCCCTTGGGTTCGATATTGAGGGTCCTAACTATACCCTACTTTATTACTTGTTGATCTAGTGCACTTGCCAGGGTCGCAACAGTAACTGTGACCCTACCCTGTCTTTTTTTTAACTTGATTTTAAATTCTCAAATTGTTATTAAAGAATGTTTAAGCCTTCCTAAATGATTTTAGAATGTTTTAAGTGTAAAATAAGAGTAATAAGCAATATGAATAAGTGTAAAGACTAATGAATTGGTAAAATAAAGTTAAAAATTCAGCCTTAAAACATAAGAATTTGCATAAGAAAAGAATGAAAGTGAACATATTAAATGGTAATCATAATGTTTTAAGTTGCATGACAAATGATAATTATATTGATTTTAATGTTAAGTGTATTTGAAGTTTAAGCAAATATAAATTGTTTAGTGATTTTGTTGCATATTCTATTTGATGTGTTATCTCTTTGAATCTAAATGTATTAAGTGTTATAACTTTGAATAATTAAAGACTATTTGTAAGCCTGAATTTCACATAGTAGTGGATAGATAGGCATGCCTATAAAGGGGATAGTGATCGCAGCTGCAAGTGTTGTCACAGGAAGGTGGCTAGTGTTGTGTTTGATACCTTTTGTTATCTAGTGAACCGAGACTTTTATGTCTCTAGTGCAATATCTAGTGTTTGTACCCATATCCACCATTTATGAGAATTCAGGCAATGAAAGTGATTTGACTATTGAATAATGATAAGTGACAAATAGTTAAGTGTTACTGTGCCTCATGATAATGTTAGTTCTTTTCAGTGAGTATTGAAGTGTACTATTATACTTAATGATAATGTTAATGCTTGACATTGAATAATGAAATCTGAGTGTAAAACTAATATTGTAGTGTAAGTGAAAAACTGTATTGTGATTGTTATTGAGTGTATAATTGTTATTAAGTGTGATTAATTATGTGTACTGAATAAGAATGATATGATATTATTGTTATGTATTGGCATGCTACATTGCTTGTATTTGCAACTTCGATAAGAAGTCAATTGTACTATTTACTCCCCATTGAGCCATTGCTCAACACGGGTGTTTTCCCGTGTAGGTACTCAAGTGTGAGAAAATATTTTTGCTAGAGTCAACATCTGCAGGCCACTAGAACGGAAGCGAGTCAGGGCTAATTCTGATAATGTTTTATTTATTTGTAAATGTATAATATAAAAGATTTGAAATGTATGTAATGAACTAAGTTGTATTTGTACTTTAAATGTATGATATGCCAATTGTATAAATGTATTTTTGTACAAGTAATTTAATAAAATATATGTAAATAAAATGGTAATAAAAGCAGGCATTACAGCTTTATTAGGTTATCTTTTCAAATGCATAATAAATAGCATATATTTCCTTGTCTCCTTTAGTTATGTGCAATAATTGTTCCATTAGTGGTCAGATGATCAAAATGGATGTTGCTTTCTGAATTTGGAGTATGAAGATCCATTATATGCTTGAAAAGCAAAAGGCTCTATAAACCTTAAGTTCGAATATGATTGAACTTGAGAATGGTACTATAGCTTAATATAAGTAGGGTCGAGATGCTTATATGGCATGAAAAAAGAGATATTCCACTATCCGCATCATTTTGCTAAGTGCAATGGATAATGACATCACTAAGCAATTTTCGCATGTACCAGAATGCAAAAGATATGTGGATCACTTTGTAAAAAAGTTCAAAGGTGTGTCTTTGACAAAGTGTGAGATCCCACATCTGTTGGAGTTGTGAACGAAGCATGCCATATAAGGAAGTGGATACCTCTTCCTAGTACGACGCGTTTTGGGGGTAACCTCAAGAGCAAAATCGTGAGTCACCTAGCTCCGACATGGTCTCCAAAGAAGACATGTGGAGTGACAGGTGGAAAAGCAAACAATATCGTACTAGCGGCGGATCTGGGGATGTTACAATTGGTATCAGAGCTGGTGCCGGATCGGTGTGCCAATGAGGATGCTGGGCCCTAAGAGGGGTGGATTGTGAGATCCCACATTGGTTGGAGTGGTGAACGAAGCATTCCATATAAGGATGTGGATACCTCTCCCTAGTACGATGTGTTTGCCGCTGAGCGACGTGTTTGCCGCTGCGCAAAATAAAACCTTGAGGGGTCAGTGGACGCCCAAAGAGGATAATAATGAACTAGTGCTCCGGCATGATCTCGAAAGTAGACATGTGGAGACACCGGAACGACGCATTTTAGGGGTAACCTCAAGAGCAAAACTATGAGTCACCTAACTCTGATATGGTCTCCAAAGCAGACATGTGGAGGGACAGGTGGCAAAGCGGACAATATCGTACTAGCGGCGGATCCAGGAACGTTACACAAAGCATTGTTCTCCAGATATCTTTTCACTATAAAACAAAAGGGAGCAAGAATACATTAATTTCAAAATAGCTTCTCAAAATAATATTTGGCATGTATATATATAATTTAAACCAAACAATAATACCCACTCCGATCTTAGAATCGTCTATACCACTGCTATGATACCACAAAATGTAACACCCTTACCACACCTATCACCATTCCGGTACGTCATAGGCCGAATTTTTTTTTCAATTTTATTTATTATAACTCATTTCCTTTCTTTTATCTCTTGTATATTTATAACTTATTTTTATTGGTTCGATAAATGGTTCGTCGACGACCTATAATTGTCCAATCTACTATGCATTTAATAAGATTTTTGCAATATAATGGCTATACATAGTACTAACCCCCAGAAATGCAGATAATTCACACAGTCTCTCAGAGGCACAACAACAATATTATAACAACCATATTCATTCATCTACATATCATATATACTCCAAAGAAATAATCATCCATTGGAAACATTTACTAATACAACACTTGTTTACCGATTTACAAATTCAAAATATTAACTTTATATAAATGCCAAACTATCAAAAGCAAAAATATCTAAAAGAATTCCTGCAAAATGTATTCTTTCTCCCACTCCTGCTTACCTATACGCAGTAACAACTACGTGATGAGAACTAAATATGCTCAGTGGTGACTAACAATCGATACATTTCTATAATCCACTTAGTTTAATTAAACAAGATATAATCGTAAACCAATCTTTTCAATTTAACTTCAAATATTAAATTTTGTTCACATTTGACCTTTATATTTCAAAATTACAAATTTACCCTTATCAAGCTTATTTTTACTCTATAAGCTAATAATTGGGTTACATTTCATTTATATACACTTATTTTGATATTTTTGTGCAAAATTATATTTTAGTCCCTCTTGACTATAAATTTTATTTTTAAGCAATTTAACTATTAACTGACTATTTTATCCTTATTTAAGCAATTTTACTTAATTAATTTCTATACTTTTGGAAAAAATTATTATTTTGCCCCTAAACTTTATTTTTCTTTCACTTTAGTCCTTTTTCACTTTTTATTGTCATTTTTCATTATCTTTTCACATTTTTTGCTATTTATTTCCATTATGTCTCTAGTACAGATCCGGTAAAAAATCTCAGACCGGAGACACGGAACGTGTACCCTATGGGCCACCACTAATATAGAAATGATTCCCAAGTAACCATTTTTCATAACACTGCACTTTTCATTTTTACTTTACACTTAAGTTATGGAGAGCAAAGATCCTACCCATAGCAAAGCAAGTCACAATGACTTACACAGCAGTAAAAGTATTCCTATGGCTAGCCAACTAAATTCAGAACTAGTTTTTACTACCTGACTAATTCTAAGGGCACAGTAATAATTATTTTATTAATCTTTTTAATTTTTGAAAAATTTATTGGTTGATTTTTTATTTCTTTTTCATTGACTGTGAATTAATTTCATATTAATTCACTTTCTTTTTCATTTTTATGCAATTATTCACTAATAATTCAATATTTTCTATTATATATTTTCATATTTAATTCCCAATTAAATTCTAATAATTTCAATAAATTCAAATAAAATTTATATATGCATTATTTAATATTTATTATCATTTTTCACTTAAATTACCAATTATTTCACAATAATTCACAACTTTTACCATATACATACACATTACATAAGCTTATAAATTCTAAAATAAATTTCAAATATTCATTAAAAATTCATACACTTACTAATATTTCTATAATTAATTTAGGCTATTATATATTAATTTCATGCAAAATTCTATTATTTTTCTTTATTGAGCATTTCGGCCACCTATAGTACCTTACCTTAAAAAATTTTCTTCTTTAATTTAAGGCTTCCATTAACATTTCACAAGGTTCAATTTTAGTTTTCCTATACTAATTTCAACATTTAACTCTATTAATAATTTTTACCCTAATTACATAAAGGAATAAAATTCAAAATCATAGAAATTGTAAAGATTTGTTAGTCACTTATAATTTTTTCTTGATTTAGGAAGCCTAAACTTCCTTTTCTTTACTTTTATCCTTTGAAACTCTTTCTCCTTCTTCTTCACCTACCATGTCCGGCCACAAAACCTTAGTTTTCCTTATTTTTTTTTTGTTTTCAAATGCAAAATTCAAGCTCATAATCATGATCTACACCTCAAAATCTATGAAAAAATACTAAAGAATAAATTTAAACCAACAATTTTCTTAAATTCTATCATACCCCTTTTTCTTTTTTAACTTGATTTCTTGGCTTTATTTACTCAAATAACTTGATTGAGGCCACTAGAGTGATATAGAGAGATGAAACTTTAACTCTTATGTTATGAAGCAAGTGAAATTTGGAGCGAATGAAGAAGAATCATAGGGAGAGAATTTGAGAGGAATGGTTCAGCCAAGGAGACAAAAGAGGAGAGCCGATGAATTTCAGGAAAGACCTCCAGATTTTTGGCTCTTAAATATCCTCTCAATGGGCTCAAAATTGGGCTAAACTAATGGACTTAGCCCAATTAATTTCTAAGGCCCAATTTAGGCCTTATAAAATCCAATCAAAATTCTCCCATTTCTGACCTTCAAATAACTCTAAAAGTAATTTTATCACTCTTATCACATAAAAAATAGCTAGTATGCAAATTTTTAGCTCAATTGAAGTCTGTTATCGGTCAGATTCAAACTTATCGGTCCGGTTCAACAACTATCGATATCACCGAAAAATTTAATTCTCATTACTAAAATATTCTACATAAAAATTCATGTAAACAAGTAAAATCTGATAATTTTTGAAGTTTATTTACTATTTTTAATAATTTATGCAAAACCAAGTCACATTCCCTACTCGGGAAATTAACTCGCTATCTTTTTCGTATTTTTGACATTTTGAGGCCCATTTGATCTCAATTTCACTTCAAATTTTAAACACGGACTCACCATGACCAATACTTTTCGACAGTCTAATAAAATATTTTTTACTTCCGGATGTCCTTTCGAGCCTGAAAAGCACTATTTACCATCGAAAAGTATTGTTCGCGGCTGACCTGGTGTTGAGGCCATTATATTTCTCTCCTAATAAAAGAAATTTTATCCTCAAAATTTACCTGAACTGAAAAGTAGAGGATAATGTTGTCTCATCATTGCTTCAGGTTTTCATGTCGCTTCCTCGACATTATGGTGATGCCACAGGACTTTCACCAATGGAATCTGTTTGTTCCGAAGCTATCGAACTTCCCTAGCCAAAATCTTTACTGGTCTTTCCTTATAGCTCATGTTAGTCTGAAACTGTATCTTTTCTGGTGCTATCACATGACTTGGATCAGATCTATATCTGCGGAGCATAGGCACATGGAAGACATCATGTATCTTCTCCAAAGCATAAGGCAGCTTTAATTTGTAGGCTACAAGATCCACTCGCTGAAGTATCTCGTATGGACCAATAAACCTAGGGCTTAACTTGCCCTTCTTTCCAAATCTCATAACTTTCTTCCATGGAGATACCTTTAGAAAAACCTTGTCTCCGACCTGGAATTCAATATCTCTCCTCTTTGAATCTGCATATGACTTCTGACAATCCATAGCTTCTTTCAATTTGCTTTTAATAATTTGGACCTTTTCTTCAGAGTCACGAATCAAGTCCAAACCCAAAAGCTTCTTCTAACTCAGTTCAGTCCAGCATAAAGGAGTTCTGCACTTTTTACCATATAATGCTTCAAAATGAGCCATTTTCAGGCTGGATTGGTAGCTATTATTATCGGCAAACTCGGCTAATGGCAATTATTTTTTCCAATTAGTGCCAAACTCAAGAACATAGCATCTAAGCATATCTTCCAATATCTGGATCACCCGCTCTGATTGGCTATCAGTTTGAGGGTGGAATGTCGTGCTAAGGCAAAGTCTAGTACTCAGAGCATCCTGAAAACTCTTCCAGAAATGGAAAGTAAATCTAGGATCCCTATCAGAAACAATAGATGTGGGCACTCCATGTAATCTAACTACCTTCTTTATGTAGAGTTCTGCCAACCTAGTCAACGAGAAATCCATCCGTACTGGCAAGAAATAAGCTAATTTGGTGAGGCGGTCCACAACTACCTAGATAGCGCCATGCTTCTTCTGAGTTACAAATAATCCAGTCACAAAATCCATGGTCACCTGATCCCATTTCCACTCTGGTATGATAAGGGGTTGAAGTAGTCCCAAAGGAACCTGATGCTCTGCTTTCACCTGCTAACATGTCAGACATTTACTCACGAATTTAGTCACATCATGCTTCATGCCTGGCCACCAATAGCAGACTTTCAAATCCTGGTACATCTTGTTACTTCCAGGGTGCATGACATAGCTACTATGGTATGCTTCTATCAAAATCTTTCTCTTCAATTCTTCCTGGGCTGGCACACAAAGTCTTCCTTTGTAACAAAGACTTCCATCACTAGACAATGAGTAATCACTTCCACTGTTATGCTGAAGTTTGTTTACAATAGCCATTAGTTAATCATCTTCTTTCTAAGCCGCTTTCACTTGATGCATAAAGTCTGGTTTAACTCGAAATTCAGCTATTATAACTCCATCTGCTGCCAAACTCAAATTGGTATTCATTGCCCGAAGGGCTGCAAAAATCACTATTAATCATTTACACTTATCACTATCTTACACATATTCATTAAAAAATATTAGCATTACTTGACGTGAATTTTCTACTAAGCACATCAGCTACTACATTCGCTTTTCCTAGATGGTAGTCGATATAACAATCATAGTCTTTAATCAACTCCATCCAGCATCTTTTTCTGAGGTTGAGTTTCTTCTGGGTAAGTAAATACTTTAAACTCTTGTGATCTGAATAGATGTAGCATTTCTCTCCATATAAGTAATGCCTTTAAATCTTTAATGCAAAAACAATGGCTGCCAACTCTAAATCATGAGTAAGATAGTTTTTCTCATGAGTCTTGAGTTGCTGGGAGGCATAAGCAATCACCTTGCCTTCTTGTATCAAAATACAGCCTAAACTATTCCTGAAAGCATCACTGTAGATCACAAAGTCCTTGCCTGACTCAGGTTGAGTAAGGATAAGAGCTTCTGTCAACATGGTCTTAAGCTTCTCAAAATATTCTTGGCAACTGTCAGTCCACACAAATTTGACATTCTTCTGCAGTAATCATATTATAGGAACTGTAATGATGGAGAAACCCTTAATAAATCTCCTATAGTACCCAGCCAAATCTAGAAAACTTCACACTTTAGTTACATTCTTGGGTAGCTTCCACTGAAGGATTGCATCAATCTTTGAAGGATTTACTTTAATGCCCTCTGCGGAAATGACATGGCCCAAAAAGGATACTTCATTCAGCCAAAAGTCACATTTGCTGAATTTGACATATAGCTGCTTCTCTCTCAGAGTCTGCAATACAATCCTTAAGTGTCTGTCATGATCTTCCGGTGTCTTGGAATACACCAGGATGTCGTCGATGAAAATCACCATAAACTGATCTAAATAGGGGTGAAAAACTCTGTTCATCAGATCCATGAAAGTTGCTGGTGCATTTGTAAGCCCAAATGGCATGACCAAAAACTCATAATGGCCATACCTAGTACGAAAAATAGTCTTGGGCACGTCAGCATCCTTTACCCCCATATGATAATAACCCGATCTCCAATTTATCTTGGAGAAGACACCTGCTCCTTTAAGCTGGTCAAATTTATCTTCAATGCGAGGGAGGGGATATTTGTTCTTTACCGTTACTTTATTCAGCTGCTTATTGTCAATACACAATTGAAGAGTGTAACACCCTTATCACTCCGATCATACGGAACAGTGAATGCAAACCAAAATTTTTTTTTATTAACTTTTAAATAGCACCAAAATTCAATACTACCAGTATACTTAGGTGATCAATGACCTATAACTGTCCCGGGTTACTATTTACATAATAAAATTTCGGCAATATAATTGCTGTATTTTAACTAGCCTCCTGAAAAATCAGACAAAACATAGCCTCTAAGAGGCACAACACTTCTAAAATAATCATTCCATTTCTCCAAACTTCCATCAAACATCCAATAATTCAAAACAGATCATAATCACAGTCACACACATATCTGTTTATATATTTTTACATATCCACATACTTATACATATCAGTCATTTATATACATGCCAAAACCTACATAATTTACTTAACAACATAATTTCTTTTCCTTCCATCCGTGCATCACCGCTCCTCCAGCTCTGTACCTGCACGCAGTAAAACTACATGCTGAGCATAAACTATGCCCAGTGGTGACTAACAATCCTAATACTTCTTTGCAATATTTATTTCTTTAATATACTTTATCTAATAAATTAAATTCTAAATGAGTACAATTAAATATTTTTCATCACGTTCAAGTGAAAACAGTTGTTTTTCACATTATTTACACATTTTTCTCATTTATTTCATAACTATTAACAAATTTTCCTTTTTAGTCCTCAAAATTGTGCTAAATTCCAAAAATATTTTTTTTGTCTTAATATTTACGATTTTGCCATTATAGTCATTTATTTTCATTCTCATTACTCAAGTTTTACCATTATTCGTCATTTATTCTTTATTTTACTACTTTTGGGTAAAATTACGGTTTAGTCCCGTACCATAAAATTTTGTCTTATTGGCACTGTTAGGTTTCCAAAATTACTATTTTGCCCTTAATAACCATTTCTCACTTATGTTTACTTATTAATTACCCATTTTGGCAAAATTATCATTTTGCCCCTGAACTTTCATTTTCTTTTGTTTAAGCCCTTTTTTCACTTTAAACTTTATTTTTATCATTATTTTCATTTCTTTTAACTTATTATCACTTCCATTTCATTTCATGCCCCTAGTACAGTACCGACAGAAATTTTCAGACTAGATACTCGGGACGTGGACCCCCATGGGCCACATATAGACTGAAAAATGATCTCAACGACCATTTTTTCACGTAGCAGATACCAGGTACAAACAGAAGCTATGGCGATCAGTGATCCTATCATAACTAAGCAAGTCGCCGTGACTTGCATCGCGGTACAGATGTGCCTATGGCTAGCCAATTATATCCTGAGCTAGACTTTTACTACCAGACTAATTCTAATGGCATAATTTCATTAAAATTGCAATCAAACTTTAATTTTTTTTTTCATTATTTCACTACTCAAAAATACTCGTATTTATTTCTTTCCATTCTTTTACATAGATTGTGAATTATTCTACAATAATTCACAAAAATCATTCACTTTCTCATCAAATTGCATATTATTTCATATTAATTCCATATTTTCATTACTTACATAATTGAAATCATTCTCTAAAATATTCATTTAATTCTTAAAAATTCTACAAAAATTCCCACATATATTATTTCATTTCTAATATCATTTAAAAGCTTAAATTCATCATAATTTACAAAATACACTTAGGTTTACCTTAGGGTGCAATTCGGCCATCAAGGTAAGTATGCCATACAATTATTCAATAAATCATTTAGGCATTTAAACATACTTATTTAAGGTCTAGTTACACTATTTCATCATTAATTTTCATTTAATCACCATTTTATCACTTTAACCCTAACTTACATAAAGGTTACTTAATTGGAATCAAAGAAATTACTAAGATTTATTAGTCACTAACCTTCCTTTCTTGCTCTAGGATGCCTAAGCTTCCTTTTCCTTGCCTTTAGCCTTGGAAGCTTGCAATTCTCCTTGATTCCCTAAGAGAACCGAAATTTCAAGCCATTAAAACTCTAGTTTTTCAACCTCAAATGCTAAAAATAACATCATAAATGAAGTCTAGGCACCCCAAAACATAAGTAGGCACTATAGAAAGAATTTAAACCCCTTAGTTTCACTTACCTCAAATGAAACCCTAAACTCTCTCTCCTAATTTTCCTTGATTTTCTTCCTTGATTTGAAGAGAGGAGGTCATAAAACTTAACTAGAGAGGCAGAAATTACTATTGGATGGCTTAATTTAATGTGAAATGGAGAGAGAGAAGAAGAAAAACTCAAGCAACAATGGTGAGGGGAGTTCGGCCAAAAAGAGGAGATAATGAGGAAGATGACTTGCTGGCTTGTTCCAAAAAATTCACACTATATATAGGCCTTCTAAATGGGTGAATTGCGCTTGGGTTGGCAATTGGGCTTAATTAAATAATTAAGGCCCATTAACTCCCTAATTCAAGCTCAATTTGATTTCTCCTCTTTTCTCACTCCAAATCACTCCAAATTTAATTCCATAATTCTTATCACATCAAAATTAGATAGTACACAAGATTTCGGCTCAATCGGAGTCCGTTACTGGTCCGATTCAACCAAACTGTTCGATTCGATAACTGTCGACATTGCCGAAAAATTCGTTTCTTTATACCAAAATATTCTACATGAAATTTCATGAAGATCTACAAAATATGAAAATTTTTGGAGTTCATTTGCTATTTTTAAAAATTTATGCAAAATCAAGTCAGCTTCCCTACCAGGAAAATTGACTTGCTACCTTTTTCGTATTTTTGACTTTCGGAGGTCTATTTGACCTCGATTTCACTTCAAATTTAAACTCCGGACTCACCATGACCAATACTTTCCGATGGTTAAATAAAATATTTTTCACTTTCGGATCTGTTTTACGGCCCGAATGCACTATTCACCATCGGAATTTACTGTTCACGGCCAGATCGGTGTTGAGGCCATTACAGAAGAGTCCCATCTTTTTTTTTTTAAATTGGACAGGTGCACCCCAAGGAGAAGTGTTGGGTCTAATAAACCCCTTTGTCGAGCAACTCTTGAAACTAAATCTTTAATTCTTTTAACTCTACAGATGCCATCCTATATGGAGCAATAGAAATGGGAGCAGTACCAGGAGTGACTTTAATGGAGAATTTCAACTCTTTGTCAAGTGGTAAGTTTGGAAGCTCATCGAGAAACACATCCTGGAACTTCCTAACAGTAGGCACATCTGACACATGTAAACAATCTTTCTTTATTTTCACTGCATAACACATATATGCTTCACACCCCTTTCTAATCAATCTATTTGCTATAGTAGTTGAAATCACATCAGACAGAAAATCGAATCTCACAACCACAATAGTGATGTCATCACCATTATGAAACTGTAAGGTGACCCTCTTCTTTCTACAGTCAACAGTTGATTGATGAGTGGATAAACAATCCATCCCAAGAATCAAGTCAAACTCACGAAAGGGAAATTCAATAAGATTTTCAAGGAATAAATGTCCTTGGATACTGATAGGACACTGTCTATAAAATCTTGTTTACTACCACACTATGCCCCAGAAGATTACTCACCAAGATATCCTAGTCCAAGCATGTCTCTTTCATCCCTTTACCTCGTGCCAGCTCAGTGCTAATATAAGAGTGTGTGGAGCTAGGATCAATCAATGCATACACAGAATCAGATAATAGAACAAACTTACCCACTATCACATCAGGAGCATCCTCCTCTTCTCGAACTCTAACAACATAGGTATGTCCCACTGATCGCTTCGGTCCTTGCGACGACTGACCAAATGGTTTGGAGGCTGAAGAATTAGGGGTAGCTCCCCTACCATGCCCTCGTGGTGCAGATGATCCGATACCAGAAACTGGTGGGGCGCCTAAAGTAGTCTGTAGCATGGGACAGTATCTAATCTGGTGATCTTTGGACCCATATTTAAAACAAAATCCAGTAAAAAATCTGCACTTCCTAGGGTGTGTTCTGCCACAGTGCTCACACTGTACTGTTGGCCCACTGTCTCTGCCTCGAGGTGCACTGAAAGCTGTAGTAGCAGTAGACTTGCCATGGGTGGCACTACCCTATCCTCGGTCTGCTGGTGGGTGGTCCTAAGATGCTTGCTATCCTTTATGCTTCTTACCCTATCCTGTCTTTCCACTATTTTGTCCTTGCTTTCTCTTTTGTTGAAATCGGGACTGTCTCTCAGCTTGTTTAGCTTGAGTGACTTCTAATTTGAGAGCCGCCTCAATCATGGACCGTAAGTCAGGATAATGCTGGGCCCCAATAATCTACCTCAGCTCAGTGTGTAATCCTTTCTCAAACTGCTGATATAATCTCTCTTCTGTAGCCTGGCCCTCATCTAAATAGGCACTCAGATGTTCAAACTCTTTGTCGTACTCTGCCACTGTGCGGTTTCCATGCCTCAATCTCCATAAGGCATCATGCATGGTAATCTTGTACTCAGACCCAATATATTTCTTCTTAAACTGTTCAACAAAAAACTCCCAATTCAAACGATCTGCTGGAGTATGTCTCCTGACTGAATCCCACCATACAAATGCTGGATCCTGCAGTAAAGCAACTACTGTTAGTGTAAGCCCTAGCCCCAATACATTGTAACGAAACACTTGAAATTAATAAAATGAGGCATTTGTTTTATCCTTTGTATTCCTGTGCATATCAATTGATAAAACTATCCAAGAGTGTTGTTTCGGTTTAAGTTATCATGTGTGAGGCACATGGATTGTAAGACCTTGAAACAAATGAGACATCATTCTAAATATCCCTAGTCAGTCATTGTTATGGGAATAACAAATGAATTAAGACTAGTATGCTCTCTCTGATCTTATGAGTTCTGTCTTACGGATCATTAGGACAAGAGTGTCAATCAGAGATCATAGATACATGTTAAAGAACATGGTATCTGGATTCGATCCGCTCATGAGAACACTACATGGTACAAGTCATAAGTGTTTCTCATATGCAAGTTTTGTATCGGAGTTCTTAGACCTGAAATCTCTATGAAACTCTTTATGAATTACTGTGTACTTTGACATACACCTAACGTGCTCGTAACAGAGTGACAAGTACGGGTATGATTGGGTATGCACTGATTCATGTTAGAGAGCATGAGAGAAGTGAAGGGATTACCCCTCTCGATAAGAGAGAAAAATATCACCGGCCACTTGATCAGTGAACTGAGAAGTGTATGGCCATACCGAGATGAAATAATGAGTAATCATTATTTATCTGAGAATTCAGTGTCATTGGAATATCAAGAAATGAATTAATGTATATAAGGATGACTAGTTCCATGTCTTATATTAATTCTGATATTTATGGGTAAGGGACTATGCGAAATTGCATTAGGTCACCAAATGCCATATGCATTTTCATTTAATTTGGAATGCTATAATATCTTGCTAGAGAATATATATAGCCTTTGAATTAATTTATTAATTCATTGCCAACATTAAATGGACCTATAGGATCGCACACAAAGCATTGGGCTTAAAATATTTAAATTAAGTATTGGACATTAATTTGGGCTTTTAATTAAAGTCAAATTAATGTATGTAATGGGTTATAATATTGCTATTGGGCTTTGGTCCATGAGAGAGAGAAATTCAGCCCATAAGGTTTAATTTCAATTAATTAATTATCTTGTGTTAATTAAGTTAATTGAATATTAAAGCCTAAAGGAATTTAAATTAAATTAAATCACTTATATATTTAATTAAGTGATTTCATTTATTTAAATGTCTTATGTTTTATTTCAAATTTGAATTTAAATTCAAAGGAGTTTAATTCAAAATATATTACTTATCTTTAGGAAGTGATAGAGTTTGAATTAATTATTTTAGGATAGTTGAATTCAGATTAATGACTTTCCAAAGGATAAGCATATATATTAAAAGAAATAAAACCCTAAACCTAATTTTTTTGTGGCATGAATAGTAACTCATGAATAGTAACTCGTGAATAGTGACTCTCTCTCTCTTAATTCTTTTGTTCAATTTTTCACAAGGAGAAAGGATTGTTCCTCATTCTCTTGTGTTATTGAGCAGTAATAGCAATCTAAAGAAGTACAAAATCAAGTTTTGTAGCTTCAAACTATAACCCTTACACAATACCGAAAAAGAGATCTAGCAATCTCGTTTTTAAACCGACGGTGAATTGTGTGTGTGAGAATAGAGGGAGTGACGCAAAAGGCTATTCCTTGGCATTGGCGATCGAGATCTAAGGTGGATAAAGGCATCTTGGTTGCTGGACATCACAAAATCAAAGAATAAAAGGCATCATCTATTTTAAGTTTCAAAACCCTAAAATTGCATGTTTTCGTTCCTATCTTTGGATATGTATGGTATGTATGATAAAATTTTTGTTTTTCCGCTGTGCTATCATGATTATCATACCATGTCATATTCCATCAGTGGTATCAGAGCCTAGACATGCTTATTTTAGTGCTTTAGATGCATGAAAAAATTAATTAAAAATCGTTATTTTGAAAACATGCAAATCTGAAATTTTCTGTTTTGAGTTTTTTGCATTGTTTTGGTGTAAAAACGATTTTAATTGATTAGATAGGTATTATAATTAATATGAAATGTTAATATACTGTCCTAAGATGTTATTAGGGCTGGTAATGGTCGGATTTAATTATTTATACCTGATGGTACATGTTAATTATGAAACTAGGTGCTAGTTGGCATGTAAATTGCTAGTTTAACAACTAGTTTTCAAAATTAAATGTAAAAACGTTTTTGGCATGTTTGTAAGTGATATTTAAAGATTAATTATCAGGTCTGGACATTTTTTAAATTTGGTTTTAATTCTGGTCCATGATAATTTAATTGATTAATTTTAAAATCACTTAAAACAATGACTAGTTTGTGTTTGTTACATGTTTAATCAACATTGTTTGCTTTGTTTTGATTAAAATGGTAAAAACACATTTAGATTAAAATGGTACAGAATATTAAATCAATATTTATGGACTTATTTAGATTATTAAATGACTCATAAAATTGATTTAAATGTTTGTGCATTTCATGGCATTACATAAGCATTAAACAACTAGTTTTGTTGTTTGTTTGTTTTTGCATGAATGCCGTGTTCTATTATATGTGTTCTTCATGATTTTATTTTTAATTCATGTTAGCACATATTATATGTATTTTTAATGTTTATGGGCTGTATGACATAAAATTAAAAATGGCAAAATTGAAAATTATACTAGAGTTGATTTATGGCACAAATCTAACTAGTTTGTGTTTTGGGCTTTTAAGAGAACTTATTCAATAAGAGAATTTAGTCCATTGGGCTTCGGCCCAGGCCCATCACGGGGTCTTCTCTTAAAGGTTCAAGTACACAATTTCCATTAATGGGCTTGGCTAAATTGATTAAAATTGGACTTTGTCTGATCCATGAATGCTATGTATATTTATTTGCTTGTTTGGTGTGATGAATGGATATGCATGGTGCATTCATGGGCCCTGGGTTTTTGTAATTAAATATGGCCTGCGTGCCATTATATTTTATTGTAAAAGTTTCATTTATTTCTTAGAATAGAATTTATTTGAAGACTTTGTAAATCAAGACGAAGCCCACCGGAGTGGAGAAGCCCAACTCGAAGATTCTTATGTAATAGTATAGAATCTTAGTTGTAAGTTTTTGGGCCCATGTTTGTCACGCTTTACTTTATGCAATTATATATATATGCATGCTATGTATGGATGACAAAGCGTATGCCATGTAAGCCGTAATAAAATGAATCCCTAAAAATAGTAAGTCACAAAGTTGCCTTCCTAATTCGAAACATGTCAAGGCATCGATCATCGGTCACGTAGACTAGGAGTCCTAGATGCGCCCGATTATCTTTGTGAGGCATGGGTTGTGAATGTAGGTTGGACTTATCATGGAAAGGGATGCCCGGACCTAGGCAACTAATAAATGGGTTGTGCTATAACATCTTAAGATGTTAGCCCATTTGATCCAAGAGTCATGTACGAGACATGATTGGAGTTTTTCTACCTAAGTAACTTAACTTGTTAGGTGTACAAGCTCAGCTTGACTAATAAGTTGTTGTAAAAAGTGGATCTTGGCCCACATTAAATCACTAACGCGAATTATTTAAAGGGATATTAATTCGGTTTGTGGGATCATAAATAAGACCTCATTTAATCTTGCTAAATTTTATTGTAGATTGAAAATGGCATCTTCAAATAACAATTTCTCATTGCGATCGGTCCTTGAAAAGGACAAATTAAATGACACCAATTTCATAGACTGGTCTCGAAACTTAAGAATAGTTCTTAAGCAAGAGAAAAAGTCGTATGTTTTGGATGCACCTTTGCTTGAAGAACCAGGAAGGAACGCCTCTGCGGTTCAAAAGGAAACTTTTGAGACCAAGAAGAGCAACTCCAACGATGTGACCTGTCTGATGCTGGCCACTATGGTGCCTGAATTGCAAAAGCAATTTATGGACCAAGAGGCTTATGCGATCATGGTGCACCTCAAGGAGATGTTCCAAGAGCAAGCTCGTCACGAGAGGTTCGTGACAACAAAGGCATTAATTTCTTGCAAGATGGCTGAGGGTACACCTGTTAGTACCCATGTACTCAAGATGAAAGGGTATCTTGATACTCTTGAGAAGCTTGAGGTACTAGTGCCAAAGGAATTGGCCACTGACTTGATCTTAGGATCATTGCCTGCTGCTTATGATCCATTTGTGATGAATTATAACATGCATGCAATGAACAAGTCAGTCACTGAGCTTCATGGGATGCTTAAGAATGCTGAAAAAAACATTCGAAAGACCAATCCCGTTCTAATGGTTCAAAAGGGAATTAAGAAGGGACCCGCTAAGGGAAAGGGAAAGGGAAAGGCAAAACCCAAGTCAAGTGGGAGTGCACCTCAAGCCCAATCCAAGCCCAAGGCGTCAAAACTTAAAGAGAGTGAGAGCACTTGCTTCCATTGCAACAAGATAGGGCATTGGAGGAAGAATTGCGCTCTCTTTAAGGAAGAACAAAAGAAGAATGGAGCCAAGGCGTCCAGTTCTGGTATTTTTGTTGTTGAAGTTAACCTTTCTATTTCTACCACTTGGGTATTGGATACCGGTTGTGGTTCTCACATTTGTTCAAATGTGCAGGGGTTAAGAAATAAGCGGTTACTTGGGAAGAATGAAGTGGACCTCCGTGTGGGGAATGGAGCACGAGTTGCTGCCATGGAGATAGGCGACTATCACCTCACTTTACCTTCCGGACTTTGTATTGTTTTGAATAATTGTTATTATGTGCCTGCTATGAGCAGAAACATTATTTCAGTTTCATGTTTGGATAATGATGAATTTGATTTTGTTATTGAAAATGGCAATGCTCATATTCGTCGCCAAGGCATTTCTTATGGCAATGCCATGTTGCAAAATGGCCTTTATATCCTTGATTTACAAAACAAAGAGTCCATATATAATATTAATACAAAGAGGGTTAAATCAAACGAATTGAACCCTACTTACTTCTGGCATTGTCGCTTAGGACATGCAAACGAAAAACGAATTTCAAGACTCCACAAAACTGGAGTGCTTGGGTCATTCGACTTAGAGTCTTATGATACATGCGAGCCATGTTTGCATGAAAAAATGACAAAGAGTCCTTTTAATAAAAAAGGCGAGAGGACTAATGGCTTATTGGAACTAATACATACTGATGTATGTGGACCTTTAAGTACACATGCTAGAGGTGGTTTTAGCTACTTCGTGACATTCACAGATGACTTCAGTATATATGGCTATGTCTATCTAATGAAGTACAAGTCTGAAACTTTTGAGAAATTCAAAGAGTTTAAGAATGAAGTAGAAAACCAACTTGGCAAAAGTATAAAAGCCATTCGATCAGATCGAGGTGGCGAATACTTAAGCCAAGAGTTTGACAGTCATCTAAAGGAGTGTGGTATTATTTCACAGCTCACTCCTCCTGGAACACCTCAATGGAATGGTGTGTCCGAAAGGAGAAATCGAACTCTGTTGGACATGGTTCGATCTATGATGAGTCAAGCTAATCTTCCTATCTCTTTTTGGGGTTATGCATTAGAAACTGTTGCGTTTCTATTGAACCGTACTCCAACTAAAGTAGTTGAAAAGACACCATACGAGGTATGGACTGGGAAAGAACCTAATATGTCTTTTCTCAAGATTTGGGGCTGTGAAGCACATGTTAAGAAATTAACATCTGACAAACTAGAGTCCAAATCGATTGTCTGCTTGTTTGTGGGCTATCTCAAAGAAACAAAGGGATACTACTTTTACTCACAAGCCGAGAACAAAGTATTTGTTGCTCGCAAGGCTGTTTTCTTGGAAAAGGAGTTCCTTCTCAAGAAAGACAGTGGGAGTAAAGTAGAACTTGGAGAAATTCAAGTGCCACAAGCTCCTATAGAGGATGGTTTGGAAATGGAATCAAGTTCACAACCAGTTGTGGAACAAGAACCCATTACACAAGTACCTAGAAGGTCTGGTAGGGTACGTCAGGAGATTGAGAGATATGGATTTCTAATCACTGACAGTGACACTATTGAGTTAGTAGATCGTGAGGATCCTACTACCTACCGAGAAGCTATTGAAAGCCCAGACTCGGATAATTGGCTTGAAGCCATGAAATCCGAGATGCAATCAATGTACGATAACCAGGTTTGGACCTTGGTTGATCCACCAGAAGGTGCTAAGGTAATTGAATGCAAGTGGTTATTCAAACTAAAAGCTAATAAGACCTATAAAGGTAGACTAGTAGCAGAAGATTTTCGACAAACTCATGGTATAGACTATGACGAGACCTTTTCGCCTGTAGTCATGCTCAAGTCCATTAGGATCTTGCTTGCCATAGCTGCATATCATGATTATGAGATATGGTAAATGGATGTCAAAACTGCTTTCCTTAACGGAAATTTACTTAAGGATGTGTATATGACACAGCCTGAAGGTTTTGTCAATCCCAAGCATCCTAAGAAGGTATGCGAGCTTCAAAAATCCATTTATGGATTAAAGCAAGCATCCCGAAGTTGGAATCTTCGCTTTGATGAGGCAGTCAAAGAATTTGACTTCATCAAGAACGAAGATGAGCCTTGTGTGTACAAGAAGGTTAGTGGGAGCATAGTAGTGTTTCTGGTCCTATATGTGGACGACATCCTTCTCATTGGGAATGATATTCCAACATTGCAAAAGGTTAAGCAATGGTTGGGAAAATGTTTCTCAATGAAAGACTTAGGTGAAGCCGAGACAATACTTGGTATTCGAATCTATAGAGATAGATCGAATCGGCTTTTGGGACTAAGTCAAGAAAAGTACATAGACAAAGTACTAAAGCATTTTAGTATGGGAGACTCAAAGAAAGGGTACATACCTTTGGCTTTGGGAGTTCCTTTGACTAAAGAACAGTGCCCTAAAACCAAAGAGAAAAGGGACAACATGAGTAGAATTCCATATGCATCTGCTATTGGATCTATCATGTATGCTATGTTATGTACTAGATTGGATGTTGCTCATGCACTGAGTATAACCAGTAGGTTTCAGCAAGACCCTGGTGAGAAGCACTGGTCTGCTGTAAAAGGGATCCTTAAGTACCTGCGAAGGACTAAGGATCACTTCTTGGTGTATGGTGGTCAAGAAGAGCTCGTCATACAAGGTTATGCCGATGCTGCTTTTCAGACCAGCACTCAGGATTCTAGATCGCAATCTGGGTTTGTTTTTGTTTTGAACGGTGGTGCTGTCAGCTGGAGAAGCTCAAAGCAAGAAATCGTTGCCGACTCAACTACAGAATCTGAGTATATTGCAGCAAGTGAGGCTGCAAAAGAGAGCTTTGGATTAAAAAATTTCATTAATGGATTAGGAGTGGTCCCAAGCATCCTAGATCCATTAGAAATTTTCTGTGACAATAACGGGGCCATCGCACAGGCTAAGGAGCCCCGGTCACACCAGAAATCCAAACACATACTCAGAAGGTACCACCTGATCAGAGAAATCATTGATCGTGGGGACGTCAAGGTTAGCAAGATATCAAGTGAAGACAATGTAGCAGATCCTTTGACGAAACAGTTACGTCCAAATCTGCACGAAGCTCATTTGAGAGCGTTCGGTCTTAGGGCTATGCCCAATTAGGACTAGTGCTAGTGGGAGATTGTTAGTGTAAGCCCTAGCCCCAATACATTGTAACGAAACACTTGAAATTAATAAAATGAGGCATTTGTTTTATCCTTTGTATTCCTGTGCATATCAATTGATAAAACTATCCAAGAGTGTTGTTTCGGTTTAAGTTATCATGTGTGAGGCACATGGATTGTAAGACCTTGAAACAAATGAGACATCATTCTAAATATCCCTAGTCAGTCATTGTTATGGGAATAACAAATGAATTAAGACTAGTATGCTCTCTCTGATCTTATGAGTTCTGTCTTACGGATCATTAGGACAAGAGTGTCAATCAGAGATCATAGATACATGTTAAAGAACATGGTATCTGGATTCGATCCGTTCATGAGAACACTACATGGTACAAGTCATAAGTGTTTCTCATATGCAAGTTTTGTATCGGAGTTCTTAGACCTGAAATCTCTATGAAACTCTTTATGAATTACTGTGTACTTTGACATACACCTAACGTGCTCGTAACAGAGTGACAAGTACGGGTATGATTGGGTATGCACTGATTCATGTTAGAGAGCATGAGAGAAGTGAAGGGATTACCCCTCTCGATAAGAGAGAAAAATATCACCGGCCACTTGATCAGTGAACTGAGAAGTGTATGGCCATACCGAGATGAAATAATGAGTAATCATTATTTATCTGAGAATTCAGTGTCATTGGAATATCAAGAAATGAATTAATGTATATAAGGATGACTAGTTCCATGCCTTATATTAATTCTGATATTTATGGGTAAGGGACTATGCGAAATTGCATTAGGTCACCAAATGCCATATGCATTTTCATTTAATTTGGAATGCTATAATATCTTGCTAGAGAATATATATAGCCTTTGAATTAATTTATTAATTCATTGCCAACATTAAATGGACCTATAGGATCGCACACAAAGCATTGGGCTTAAAATATTTAAATTAAGTATTGGACATTAATTTGGGCTTTTAATTAAAGTCAAATTAATGTATGTAATGGGTTATAATATTGCTATTGGGCTTTGGTCCATGAGAGAGAGAAATTCAGCCCATAAGGTTTAATTTCAATTAATTAATTATCTTGTGTTAATTAAGTTAATTGAATATTAAAGCCTAAAGGAATTTAAATTAAATTAAATCACTTATATATTTAATTAAGTGATTTCATTTATTTAAATGTCTTATGTTTTATTTCAAATTTGAATTTAAATTCAAAGGAGTTTAATTCAAAATATATTACTTATCTTTAGAAAGTGATAGAGTTTGAATTAATTATCTTAGGATAGTTGAATTCAGATTAATGACTTGCCAAAGGATAAGCATATATATTAAAAGAAATAAAACCCTAAACCTAATTTTTTTGTGGCATGAATAGTAACTCGTGAATAATAACTCGTGAATAGTGACTCTCTCTCTCTTAATTCTTTTGTTCAATTTTTCACAAGGAGAAAGGATTGTTCCTCATTCTCTTGTGTTATTGAGCAGTAATAGCAATCTAAAGAAGTACAAAATCAAGTTTTGTAGCTTCAAACTATAACCCTTACACAATACCGAAAAAGAGATCTAGCAATCTCGTTTTTAAGCCGACGGTGTAATTGTGTGTGTGAGAATAGAGGGAGTGGCGCAAAAGGCTATTCCTTGGCATTGGCGATCGAGATCTAAGGTGGATAAAGGCATCTTGGTTGCTGGACATCACAAAATCAAAGAATAAAAGGCATCATCTATTGTAAGTTTCAAAACCCTAAAATTGCATGTTTTCGTTCCTATCTTTGGATATGTATGGTATGTATGATAAAATTTTTTTTTTTCCGCTGTGCTATCATGATTATCATACCATGTCATATTCCATCAACTATACCCTCAAATTTCTCCTCCAGGGGACTGTGGGTAATCTCAAATAACCTTTTTATCTTGAACAACCACTCTTTTGCAACCGTTGGTGTCAAGGGGTCACATCCCGAGAAATTTTTAGCCCCAAGTCTTTTCAGCTGCTCCAAGATAGGCTTTCTTCTAGGCGGAGCGAGTGGCTGAACCTGTACTACTGGTGGCTATACCTGGGTCTGAGCAGTCTGAAGTCACTGCTGAATGTAGTCTGATATCAGATTAAGGAAATCTAGCTGAGGAGGAGGTAGATGAGGCTCTACCGGTGGAGGTAACTGCTGTTGTGGGGCCTCCTATTGTCCTATATTACTAGAAGTCTCACTCCTATTATCTCCAATCTTGAGGCTTTGTTCTCCAGATATCTTTTCACTATAAAACAGAAGGGAGCAAGAGTACATTAATTTCAAAATAGCATCTCAAAATAACATTTGGCATGTATATATATAATTTAAACCAAACAATAATACCCACTCCGATCTTAGAATCGTCTAAACCACTGCTTTGATACCACAAAATGTAATACCCTTACCACACCTATCACCATTCCGGTACGTCATAGGCTGAATTTTTTTTTCAATTTTATTTCTTATAACTCATTTCCTTTCTTTTATCTCTTGTATATTTATAACTTATTTTTATTGGTTCGATAAATGGTTTGTCGATGACCTATAATTGTCCAATCCATTATGCATTTAATAAAATTTTTGCAATATAACGGCTATACATGGTACTAGCCCTCTGAAACGCAGATAATTCACACAGCCTCTCAGAGGCACAACAACATTATTATAACAACCATATTCATTCATCTCCATATCATATATACTCCAAAGCAATAATCATCCACTCGAAACATTTACTAATACAACACTTGTTTACCGATTTACATATCCAAAATATTAACTTTATATGCATGCCAAACTGTCAAAAGCAAAAATATCTAAAAGAAGTCATGCAAAATGTATTTTTTCTCCCGCTCCTGATTACCTGTACGCAGTAACAACTACATGCTGAGCACTAAACATGCTTAGTAGTGACTAATAATCGATACATTTTTATAATCCACTTAGTTTAATTAAACAAGATATAATCATAAACTAATATTTTCAATTTAACTTCAAACATTAAATTTTGTTCACATTTGACTTTTTTATTTCAAAATTACAAATTTACCCTTGTTAAGCTTATTTTTACTCTATAAGCTAATAATTGGGTTACATTTCATTTATATACACTTATTTTGATATTTTTTTTGCAAACTTATATTTTAATCCATGTTGACTATAAAATTTCATTTTTAAGCAATTTAACTATTAACTGACTATTTTATCCTTATTTAAGCAATTCTTACTTAATTTACTTAATTTCTATACTTTTGAAAAAAATTACTATTTTGCCTCTAAACTTTCTTTTTCTTTCACTTTAGTCCTTTTTTCACTTTTTATTGTCATTTTTCATTATCTTTTCACATTTTTAACTATTTATTTTCATTATGTCCATAGTACAGATTCGACAGAAAATCTCAGATGGGATACACGAAATGTGGATCCTATGGGCCACCACTAATAGAGAAATGATCCCCAAGAAAACATTTTCCATAACACTGCACTTTTTCATTTTCACTTTACACTTAAGCTATGGAGATCAAATATCATACCCATAGCAAAGCAAGTTGCCATGACTTGCACCGCGGTAAAAATATTCTTATAGCTAGCCAACTATACCCATAACTAGTTTTTACTGACTGACTAATTCTAAGGGCACAGTAATAATTATTTTTATTAATTTTTTAATTCCTAAAAAATTCATCAGTTGACTTTTTATTTCTTTTTCATTGACTGTGAATTAATTTCATATTAATTCACTTTTTTTTACGTTTTTATGCAATTATGCACTAATAATTTAATATTTTCTATTATAAATTTTCACATTTAATTCTCAATTAAATTCTAATAATTTCAATAAATTCAAATAAAATTTATATATGCATTATTTAATATTTATTATCATTTTTCACTTAAATTATCAATTATTTCACAATAATTCACAACCTTTACCATATACATACACATTACATAAGCTTAAAAATTTTAAAATAAATTTCAAATATTCACTAAAAATTCATAGATACTTATTAATATTTCTATAATTAATTTATGCTATTATATATTAATTTCATGCAAAATTCTATTATTTTTCTTTAGTGAGCATTTTGGCCACCTATAGTACCTTACCTTAAAAATTTTTCTTCTTTAATTTAAGACTTCCATTAACATTCCACAAGGTTTAATTTCATTTCCCCTATACTAATTTCAACATTTAACTCTATTAATAATTTTTACCCTAATTTCATAAAGGAATAAAATTCAAAATCATAGAAATTGTAAAGATTTGTTAGTCACTTACATTTTTTTCTTGATTTAGGAAACCTAAACTTCCTTTTCTTTGCCTTTATCCCTTGAAATTATTTCTCTTTCTTTTTCACCTACCATGGCCGGTCATAAAACCTTAGTTCTCCTTTTTTTTTGTTGTCAAATGCAAAATTCAAGCTCATAATCATGATCTACACCTCAAAATCTATGGAAAAATACTAAAGAATAAATTTAAACCAATAATTTTCTTAAATTCTATCTTATCCCTTTTTTTTTCAGCTTGATTTCTTGGCTTTCTTTGCTAAAATCACTTAATTAAGGCCACTAGAGTGATCTAGAGAGATGGAACTTTAACTCTTATGTTATGAAGCAGGAGAAATTTGAAGTGGATGAAAAAGAATCAAAGGGAGATAATTTGAAAGGAATGGTTCGACCAAGGAGACAAAGGAGGAGAGCTGATGAATTTCTGGAAAGATCTCCAGATTTTTAGCTCTTAAATATCCTCTCAATGGGCCTAAAATTAGGCTAAACTAATGGGCTTAGCCAAATTAATTTATAAGGCCCAATTTAGGCCTTATAAAGTCCAATCAAAATTCTCCCATTTCTGACTTTCAAATCACTCCAAAAATAATTCTATCACTCTTATCACATAAAAAATAGCTAGTATGCAAATTTTCAGGTCAATCGGAGTTCATTATCGGTTCGATTCAAACTTATCAATCCAGTTCGATAACTGCTGATGTCACTAAAAATTTTAATTCTCATTACTAAAATATTATACATAAAAATTCACTTAGACATGTAAAATCTAGTAATTGTCGAAATTTATTTACTATTTTTAATAATTTACGCAAAATCAAGTCACATTCCCTACCAAGGAAATTGACTCACCACATTTTTCGTATTTTTGACTTTTTGAGTTTCATTTGACCTCAATTTCACTTTAAATTTCAATCCCGGACTCACTATGACCAATACTTTCCGATGGTCCAATAAAATATTTTTGACTTTCGGATATCCTTTCGAATCCGGAAAGTACTATTCATCATTGAAAAGTACTGTTTGCGGATGACCCAGTGTTGAGGCCATTACAGCGAAAATATCTAAAAGAGATGAAAAACATGATATGTGAACTTGATAAAGCTAGACATAAGTTGATCAATGAGTAGCAGGTCTAAGTTGTTATCTGAAATGACCCAGGAGTTAGAAGTATATGAGATTCAACCAACTTTTAAGTACTGTATAAAGATATTTGGGGATATCACTTGTCATTTAGAGCTTGAAAAAGCACATTCGCGTTTTGATATAATAAGTTATAACCAGAACAACAAAAAAGCTTCAAGAGTGTAATGTTTCAACTGCCAATTATAAGGATACTATGCAAGAGGCATAGCAAGATTTAGAAAGAAAGCAAAAATCATATAGAAAAATCAACGTGGAAAGAGGAAGGACATGTAGATGGCGAAGGCAGTTGAAGCAGCAGATGAAGCGAAAGGCAATGAAGATGGTTGAAGTGGCGAAGGAAGAAAGGGGACAAAGTTTGACTAAAGAAAGAGATTGTAAAGGAACAACTATCCTAAACATAATGTTCTCCTTTAATTTTTTTTACCTCACTCAAATAATTTATTTTTTAATATTTTAAAAATTATAAATTCTTTAACTTCAATTTTTAATTCCCTCTTGGAACTCAAATTTTAAAATTTAATTTTTAATTCCCTTAATAAAATTTTAATTTTTTTCTTATTATTTTTAAATATACAACTAAAATTTTATTTTGCATGATAACTATATATAATTATATTATTAATTTATGTATTCATATACGTATTATGTCAATACTTGATTGAGTTGGTAAATTTCATTATATATAATAATTGTATACAATTATATTATTGATTTACATACTGAATTATTCATATAGGTATTGTACAAAAATAGATAAAAATTAGTTAAGTGGTAAAAAATAAATAAATTAATAGGTAAAATGTTTATATACTCCTATAATTACATCAATTGGTTAAAATTTTGGTATATATAATAATTATATATAATTACATTATTAATTTGCATACTCATATAGTTATTATGGTCAAAATAGATGAATATTAGTTGATTGATACTAAAAATAAATTAAGTTAATTAGTATGATTATTATATACTTATATAACTATGTAAATTTCATTATATATAATAATTGTATATAATTACATTATTAATATTCATACTCGGTTACTCATATAGTTATATTGTGCAAAAAATAAATGAGCAATAGTTGAGTGATACTAAAAGTAAATGAAATTATTGGAAAGATAACTATATACTCATATATTTACATTAATTGGTAAAATTTTATTATAAATAATAATTGTATATAATTATATTTTTAATTTACATACTCAAATAATTATTTTACCAAAAATAGATGACTACTAGTTGAGTAAAATTAAAAATAAATAAAATTAATTTATAAAGTACTTGTGTAATAAATTGCTTATCTTACATATCTATATAAATATTTGTACAAAAAAAAATTAAGTGTCAGTTGAGTAAAATTAAAGGTAAATTAAATTAAAAAAATTATTTTAGATCCATATTCATATTCATATTCATATTCATATTCATATTCATATTCATATTCATATTCATATAGATAGAATAATTATTATAATAATTAAATTTATCTTATTAATAATTAAAATATTTAATTTAATTTATTGACTAATTGTTTTTTTTTTAATTTTGTGCATTAAAATATATAATACAAATAATTATGAAGTTAAATTTATGTAGTACATATAAAATAAAAATTATAAATAATATTTATATATAAATTATTAGTATTATATATAATAATTAAGAAATATCGGTTCTTTCTATAATATTCGATTTTAAAATAGTTCCATACGGTTATCAGTCTGGTTCTAGATAAAATATTCATATCATTTTCAAATAAAATCAGCGGTACAGTTCGGTTCAGTTCTAGTTAAAAAGTCGACGGTACAATTCGGTTCTAGATCTTTTTTCTCCGGTACTTCAGTTTGGTATAGGAAGATCCAAATCTGTGTACACCTCTAAATAGTGGTATCCACCATACGACACTTAATTATTATGTTTTGTTTTAATTTTTTTATTTATTTTCTTTTATATTTTATAACTCACAAAACAATTAGATATTTTTCTTTGCTTTCAATTAAATATAATTTTTATATAAATTTGGGATGAGTATATTAATAAAATAGTATAGTCTTGATATAATTGGACTACAATTTATAAATAAATATGACATAAAATAAAATTTTATTGAAAAAATAGGTCACGGATTTAAGTGGGGTAGGGTATTTTCTGATGGATTTTTTGGATTTCGAATTTAGGTCGGATTCAATCCTAAATTTTTTAGGTCATCTGGATTCAGCTCATTTGGGTTTCCTTTAGATTCAAATTTGAATCACTATTTTCGGGTGGTTAGGATCAAATTCTCTAGTTGAGTAAATACTAGCTAGATCTAATAGTGGTTTTTTTAAGGTAAATTATATATTTTTCTTTCCTTTCAATTAAATATAATTTTTATATAAAATTGGGTCAGGTATATTAATAAAAAAATATAGTATTAATATAATTGAAATACAATTTATAAATAAAATATGAAATAAAATAAAATTTTAATTGAAAAAATGGGTCACGGATTAAGTTGGGTAGAGTATTTTCTGATGGATTTTCAGATTTAGGTCGAATTCAATCATAAATTTTTTGGGTAATTTGGATTCAGCTTATTTGGGTTTCCTCCGAATTCAAATCTGAATCACTATGCTCGGGTGGTAAGGATCGAATTTTCCATTTGAGTCAAAAATTGCCAAATCTAATAGCGATTTTTTTGAAGTTATTGATTAATCGAGGGTGTTATATTGGCCATGTGTATTTAGGGACTTTTTTAAATTTGGGGCGGTTTAAAATTTTATTTAGGTTATTTTTTCACTATTTGGGAAACTGGTGTTTGTCATCGCATTCCTGCAACCATTCATTGCGAAAATGGGATGGTAGGACCCACGCAATGGACAAATAATGAAGAAGATGCTTAGGATGGAGCCTGCATTCAATTCCAGCAACACAGTGCTGCGGGAATAGAAATAGATGGGTAGTTTCCATCCACTCGTATCAATTGGATAATAGAAATTTTAGGAGGCAGTGGGGTCAATTGTCCGCTTATGTTAATAACTTTGCCATTTAGTTGGTTCACATTCTCTTTTTAATAGATTTTCTGTTATTATACATAGAGATTCCTAATCAACTTTGGCAAATAAGATAATCAGTTTAATCAAGTTAAGCTAAGTCAAATTTTATTCATGCTGATTACTCACAAATTCACAATTAAACATAAATGTGCTCAAGTACCCAATACGTACGGATTATAATTAAAAAATAGCAACTAAATTTAATAAATATTAGTTATTTTTATTAATTAATTCACAGGCCCTTAGGTAAGAGAATTCCTATTATATGATATCAAGTTAAATATTTTATAGTCAAGAAAACAGTCGGTTTAATATCAAATGTGGACATGAATATATTATATACATTTACTAATTAAGAATACATAATTAATTTACATAAACCTGCAACCGCTACAGAAAAAGAATACATTCCATTGGGAGACAATAATAGCTATAGATAACATGGAACGCTACATTAAAGAAACAAGGAAAAACGCATAATTAGGTTCCCTAAACTATTTTATTTTTTTATAAAAAAATACCATTTTATTAGATATTCAGCACAGAACAAGGTTTTCATACCATTTAAAGTGAGCTTTTTTTATACTCCATGAGTTACTCAATGATTATTAAAACCAATTTGAAGACTGAATTTCGAAATTTCTGACTTTTTTTTTAATTTTTTAAAAAAATAAAAAAATATAATTTATGGACATGGAAAAATGATTTATATTTAAATTAAAATATAAAGTAACTTTATTTTTTTTCATATTTTTATTAAAATTAAAATTAATTTATAAATGTGATACTTTTTATAATAATTTAAATAATATCCATTAAAGCTTTTTATGTGCATTCGGCCATCTTAAATGTGAAAAATTATATTAACGTGACTGATTATAATAATATTTATGGTTCCAACATTTCTCACAATCTAATTTATAAAACTAAATTTATTGCAGTTACATACAGTTTGTTCGGATAATAAAGAAATCAATAATTTAATTATTTCATGCGTTCTTTTTTATCAGTCGTTTTTGTTGTTTTTACTAGAATTAAAAAATAATAAATAAACTTAAATTTAGTATTAAATTACGTGATTAAAACTAAATTATCAAATCTGATTGGTTCTGACTTTATTTAGAAAAAAAATAAATTGAAAAAGCAAATTAAATTACATTGAAAGTCTAAAAGTGACAGATAAATATAATTTAAATTTTACTCAAAAGCGATAGATAAAAAAGAACGGATGAAGTATATGGATTGCCCTCCACTTTCCCATTTCATTTTTAGAATATATACGTATTTCAAGAAAGACAAATAATAAATAAAATTTTATAGTCCATAATCTAAATAAATTAAAACAGCAAATTTCAATTTAAACATATTGTAAATTTAAAATTAATTGGAGTAGAGTTTTGAAGAGAAGATATTTTGGGGTTTTGTATTTGATTAGTTGATGATTTTAAATTATCGGATGAGATTTGTTCTTGTCAAAGAAATTAATGGATAATGGAATTAATGACTATAAATTTGTTTGTCTTATTATTTATTACGTGGAGATTAGGTCAGCAGAAAACACAGCAGGCTTTTAATAACACACACAAACAGAACAATGAGTTTCCATTTTGGCTGCATTGTGTTACGAAAATTGGATGCGAACTCTATCCTAAATAGCTTCTTCATTATCTGTCAATTACTTGGGTCCCATCATCCCATTTTTATAATAAATAATTGCAAAAATATGATGATAAATATCAATTTTTTAAATAGTAAAAAAACAATTTTATTTTTTCAAATAAAATTTTAAACAGTCTCAAATTTAAAAAAATTTCACGTATATTTAGATCATTTAATGGGATAGTTCAAAAGCATGTGGTGCACACACATGGCACTACCATTCTTTAATTAGGGACTGTATTAAAAAAAAAAAAATCATGGATAATATAGCATTGGGCTCCAAAGTTGGGCTAAAGTGGTGATAAGTTAAGACCTTAAACATTGTTGTCGGCAGACGGAAGCTCCACTAGCACTGGGCACTACAATAGAATTGCATAACCCAAATCTGATTTTATCTGTTTCGAGATTTTGTGGTTGTTAGTGATGTATTCATTGGCATTTTCAGTTGGGAATTATACTCCAATTATTACTAATAATAATAAAAAACAATTCAAATTCAAAATCGCCCCCGCCCACCCAAATCAAGAAAGCTGTACACCTTTGTTGAAAAGAAGAGAAGCAATTGGTGTTGGTTTGTCCATAGCCATTGTTGAATTAGCGTCGCGGTCACAGCCCTTTGTTGCCATAGCAGTCGAAACAGCAACAGCAGCAGCTCCTCCATGTGAACTAATTGTTGCTCCTTCTGGCCTTGCCTTCTGCGACAAAGTTGTGGGCAATGGTCCTGAGGCTGTTAGAGGTCAGCTTATCAAGGTAATTAGCCATTTATTGAGGCGAACTGTCATTTTGCATAGAAATTTGGGAGATGATTTGGTACTCAGTCTGCGGGTGTACTCACTTCCATTATTTAGTACTTGATTAAAATATTTGATTTGTACAGGCACATTATGTTGGGAAATTGGAGAATGGTAAGATTTTTGATAGCAGTTACAATCGTGGCAAACCTCTCACATTTCGTATAGGTGTTGGTGAGGTATGCACATCATCTCATCCCAACGATTTCTTTATAACTTTTTGCTTTGCTATTAATTTGTTTGGGCTGGAAAAATTCTAAAATCGGCATGTTTTGCTGTTATAATACACGTATATAAACTTGAAATCACTCATTTTTTATAAGAAAAAAAATTGAAACTCTGAGATTTTTGAAGTTCAACTTATCAGCTTCAAGAATTTAAATGTATAGAGTTTCGATTTCCCCTCCAACTATCCGTATTTTTTGCTCAAAATGAAATCTGAAGGGGTTCATTTATAGGATTTAGAGCTACTGATCTTATGAAGGAAAACTTCATTTTAAGCTAAAATTAAGATTAATTAATGGGACTTGAAGTAAAACCGTCATAATGTCATACAATAATTTTTGTACCAGAAATATACCTGAGATAATGTTGTAAGAAATTTATATTGAGGCAAGAAAAATAGAACAAGGCCACCATGCATTTCTTTTGGAATTAGAACATTTTGAAAGTGACATGTCCGTTTGTCATGTAAACAAATTTATTTTAAAATATCACCGGTCGCCAGCCAAATCACTGCTGAGTTATCTTGAAGATGATATGTTTCTTTGCCGAATGGACTTCTTTGCTAGCTTAATTCCATTTTTTTGGGTTCAAGTGACATTTTTTTAAAAAATTCACCGTGGGAATAGAGAAAGAGGGATGAAGAAATAGAATTTTCATTTTGTTTTTTGAACCGGAATGCCTGTCTTCAAAATCCATAAGCTTTTCTCCAAATTGATAGAGGAAATCAAGATTATAGGCAAGATTAGACAAATGGTGAAGAAATACCAATGTTATTAAAATCGGACCGAATAAAAAACCGACGAGATTAGATATTCGTGGTTCGATCGGTTCAACAAAGTTCAACCGAATTTTTTTTATTTTTAAAATATTATCAATTATTATAATTTTATAAATACTATTGTATAAAAATTAAAAAAAATATTCATCAAACATTAATATATGTCACAAATATCCTAATAATAAATTACAAAACATAATTTTAATTTTATTATTACAAGTGATTAATTATGGATTTTTGAATATCATATGTTAGAAATATAAAAATACAATCATATCATGAAAAAAATTTCTTGTTTAGATGGTGTACTAATGAAACAAACACAAAAAATATTAATCTTGCATATATGAGTATAATTATTTTTAATTACAATAAATCCAAATATATAATAAGTATATTAAATTATTAAGTGACATCTTTAGAATTTAAAATACTAATTTTTTCAAATAAATAAATAATAAAAATTTAAATATATACATATATATATATATATATATAAATACTAATTTTTTCAAATAAATAAATAATAAAAATTTAAATATATATATATATATATAATTACAATAAACTAAATAGATAATAAGTATATTAAATTATTAAATGACATTTTTAGAATTTAAAATAATAATTTTTTCATATATATATATATATATATAAATATGATTACAGTGAACCAAATACATAATAAGTATATTAAATTATTAAGTGATATATTTAAAATTTAAAATATTAATTTTTTTAAATAAATAAATAATGGAAATATATATATATGTGTGTGTGGGGGGTGGGGGGATTATAATTTTTTAAGCCAAAAATTCAGTTCAATCCAATTTTTTCCGGTTCAATTTGATAATTTACCAATTTAATTTTAAGCAGTTAAACCAATTGGTTGATCTATCCGTTTACAATTAAACCGGCCGAAATTCAGAGAAAACCAACTTGTATATCCTTGAGTCTTACCCAAATTAATGGAGGGGAAATAAGAATAAAAGGTTAAATGAGGCCGAAACCGGTGGGATTTGTCACTTTGGGATGTGATTGCTGACGGAAATGGAGGAAATCCAACATATCCAGGCCATCAAAGGGGGAAGACAAAAATAGAGAGAGAAGGGGAAAGATAAACACAATAGAGGAGAGGGGTAGAGGGAAGAGGAGGCCTTCTCTCCATTTTGCCACGTGTCAACCATGCATTGGTTGACTTCCGCACTAGCAATGTGTATTCCTCAGGCGTTGATCATTTGCTGAGATTTGCTTGTAATGTAAATTTTTATAACAGTTAATTCATGTTAGGATGGTAATTTAAAAAAAAAATAGATAGTAACAATGTAATTAAATATAAGTTCAGGGGAAATAAATTAAACATTTTTTAAAATATTATCTCAATTCAAGTATTTTTTTATATAAAAATAATTCTTTTATGATTTATGATAATTTTATCTTAAATTAACCCTTTAAAATTTGTTTAAAATCTGGGAAAATGAGCATCAAAATAAGCTAGAAAGCTTAATTGTCACCTAGTAAATATCCTCTAGGAGAGGAGAAAGATAGTTGATATAGGGTTGATATGCCTAGTGGCAAGTAGCTACCCATAGACCGCCGCTCAACTTTTAGTTTAAATCTCGATTGTATTTTCCATGGTTTATTTTGATATAATCATTTAATCCAAAATTTATTGATCCGATTAGTTTTTATTCACGTCGAACATATACATAAATAAGGTAGAAAGCTAAATCGTCAACTAGTAAATGTCCTCTAGGAGAGGAGAAAGTTGTTTCATTCTTAGAATTCGAATTTGAAATCTTTAGTTAAGAGAGAATGAAAACTTGCCATCCAATCTCATATATCCATGTTTTCTATGTTTTTATAATTTAATTTTACTCATAAAAGTCTTATGAACCTAAACTTGTATAGGGTGCAAATGGCTTATTTTGGCCTTGAATTGGCAATTTGTCAAATTTCAAATGTATTAATCCAAATTGACCAAACCTTCAACTGTGATGTATTTTTTTTATGAATGTCATGATTAGTATTCATAAATCAAAATAAGAAAAAACAAACAAATGATTACACCAATTCACCCAAGGACGGTACAAAGTTTTATTTAATTTTTGTAATTGAAATTAATGCAATTAAATCCAACAGGTCATAAAGGGATGGGATGAAGGCATTCTAGGCGGTGATGGAGTTCCTCCCATGCAAGCAGGTATAGACAGAAATATCAGTAATTTTATTTATTTTTTGAATAGTACACTTCTTTTCGTAAATTGGAATTCGATAAGGTGCATACGTTTTTTAGCCGTTCGATTACAGATAAGCTTTCAATTACATGATTTAAATATGCGCGCATCAAATTATTCCTCTCTTAAACTAGCCAGTAATTTTTTTTTTTATTGTCTAATACTAATATATAATCTTTGCTATACTTTAGGAGGAAAACGCATACTAAAACTTCCTCCAGCGCTAGGATATGGCATTAGAGGTGCTGGCTGCAAAGGAGGTACACATGAATGATGTTTTTATTTATTAAAAAAGTGAGTTAAAAAAAATCGCATGCAATTATACGAATGTGCTGTGCCATACTCACTATTTGATCAATTAAACAAAATATATTAATTATTTTAATTATCGATCGGGATAATATAGCACGTGGCGCATCCACATATCACGCAATAAATCGTCTCCCAAATATAAGCACAATTGTTATTCAATGGTGGATTTTTAACTTTCCAAAAATTGAAAGCAAACAATAAATTAATTATAATTTATTGCTCCATCCGTTTCAAAATATTTGACGTTAAATAAAAATATACAGTATTTAATAATAGTAATTATTTAATAACTAAAAGATCTTATTACTCTTATATTAATCGTACAGTATAATTAATATAGGTTAAAAATCACTTTTATAAAGGTAGTTTAAATAAGGGTATATTTAATAAAAATTAATTAATATATTTTAATTATATCAAAATGTCACGTATAATGAAATAAAAATTTTTTCTAAAATGATATGTATTTTGAAAAAAAAAAAAGAAAAGTAGTATGCCACTGAAGTATTGTCTCTAACCAAGACTTCCCTTAATGTAGGGTCTTGCATTATTCCTCCAGATTCAGTGCTCTTATTTGACGTGGAGTTCATTGGGAAGGCCTGATCTTATGCATTACCTTTTATTTTCTCAAAAAAATCAAAATAACTCTTCATATGAAGTGGAAATAACTATTTCAATAGTGTTGTAATTCTACAGATGAATATATTGATGATTGAGGAATAATACACGAGTCAAATCAACATTTGATTGGTTGGTTCAACTAGTATTTTAAATAAAAAATTTTTAATCCAAATTTTATAAATGGAAAGAATTAATATCCAAAAAGTTTTATCTCTGTAATAATGCTGATTCAGCTCAAACTAAATTATATTAATAATTAAAAAAAAGAAAAAATAATATATGAGTCAAATTTTTGTATTAAATAACTCGACCGACTATTGTTATTTTCTTTGTTTATTCAAATACTAGAAAATAATAAAAACCTAGCAAAAACCTTAAGACATTAATTTTTACCTAGATTGTATCTAGAGAAAGTTCATGTACAAAACTAATGGTATATTGACACCTACACATGTTAACCATCACTTCATTTCCTTTTCATCAACTCTATATATGTGTCATTTTGCCATTAGTTCGGTTTATAAATTTTTTCTACTCCCGGTTTAAGCAAGATTCTATATAATCATGTCATGTAGGTTGCCTTTGTGTTGTTTAATTTATTAGATAAATTTTGTAGTTTTCAGTTGTAATTTGGTTATTTGTATATTTTCATATTCGTTGTAATAGAATAAAGAAACCATTTTACCTTGATAAAAAGACATCAAAATGATTTTCCATGTAATTAATTTGTACTTTGTTAAAACGATTTTGCACATAATTAATTGGTATTTTATTAAAAAGTGAATTTTTTTATGTCCTTAACTAGAGGTGAGTAAATTTCGATTCAAACCAAAAAAATCGAACCAAATCGATCGATTTTTTCGGTTCAATTTCGATTCTAAATTTTAGAAAAATTCAATTTTTCGGTTCGATTTTTGAAAAAAAAATAAAGAAAAATCGAATCAAATCAAAATTCTATATACTTTTTTGAATTTTTTAATTGAATAATTATTTTGTACATTTAAGTTACCTTATTTTGAGTTGTAAATTATTTGAGTACATTTATCAATTATTAATATCTATTTTTTAGGTAATAATTTGAAATTTTGACGATTAAATTGAAAATCGATTAAATGAAAAAATTTATTTAATTATTTTGTTGTATTATTTATTATATATTTTGGAATTATATTTTTAATTTGAACTTTTATTTTGTATAATTTAGATATTTTTACTTTAATATATTATGATTTATAATTTTCTATAATTTTTAGACATAATTTTTTTAATTTTTAAAAAAAATAATTTTAACTTTTGATTTTTCGATTAACCGAATCAAACTGACTGAAAATTTTAATTCGGTTTAAATTCTATTATTCTATAAATTTGGTTCAGTTCGATTGATTAAAATCTTAAAAATTAGATTTTCGATTATTTTGATTCGATTATTGAACTGAACCGATCGTTGCACACCCCTATCCTTAACAAAAGGCACCTGATAAATTTTTTTTAAAGGGAACTAATGTTCTCCAAACTTGGAACTTACAGTTTAGCACGGATTGTTTTATATCCGTGTAGGTTTGGTTGAAGATCACTTAGGGACTTAATTTTGCATCAGTTGTCGATCTAGATTTTGGATGTAGGATATTTTGTGGATAATTCTTTTTGTCTAGTCTTATATTTTTTCATGATTTAATTCATGAATTGTAATATGGGGGACTGTAAAATTTACTTAATTGCCTTTGCTTGCATGTGATTTTTAGATTGTGGATGGTTAGTATGTGATTGCCATGAATATGATTTCTTTGTATGAAATCCCAAGTTAACCTACAAGTTATACATGCACTATATATATATATAGGCTTTGGAGGCTCGTTAAGGGTGTTGCAGTGGAACCTAATATGATCATGATTAAGGTAACACTGAAATTATATACATGATGATTAAATTGATGAATCACTAGTGTGAATAATGTTTGTTTAATGGCATAATAACATGACTTATTTGACCAGGAATGTTAGACACAGTAATATGGTTAGAATTTAGAGTTAGGTTGTCATAGTTTGATTAACCCCTTATTCATTAATTTCACTAAAATTATCATATTACCCTTCATGAAACTTTAACCCAAAGTGGCAATAACCATACAAATATTAATTTAGCAAATAATATCAATTAATCAAACATAATTTCTACCAAGGTCAAGATTGAACCCTCACACAGTCGGTGGGGATTTTCGAGGTCCGTCATTTTAATGGTGTGGTAAAAGAATTTTAAATTCTAACTTCTAATTTAGCATTTTAAACACCTATGTCTACCCCTCGAATCACAGTGTACATATACACAACAAAATAAATTTACATAATATATATATATATATATATATATCAAAAGCACATAAAATAATGTTGTTTCATACATTCGAATTATATCTCTCAATTTTACATATAAAATTTTGATCTAATTAAATCTCATGCCAGAATGCAAAACATAATCTCTGACACCAGTGTTGGGAAAATGCATGTAATAAATACAAGAAACAAGATATAATATATATCAAGCAACAAGAAAAATATATTTATCTCACATAGTGTAGAAAATAAAGTAGTGAAAGCGGAAGATTTTGTTTCGCATCACTTGCTGGACAATTATCAACAAGCAATGAAAGTGGGATAAAAGCATGAACCCACAGTCTAAAAACCCTCCAGAGATAAAACATGGGAGAAAGGAAGTCTTTGCAAAATTTTTACTATAGATTTTTACAACAACACTTAATATATTTTTTCATTACCTATTTATAAAGTCCTTAGTTACATAAAATGGAAAACTAATCCCCATAAGAAAATTAACCAGAAAAGGTATGTTTTCTATTTCAAAATAGGAATAATATCAAATCAGAAATTAATATGGAACTCTTTACATATTCATTTAATATCCTTTTCGATGTGAATTCTTTTTCATATCTTAGTGTTTCTATTTTGGTACGATTTCATTTTCATATCTAGAGTTGTGGGCATATCCAAATTTTATCAAATTGTTGATTTTTTTTTTATATTTAGATTTGAAAGGAGAAAGAACTATTACTTTAATAGTTTCAAAATATAAAATTAACAAGATATGTCGACTTGTTGTTTACTTATGATAATAGGTTGAATGCTGTCTAATTCGGTATAGATTATATAAATTAATGTCAATATTGATTTTTTTTGGCATACGTATAGTTCTATTTTTAAATTATATTAACTAGTATATATATATTAACTAACGTAGATATTGATTATATTTTATTTATACAACTATGGCTCTAAAAATGCTAAAACAATTATATTCTAATTATAATTAAATATGGGTAGCAAATTAGCTTTTCAGTTGAAAATAAATTGAATTATTTATTAATTTTTAATTAAATACTTTATTATTAATTATCTATATATTTTTAATTAATTTTTGTTTTAATTATAATATCATTTTTATTTAATAAATGAACAGTTGTATATATCACGCAAAATGCACGTGCGTACAAAACCTAGTTAAAAAAAAGATTAATATTATAAAAAAATTCTAGAAAAAAAATTTATCCACGTTATAGTAGAGTTTCAACATATGAAAAATTTATCCGAATCCTAGTAATGTTGTTTAACTTTTGTAAAATATTATATTATGTTTAATTATTATTTATTTATTTATTTAGTAAAATGACAAATTAATAAAATAAATAAATATTTTCTTGAAAGCGTAGGAACTCCTAAAATCAACTTAAAACAATGAGAAAATATACTAAAATGCATTTAATATTGTCTCCAGCGTATTAAAATACCTCTATAGTTAATTTTGAAACAAAAATGCCCTTGAGTTAATAAAAAGTTACTAAAATATCCTTAGATCAAATTTACATCAGTGATGAGTTAACAATGCTGATGTGGCAAAATATGTCATGTCATTGACACAAAAACACCACATTTATTTTAATCCAAAATAAAATTAGGGACATTTTAATACTTTAAGTAAAATATTGGGATATTTAGTATTTTGGGAAATTTTAGCATCACATGGAAAATGTTAAGGATATTTTTGAAAAACGCATTATATTTAAAAAATTTAAATAAAATTCCTAAATAGAAAACATTTTCTTATTTGTTTTAGATTAGATTAAGACATTAAGAGTTTTAAATATTCAATTAATTAATTTTATTTATATTTTTTCTTACCAATATAAATATTTAATAATTAGAATATTTTATTTGATTTAGTTTAAATATCTAATAAATACAAATTTATATTTTATTTCAATCTGATAGTCATATCTTTTTTTTATTTATATTTGTTTCACGTTATAATTCACTTGATAATTAAAATTAATTGATTAATTTTTAAAAAATACTTATTTAATACTTTTTTTATTACCAACAAATATTATTTAATATCTCATACTTTGTAAATATATCCCTAATAAATGTAGAAATAATAAAAAAATTATAAATAATATAATTTAAGAATATTTAATAATTAATTTTTCTTAATGAATACAGTATTGAAATTTGAAGGTGTGGTGATAAGGTGTAGCAAATTTATTAGCAATTAAGTAAATTTGTTAAAAAAAAGCTAATTATGCTTTTTAGATTTTTTTAATTTTATCTATTAAAAATATTTAATGATTCAAATACTAAAAACAAATAATAATTATTACATTATTTAAGAATTTTTAAAAAAATGCATTTAATGTTTCCTTTAGAGTATAAAAATGCCTTTAATATTTTCATTAGGGTCAGATAATTGTCTTAACATCTTCCTTAAATTAATAAAATGTCCCTAAAATTTTTAAAATATTAAAATGCCCTAAAAGTTTTGTTAGAGTGATAAAATGCTCCTGTTTTATTTTGAATTAAAAATACATGCAATGCTAACATATCAATAATGTGATATAATTTGCCACATTAACTAAAAATTAACGAAAGTTTAATTTAAAGATATTTTCGTATTTTTTTTATTAATATTAAGAATATTTTTATTTAAAAATCAACTAGAGAGTATTTTTAATACCGACAAGATGATTTTAAGGACGTTTTAGTATATTTTTTCTAAAAGAAATCATGCTTCGAAAAGGAAATTGAAGATTACAGAAGCTTGTGCTTGGGTGGTGAGTTGAACTTGAATTCCTCATTGCTTCATTTGAAGTTTTTGAATTACTTGGACTTGAGCTTGAACAATTTTGAAGGAACTCAAATTCCTGATTTTCTTGCATCTTTCATGGATTTGAGGTATCTCAATCTCTCTCACTCATCATTCACCGGTGTTGTTCCTCCTCATCTTGGGAATTTGTCCAACTTGGAATTTTTAGACCTAAATGGATATTCATACAACAACTTTGGTGGTACTGGATTGTATGTGGAGAACCCAGAATGGCTCTTTGCAAGTTGAAAAACTTAATTCTTTCAGCAAACAATTTTACTGGCGAGATTACTGAATTGCTTACTGGTTTTTCTGTCTGCCCTTCTACAAGTTTGGTGTCATTTGATCTAAATTCTAATGGATTCACTGGCCAGTTGCCTGATTCATTTTGGAAGCTAAAGAAGTTGATAATTCTCGACTTTGCCTATAATTCTTTTTTGGGGTTCAATTCCATCAACTATTGGAAGTTTATCATCTTTGGAAGTTCTTTACCTTCACTCAAACCAGATGAATGGAACCATACTTGAGAGCTTAGACCACCTCTCAAAGCTCGTAGACTTGAATCTCAATGCTAATTCATGGGAAGGTGTTATCACAGAGGTCCATCTGAGGAATCTAAGCAGTTTAAAAAGTATGATGATTTCAGTTGATCCAGCCACCTCTTTGGTGCTAAACGTGACTTATGAGTGGGGTCCTCCCTTCAAGCTTGATAGCATCCCACTTGAAAACTGTAGAGTTGGTCCGTCCTTTCCTATGTGGCTTCAAGTTCAGAATGAGCTCACCGTGGCGAGACTCACGAATGTTGGAATCTCAAACACCATACCCAAGGAATGGTTTTCCAACTTATTTTCTCACCACCTTGTTTGTGGATCTTTCTGATAACTACTTCAAGGGGAAGCTTCCACACAATTTGGAGTTTCCAAGGCTAGAAAGCATCGACTTAAGTTCGAATGGGTTTGAGGCTCTCTTCCGCTCTGGTCAACAAATGCAACTCGGCTGTATCTTCACAACAATTCCTTTTCAGGGACCATCCTTGAAAATATTGGAGATCTGATGCCAAGTCAGTGAAATTTGCATCTCTCAGACAATTATTTGAATGGTACCATGCCGCCATCGATATGTAGGATGGTGGACTTGCAAGTTTTTGCGATGAGAAACAATAAACTTACCAGAGAACTCATTGATTGCTGGCAAAATATCCAATCATCGTGGGTGGTGGGTACATCAAACATACAAACAACAGTCTATCGGGAAGCATACCTATATCACTTGGTTATTTAAGATCACTTGGAATGTTGTTGTTGAGCAACAACAATCTAACTGGAGAAATTCCATCTTCACTGCAAAATTGTTCAGTGTTATACAGCATTCGATCTCAGAGGAAACAAACTGTCAGGAAAATTTCCTTCATGGATTGGAGTAAGCTTATCATCCATATACATGCTACGCCTTCGATCACTGGATGGGCATATCCCACAACAGATTTGCAACCATCCATATCCTCATTTCCTAGATCTCTCCGACAATAATTTTTATGGGGTAATTCCAAGCTGTGGGGATAATCTGACTGCCTTAGTCTATGGAAACAGTGGTCAGCAATACTATCATAATTTCCAGTATCGCTTAGCATACTTCAAGGAGAAAACAATAGTTGTGACAAAGGGAAGAGAGTATGAATTTAATGGTAACATTGCATTACTGAATGATGTTGATCTTTCAGTGAATAATCTAGAAGGAAAAATTCCAGATGAGATAACAAGCCTTGTAGCATTACTTGTCATGAATTTATCGAGGAATCATTTAAGTGGAAGCATTCCAGTGCAGATAGGGAACCTAAAGTTGTTGGAAACGTTTGATCTGTCACATAACCATCTTTCGGGGATGATTCCTGAAAGTTTGTCCTCTTTAACATTTATAACTCATTTAGACTTGTCCTACAATAACTTATCAGGAAAGATCCCCACAGGAAATCAGCTCCAGACACTGAATGCTTCTTCCATCCATGAGGGCAATCCATTTGTCTGTGGGTATCCGCTACAAGCTAAGTGTCCTGGAGAAGAAACGGACGATAATGTAGCAAGTACTGGGAATGGGGATGATAGTAATGAGGAAGATGATAATGATTCTAAATTCACAGGGCTCCATTTTAGCCATGGACTTGGTTTTACAGTAGCCTTTTTGGGTTCACTACTCTTTGTAAGTTTGCACAGAAAAAAATTGCCAGACATGAAACGATCACGATTTTAGCTATCCATCTCCAGCAGCTGATTTGGTTTGTAAAACAGCCGTAAATGTGAGTCAAGTTAACCTAGCTTTTCACAATCAAAATTAAGGAAAAGTTATCACATAGAAAATGATTTACCCTGTTAATCCTCTGCAAACTCTTAGCATCACTAGTATTTATTTTCAAAATGGCGACGATACTTCTTATATGAGTGGAAATTCTGTAAAATTCCTACATAATAGCAAATTCATTACCCTGATTCCATTCAAATGAACCAACATGATATAGAATTTAGATTTTAGACACTTTAATAAGTAATTAGTTAAGTTTTAAGTATCAGTCCAATAGCTCACTTGAAAGTAAATGTTAAAATTGCCTATGCACTATATATATATATATATATATATATATATATATATATATATATATATATATATAGGCATTAGAGATTAGGGGTGATCACGGGGCGGGAAGGAGCCGGAGAATTCTCCCCCAGTCACTCCCCCGCCAGTGGCGGGAATTCCCCGCCCCGCCCCCACCACCAATTTCGGGGAGAAAATTTCCCCCGTCCCCGCCCCGAGAGGATCCCCGTCCCCCGTTTTTTTTTAATTTTAAAATATATTATTTTATAAATAATTAAAATTAAATTATAATATTTAATAAATAAAAAATTTAAAATCAATAATAATTTAAAATTAAGTATAATTTAAAACTTAATAATTATAAAATTAAGTTATATTTTAATTTTAATTATTTATAAAATATTATATTTTAAAATATATATATATATTTGCGAGGCGGGGATCCCAGCGGGGCGGATATCCCATTCTCCGTCCCCGATTCTAGAACGGAAAATTTTTTCCCCCCGCCCCCGCAGTGGGAAATTTCGGGGATTCCCCGCCGGGGCCGAGAAATCCCCGCCCCGTGATCATCCCTATTAGAGATGAGATAATTGTGAAGATGAATTTTTATTTTGTTCTAAATTGAATATTGACTGCGGAAGCCTTTCAGTTTCCAGCAGCAGAGCAGGTTAGAAAACAGATGATTTCACATATACGATTTAAAACAGAAAATCTCCAATGGATTGTCAAAATTTAACAAGGCAGTCTCAGACATTCTTTTAACCTACCAAAGCAATATCAGAACAAAACAAGGGAAGATTGTAAATATCACAAACCAACATGGTAAGCGAGTTAAATATGCCTCTTCTTGAAGCTCCCCTTAACACGGTGCTTATTCATAGCAAGCTTTAACTTCTTTTTTAGCTTCTTTCCTATGGGCTTCAATGAACTCTTTGTTTTATTGTCATCATCCATTTCCACATCTGTTCAAATTGGCAAATTAACAAGAAATCAATATACTTGAAAATACCTACACACAATATAATCAGTATATTAAAATGGACCAATCTGATGCAGCAGCAGCTTCTCATGCCTAAAGTTATTGTTTTAGGAGTAGGATACTTCTTGTAATGCCACTTCTGCTGGAAATATTTCCTTGGTCCTAAAGAGTCTTTATTTTTATTTGTCTATTTGTTTTTCTTATTCCAAACACTGATTGATATCTAAAAGAGAAAGGTCTCCTTAATAAGTAGTTATCTAATCCTTAGAGGAATATGATGAGTTTTTTTTATACAATTAGGACTACTTTAGCCTCACAAATATGAAAAGTTCAGTAACATTTTATTCAGTCAGCTAATAAGAAATTTTCCAGCGAGTTTGCCATTGAATTGAGTAACTCAATCTCTCTGTCTATGCGAGACTGTGGATCCTTAGGTGTGATTCCCAAGAAGTTCTAAGTGTGACTCTTTAAACCAAACCCTTTTCCTAAAATCCTCAAAACCCTAAATTTACATACTTAAAATGTTTTTGGTAGCCAAGCTTCAAGATCCTTACAAGTTTTTATTGATATTCATCCATCATGGTCTCCAATGCTGAACTGAATTTAACGTTTGATTCTACTCAAAATGCTAATGAGGAAAGGTTTGATTAGCTGAGTTTCTCAAAAGCTAGAGAGAATCATGCAGCAGTTCCTTACACCTAAATTTAGTTGTTCAAAGAGTAAGGGTATATTTTTATTTGTTTATTTGTTTTTCTTATTCCAAAAACTAGTTGCATTAGGATTATAAGAGTCTTCCTTTATAAAAAGTTATTTTAATCCTCGTAGGACTAAGACTATGAATATCAAAAGTTTTGCAACGTTTTATTCAGTCAATTAATAAGAATTTTTCCAGCATGTTTGCGGTTGTGTTGAGTGATGCAATTCTCTCCAATGGTGTGACTCCTTAGGATGCTTAGGTGTGATTCCTAAGAAGTTCTAAGTCTGACTCTTAGAACCAAACCCTTGTGACCTTAATTCCTAATTACCTAACATATATAAAACCCTAATTTTCATACTTAAAATCCGTCCTGCAAAACATTCATATATACAAATATTAACTGAAAGACGACCAATTTTCTATAGTCCAACAGTAACATCAAGTATTGGCCAAACCTAACAACATTTAAACTCCTTGAGAAAAGGCTTAATAATTAAGGTATTCCTACTCGATATGTTGAGGTTGTAGCACAAAAAGGACACTAAAAAGCAAACGCCTCCTACAGAAGTGAAATAGCTTGAAGATTAGCTATCTACTTTTCCAAGATAGATAAAGGTTTTATTCAAAACATCTAATACTATTACAAATCCTGGATCTGCAGAGCCAACCCAAAGACAAAGAAAACCAGCAATCATAGTATAACCCAAATTTAATGATAGGGTTCATTGGACATTTTGACACTTCTGTGTTAAAGTACCGAGTTTGTGGTCGAATCAACAGACAGTTAACACTGAAAGCAGGTCCAAATAAATGGTTGTTACGCTTATTCTTGTTCCTGTGTTTGTCTCTGTTTGCGTGAAGCTGCAACTGGTTCAAGGGAGACAGGCACCTTGGAACTCAAGAGGGGTGCTGGAAATTATTGCTTAATTTTATTACATGAATAATACCGCTGTTAAATAGATGTTTACAGAATAGGAGACAAAATCATATTCTGTCAAGGAAACGAGAATAAACAAGACAATAGAAATCCTAATACAGTTAGGAAAGTATTATTTAAGCTAATAATTATTTCATACAAATAGGAATCCTAATACACTTAGGAAAATACAATTTCAGCAAACAATTATTTCCAGCAAATACAAATGCAAACCTCTAGGCCTAACACACATTGCTCGCCCTGGTTCTGGTTTTCTTCCTGCCCATGTTTGACATACTTTACCCACAAATGCATTGGTAAAATTTTGAAGGAGAAATTATTAGTATGGTATTTTCAGATGGTAATTTCTATTCTATCCTCCAAAAGAAAAGTAAATAAAAATTAGAAATGAAAAAAAAAAAGGAGGGAAGGCTCCACAAAGTCAATCCATGTAAAATCCTTTGTGTCCTAGTTTTCTTATCTATCCTTTTTTATCCACATTTATGTGTGTTATCTAAGTGGAGACTTTGTCCGTAGTACTAGAAATAAATGTGAATACAGATTGAGGGTAAAATGTAGAGGAAGAAAAATCATCTCACAGGGAATTAACTGCACATTATATATATATATATATATATATATATATATATATATATATATATTAGAGATTATAAGGCACAAAGTGGTGAGAGGTACTTTGACAAGAAAATAGACCGAATATCAATTTCTACCTAAAAGATATTATCATCCAAAACATTCTACATTGTCTCCTTCAAAAAGAAATACTCAAATGTGATAAAGTTCAGAAGGTTCCAATTTGTACTCTTATCTTATGCCTGTACAAACTCTACCATGAAAGCAATTTTTCTACATTAGGTTTACTTGTGTATCATTTGGGCACCATGAAGGCTATGACAAAAACATTTAGAAACTCCAAAATCCAAGCATACATGCAAACTGGTCTGGGCAGAAACTATGTATTATCAATATTCCCATTCAACATAAAGGGATTATACAAAGCATCAACTTTAATTACTTGCAATTCAGCAAATTTAAAAAGTTTCAAGAATCCAAATTACTAAAATAAGTCTATTCAGAAAACGCATAGAGTTAAACATATTCTTGAGCATAAATCGGGCAAGCAAGAAGGCAGAAAATGGGTATATTGCAGAGATAGTAAAGATTTAAAAAAGTAGCAAAATTCAAAAAAGCAATAAAGAGAAACAGGCATACCCATACCGGTATTTGCTGCAGTATTTGTACTGGTTATCGCGTCCATAGCAGATGAAGAAGAAGAAGCGAAAGGAGAAGGCTTAACAGGAAGTTTGGGGGCAGCAAGAGCAGCTTCTAAAGCAGCGAGCTTGGCTTCATCCTTCTTATCATAGATAGGCTGTACTATCTCTCTCCTAATGGCTCTGAGACGCTTCTCTCTCTTCGATCTCAATGATTTCGCCATTTTTAAACCTTGTATGTGTTCCTTAACTTTTTTTTCAGGTTGGGGGGTTTTGGTCTTGTGGCGCCTGATGTTCTGTTTACTATAAATTAGAGAAGACTACCCTTGTTTAGGGTTTCGTTGCTTGCGGCTTGTTTAATGGGTATTTCACAAAAATATCCAAAAAAAAAAAAAAACCAAATTACTTAAAAATACCTCATCTGTTTTCTCTCTTTTAAAATTACCTTTATTTAAATTTTCATTTTAAAAATATCCCTCTTTTAATTCAACTCTTCTTTCCTCAATCACCCTTTCCCCTGCCATTGGATTATCTTAATGATATTTACATATTAATTTTAATTTATATTTTCAATCTAATCAAGTAACTTAGGAGACCGTGGAAATTATTTACAAGTGTCGTGCAGATTAGATAACCATAAGTCATAGCATGCGGTAAAAAAAAATAAAAAATATTACTAATCATAAAATTAATTTAAAATCGAATCGATTTTTATAATTAACTAATCAGATGGATTCAGTTACGATTTTTAATTTTTATATTTTTGATTAATGATTGTGATTTAAATTTTTAAGTATTGATTAACCGTTAGTTCACGATTAACCGGTTCATATATATATATATATATAATCTTAAATTTTTTCTATTTCTCTATAAAATTTACATAAAATAATACTTTAAATTATATTTTATACCTTAATTTTTTTTATATTTTTCTATAAAATTTATATAATACTTTAAACTAAATTTATATTATGTAATTTCCTTTAATTATATAGTAATATTTATATATAATATCCGATTAACTTTTATATATGTTATTTTTTATCATATATTGGTGTTCATATTTTACTTAATAGTATTTAATTATATTTTCTTATATTTTAGAGTTTACGTTATAACATTTAATATTATCCAAAATTTTATTCGACTTGGAATCAAACATATTAATTTTTAATAAATATCAAATCTATTTTATAATATTAACTATTAATTTATACAACATTAATTTTGGCTAGTAAATTATGTTTGTTTCATAATTTTTATATTAAATTAATTTACGCATTTGTAATTGAATTTAACTTTATGTATTTTTTTAATATAATTTTATATAATAAATTTTAATGGTTAACTGAAAAATATTATTTAACAAAATCCATAAATCAAAATCGATAGACTAGTTAACCAAATGTAATGGACTATTTAATGGTTAGTGATTTTAAAAAATCGATATTAATGGACTTGTTAATTTTTTTGCTCATAAACCTATTAACCGGTCCATGCTCACTCCTATTGTCAACAACATATGATGTTAAATTTTAAATCAATACATATCATAAACTTGAAAAAAAAAGTTAAACCAAATAGCAAAAGTCATTAAAAAGATTTTAATATTACTTTTATTTCATGGAAAAAAAACTAGTAGGATATGTTTTATCTAGATTTTGAAAATCAAATATTTTTTAAGTTGAGAAAATCCAATATATCAATAAAAAAATATTTAATAAAAATAAAACTATAATAAATGAGTGAAATAGTCTTAAACATCAAATTTTAAAATTCGCATTGAAATTTATTTTTCAAGTAAAAACAAGCTTTTAAATATTGGATAAATTTTTATTTTCTTTTTTCTGATTAGTCGAATTCATAATACCTGATGTACATAGTAAAAAATGTATGCAATACCCCTAATGGTACGCTAACAGGGGTAGATGATCATTTCACATGAGACAGAGATTGATTATGTGATTAATTAAGGAAAATTGCAAATTAAGGATTTAATTGAAAAGTTAAAGTAAAAGTTTAAAGGTAGAAATGTAATAAGTGAAAGGTTAGAGATTCAAATAAGAACATAAATATAAAGAGGGACCAAAATGAACATTGCCAAGATTTTTATGAGCCAACTAATAGGAGTTAGACAAATTAAAGGCTGAAAAGAGAGAAGAAAGTTGGTTTTTCTTGTGTTGGCCTAGGCTCTATTTCTTTTCTTTTCTTCTTTGTTTCTTCTCTTCTCTTCTCCTCAAGCCTATGATGTTTGTGCTTCAAGTGGGCAGAGCTATGGATGGTAGAGAAAGAGAGATGATTTTTATAGCAATTTAAGGCTAGGAACAAGAAGAGATGAAGGGAAAAGAGAGAGAAAGATAAAGCTTGAAAAGTTAAAGCTTAAAGAGGTATGGGAACTTCTCATTTCTTGTGTGTGTGTTTGATATGTAAATGATGCAAAAATAGTAAAATGTGATGTTATAGTAAGTGAATATCATGAAAAATTGAGGTTAAACTTGAATAGAAACCGGAATGGAAAGTTTTGTTGAAGATAGGGAAAAACTGTTTTAAGATTCACTTGACCAGTCATTAGTTATTTACTGATATCTTGAGTTTCCGTAACTCAAATTGAGAAATTCCAGTTTTATATGATAATAGACTCATATATCTTTATTTTATATGAAGAACACAAAGCTTTAATCAAACTGTAGGATAGAGAAAATTTTCCTTGAATCTGAGTTAGGACTGCTGCCCTGTCATTGGGAGCAGCCAGTAGTTTTTATAGAATATCTTGAGATTTATAGGTCTGATTTAAGTGATTTTTGATGTTTTGAAAACTTGACATATAGATCTACAACTTTGCAGAGGAAGTTTTCCCTAAAAATGATGTCTTATAAGCCAAAAATGGCATAGAAGTCTAGATAGAAAATCTATCTCTGGGCTGTTTGGGCCTCATGGTTACTAGGTTTTTCATAGTAACCGTGAGATACCCCAGTTTTTAGTCAAGACCCTAAAGATGACCTAAGTTTTTCATAGTAATCGTGACCCCTTTAAAAAGTATAGAACACGGTTATTACTCATCCGGTAATGACAGTGAGGTAGTCTGGCATAGTCCAGACCTGAAAGGTAACCTAGGTCACGATTATCATGAATTTGGTAGTAACTGTGACCCCTATATCATGTCTTGGGCCACAGTTACCATGAATTGGTAGTAACCGTGACCCTCCTTCATAAGTTAAAACTTAAAACTATAAGATGTATTATGAGACCTAAAGCTACTTTAACTCTTCTTAAGCCTTCTAAATTATATTGAACATATAGATATGATAATGTAAAACATTCACTATACTAATTGTATAAGAAATACAAAGGCAATGTTTATGTTATAGTATACGATACTTGTATGTGTTTACTTGAATGTGAATTTATGAATATAGTACAATTATACGGTAGTGATTGTTGTATATATGTATATTGTGATAGTTGGTATATTATATTATCTTGAATTATTCTACTTTAAAGTGGAATGCATTAATATAAATTGATGACATGTGTGATATGATTATTTGCCTGCGCATAGAACTTGGTTGTGGATAGATAGGTATGCCTATAGGGTTATAGTAGCAGTTGCTATATGTTCGATCCCATTTAGGTCCCCATGATTCGACCTTATATAGGTCCCTATGATTGGGCCTCTAGTAGGTCCCCATGATTCGGCCTCTTGTAGGTCCCCATGATTTGGTCCATTTGGGTCCACAAGATTGATACCTTCGGGTATCTTTTTGTACCTACGGGTACTACAGTATAGTACAGTATCACCCGTAATCCACACCCACAGGATTTTAGCACGCACTTCACAGTATGGAATGAATAATATATGTGTTATATTGATAAAGACTTGATTAGTCTATTATGTTCCATCCTTATACAATAATGTTATAAGATTAAATATGCTATGTGAGTTATATCGTAACTCTTGTATGTTGATTATAATATCTTGATATTACTACTATTTATTGTGTGCTTGAAAACAATCAATGTGAGTGGTTGTTCATATAGTTAGTGTTCCCCACTAAGCTTTATAGCTCAGCACGGGTATTTATCCATGTAGGTTCAAGATATGTCGTTTCTTTAGGAATAAGGCCAACAACAGCTAGGAAGAGAAGTTAGGATGTCTAAAATGTAATGTTTTTATCTTTTGATTTGTGAAAATTCTATAAAAATCGTGCAATGAACATATTTGTAATTATTAACTCAAAATATGATTATGATATAACAAAGTATATGTTTATGTAATTTTTTTTATGTATGAATTATAAAATCCAAGTATAACCAATTGTATGACAGATGAACATATTATTAGTATTATATGTATTGTTTATTAAAAATATTAAAATAAGTAACAGGAATCCGGATAGCTAATATGGTCCTTACATTTTTTGTATCAAAGCACCTTGTTTTAGGAGGCTCTGGCCAATAAGAGTATAGAAATAAGCAATTATAGAAGATTAGTGTCCGATGTGTTGGCTTAAGGCAGCTTATCCCTATCTTATTTCGGTATAGCTTAAAGATGTGTAGTTTGAAAGGAATTAAGAAGTGAGACTAAAGGAATCAGTGACCCCAGGAATTTGAGTCTAGGTGACTCCAATTCTTTTATAGTACCTCTAGATAAAAATGTTAGCAGTGATGATAAAGGTCCTTAATAGCAAGATTTGGATTTGTCAGCTAAGTGAGTACCGAGCATTGAGGCACGGTCACTTATAGTCTTCTTTTTTTTTCCTTGTGTGGCCACACATGACATATTTGTTCTTTCCTTTTTCTTTACCCAATCGTGCATGGCCTTTGTTTTTCTTCGCCCGATTGTTTATGTTTCACCTGGCCTATCTTATTTTGCCGATTGTGTATGATTTTTAGCATTGCTTTACCGATCAATTTTGAATTTCAGTAGTGTTTACCCGATTTGATCAGGTATATAGGGTATTCAATTCCTTTTTAACCAATCGGGTATATGGTTTTGTTTTAGTTTCTCTCTAACCGATCAAATATATATGACTTTCAGTCCTTCTTTGCCCGCTCGAACATATGACTCTTAGTCCCTCATGGGCGATCGGATATATACGTATAGCCCTCAGTTTATTGTTTTGCCTGACCATATATGGATTATAGCATTTCTTTGCTTGGTCATTCATGACCTTATTCTTCTTACAGTGCATAATTATATGTTCCTTTCTCTTTATGTGTACTTATCCATTTAAACACTAGAACACTGCTAAATCATAAATAGAGTATTATGAGATTACATGTTTATTAAGAAGCTCTAAGATAGTGATAAACTAAGTTAACAATAAATATGATGATGATAATTATTTATTAAGTGATAGTGAATATGCCAGTCGAATATTGATAAATTTTGATAATGGAATATGTATATGTATATGACGGTATAAAAATGAGATTCTAAGTTTGGATTGAAAAGTAAAGTATAGGTATATAAAATAAATTATTAAGCTAAGATATGACAATATACATACATACATATATACATACATGCATACATACATACATATATATATGTGTGTGTGTGTGTGTGTGTGTGAAGTTGATGTAAGAAATTTGAGGTAGTTCAGCTCAGTCTAGAACTGAAATGTATCCTTTGTCACGATTACTAGGTATTTCATAGTAATTGTAACCCCCTTATTTTTTTTACTCTAAGTTAAAGATAGCTCCCAAATGATTACCAAAGCTAGTATAAACCATTCTAAACATAAACCAGAGCATTCTTCTTATAGGAACAAAGATAAATAGTGGTTTTAAATATAAAATCATAAAATGATATATAAAAACATGTAAAGCAAGGGGTAAATGTATTAGGGTATTATTTTACTAAGACATATGGTAATATAATTAACTATGAAGGAAATGTGAACATATATAAAGGTTTTTAAATGTATTAGACTTAAAGAATGCAAACTTACATGAAAATTAAATTATAATAATGCATTTATATTTTGTGATATGTTATTCTAAACATAGAAAAATGTTGGTATGTATATAAACATAAAAGTACATTTTAAATAACTAAAGTATATGAAATTGCCCATGAGTATTCAATGACGAATACAAACATGGAAAGGAATTTAATTATGTTTCCAATAAACTCTATAATTATATGCTATTGTACTTGAATAAAAGAGTTAAATGAAAATATATAAGTATGATCTTGTCATGCTATGAAAAGATCTTGATAGTATAATATATGAACACAGTTACAGTTATCTCATTGATTCCAAAATTCGTGAGGTACATAATTGGATTCTTGGTAAAACTGTGGTTAGTCTCATGCATAATTTAGGACTTTTCTTAATAAGAGTAAATAGGTTCATAGTTAAATTTAGGAATCCAATCATAATTTTAGTTAGGAGTGAACATAAACTTATGTTATAATTTAGGTTTGGTTGGGTATTGAATCGCCATGAATATGCATGTAAGAGTATATGTGCATACACCCTTTAAAATATTGATTGGTAATAAATGTTTGGATTTTCAATTAGTGAATTTCTTTCTTGTGATGTTAGGTGCATCGGACCAAAGATTTAAGTCTTACCTGTATACATTAATTGAACAACTAAGAGGATTGATGCATTTTTTTAACAAAGTAAAGAGCTAATTAGATTACAGAACCAGGAATACATTTATATAAATAGTTAGATTTAAGGAAATCTTAATACATGAATTTGGTAGCCGATTAGAAATGTGCTTTCATTTTAGGGTGATACATTAACTTAAATTATGTTGAACTAATGAATGAAGGTTATGAACTGATCGTAGTTTACTTCATTAGAAATGAAATTGGAAAAATTGTTTGTATGCGCGTAGGTGGTTAAGCATGAATCTAAATTTTAAGGAACAAATTTGTTCAATTTCATTTCGATGAACTGTCAGACTAACTAACTAGCTTATATTACTCACTTAGTTTCGGTTAAAAAGTTTAACATACTATAAATGTTTTAATTTTATAAATGTACTTCTTGCTGACTTGTTATTCTTTTGTTATTTCATGTTATCTCTTGTGAAATGGTAATCATAATAAGATAATTTATTTTTATATAGTATTTATAGAAATAAATATGTATACTCTGCTTTAAATAATCTCTTGACAATGATTACATGAACTAGATGGGACTACATACTCAAAAGTCATAATGAGTGCATAGGTGTGACTATGAATCTCTGTACATAACTGAACCAAGATGACTATTGCTTAATTTATAATTGATAATAAGTTGTAAAATGGCAAAGTAGAACATTACGTTGCCTATGAGAGTAAGTGGTATTACTGTGAAATAGAGAAGTCATAACTATAAATGAAACTATTAAATGATTATAAAATATATTACACATGTTAAATAAATAATACTTTATGCATACGCATAAAGGTTGGTGATTATTCAAATATAGAGAGGATATGATTATGTATGTTTTGCAAAGGTTGGAATACAGAAAAGATCTTGTTTCCCTTAGTGTTCAGTGGGTAATTCCAGTACTTTGGATAGTATGGCTAGCCATAGAAATTTATTTCACGGGATACCATGAGTTGATGAAATAGTTGTCATCAGAAATGACCATGTTATATGAGACAGGATATCTGGCTTATTATATGCATTAGTGCTGGGGTTTGGTGTCTACCTAAGGGTACGATCCCTCTAGTACATCATATTTATATCTCATTTATCCAGTTCGTGGTTCTCCACTAGTGTCAACTAAGGGGTAAAAATTGTAATTTGACTTGTGAGCAAGGATAAAAGAGGTAATTATAACATTAAAGAAATCATAACGATCAACGACCAGTAAACAAAGTGGAAAAATTAAGGTTAATTGCTATGCTCTGTAAATTTGTCAGTGTTTCCTTAACAGTCATGGGCAGTTCATGAAATATTTCATAGTGGAAATGGAACAAAACATGTACATTTGCATTTCATTGCATATATGAAGCATCATTCACTCATAGCACAGTATCGTATGACATGTACTTGGCCCCGATTGAAAAAGGGAACTAACAAGATATATCTTAAGCATAGTAATGATATGATTATATGATTAGACCATCTTTATTTGGAGATAGAGTTATAAGAAAAGTGAATCAAGGTAAAGACATAATCAAGGGAGTGTTATAGTTATAAAGAGATAGAGATAGATTGACTTTAAGGATGATACAGTACAGAAATGTATATGAAGTAAACAAAGAACCAGTAGAGTCGGTAGAAACAAGATAGAATGTATGATAAGTAAGATACATATATGAGTACAGACAAAAGTATAGAAATGGTAGTGTTATATGAGCATAGGATACAGGTATAGTCTCTGATGTACAGATATGAATTTCGAGGATGAAATTCTTTTAGGGGGAGAGAATTATAATACCCCTAATGGTACCCTAAGAGGAGTAGATGATCATTTCATACGAGACAGAGGTTGATTATGTGATTAATTAAGAAAAATTGCAAATTAAGGATTTAATTGAAAAGTTAAAGTAAAAGTTTAAAGGTAGAAATATAATAAGTGAAAGGTTAGAGATTCAAATAAGAAACATAAATATAAAGAGGGACCAAAATGAACTTTGCCAAGATTTTTATGAGCCAACCAATAGGAGTTAGAAAAATTTAAGGCTAAAAAGAGAGAAGAAAGTTGGTTTTTCTTGTGTTGGCCTAGGCTCCATTTCTTTTCTTTTCTTCTTTTCTTCTTTGTTTCTTCTCTTCTCTTCTCCTCAAGCCTACGATGTTTGTGCTTCAAGTGGGTAGAGCTATGGATAGTAGAGAAAGAGAGATGATTTTTACAGCAAATTAAGGCTAGAAGTAAGAAGAGATGAAGGGAAAAGAGAGAGAAAGACAAAGTTTGAAAAGTTAAAGCTTAAAGAGGTATAGGAACTTCTCCTTTCTTGTGCATGTGTTTGATGTGTAAATGATGCAAAAATAGTAATATGTGATATTATAGTAAGTGAATATCATGAAAAATTGAGGTTAAACTTGACTAGAAACCGAAATGGGAAGTTTTGTTAAAGATAGGGAAAAACTATTTTAAGGTTCACTTGACCAGTCATCAGTTATTTACTGATATCTTGAGTTCCTGTGACTCAAATTTAGAAGTTCTAGTTTTATATGAAAATGGACTCATATATATTCATTTTATATGAAGAACACAAAGCATAAATCAAATTGTAGGATAAAGAAAATTTGCCTTGAATCCAGGTTAGGACTGCTGCCCTGTCATTGGGAGCAGCCAGTGGTTTTTATGGGATATATTGAGATTTATAGGTCTTATTTAAGTGATTTTGATGTTGTAAAAACTAAAAATATAGATCTACAACTTTGTAGAAGGAAGTTTGCCCTAAAAATGATGTCTTATAGGCCAAAAATGGCATAGAAGTTGAGACAGAAAATCTGTCTTTGGACGGTTTGGGCCTCACGATTACTAGGTTTTCCATAGTAACCGTGAGGTACCCCAGTTTTCAGTCCAGATCCTAAAGATGACCTATCTCATGGTTATTAAGCTTTTCATAGTAACCGTGACCCCTTTAAAAAGTATAAAACACAGTTATTACTCATCCGATAATGACCATGAGATAGTCTGGCATAGTCCAGATTCGAAAGGTAACCTAGGTCACGGTTACCATGAATTTGGTAGTAACCGTGACCCCTATATCATGTCTTGGGTAACGGTTATCATGAATTGGTAGTAACCGTAACCCTCCTTCATAAGTTAAAACTTGAAACTATAAGATGTATTATGAGACCTAAAGCTACTTTAACTCTTCTTAAGCCTTCTAAATTATATTGAACATATAGATATGATAATGTAAAACATTCACTATACTATTTGTATAAGAAATACAAAGGCAATGTTTATGTTATAGTATACAATACTTGTATGTGTTTACTTGAATGTGAATTTATGAATACAGTACAATTATACGGTAGTGATTGTTGTATATATGTATATTGTGATAGTTGGTATATTATATTATCTTGAATTATTCTACTTTATAGTGGAATGCATTAATATAAATTGATGACATGTGTTATATGATTATTTGCCTACACATAGAACTTGGTTATGGATAGATAGGCATGCCTATAGGGTTACAGTAGCAGCTACTATATGTTCGATCCCATTTGGGTCCCCATGATTCGACCTTATATAGGTCCCTATGATTTGGCATCTAGTAGGTCCCCATGATTTGGCCCATTTGGGTCCATAAGATTGATACCTTCTGGTATCTTTTTGTACCTACGGGTACTACAATACAGTATCAACCGTTATCCACACCCACTGGACTTTAGCAGGCACTTCACAGTATGGAATGAATAGTATATGTGTTATATTGATAAAGACTTGATTAGTCTATTATGTTCCATCCTTATACAGTAATATTATAAGATTAAATATGCTATGTGAGTTATATTGTAACTCTTGCATGTTGATTATAATATCTTGATATTACTACTATTTACTGTGTGCTTGGAAACAATCACTATGAGTGGTTATTATATAATTATTGTTCCCCACTAAACTTTATAACTCAACATAGGTGTTTATCTATGTAGGTTCAAGATATGTCATTGCTTTAGGGATAAGGCCAACAATAGCTAGGAAGTCAAGTTAGGATGTCTAAAATGTACTATTTTTATCTTCTGATTTGTGAAAATTCTATAAAAATAATGTAATGAACATATTTTGTAATTTTTAACTCAAAATATGATTATGATGTAACAAAGTATATGTTTATGTAATTTTTTTATGTATGAATTATAAAATCCAAGTATAACCAATTGTATGACAGATGAACATATTACTAGTATTATATGTATTGCTATTAAAAATATTAAAATAAGTAACAGAAATCCGGATAACTAGTATGGTCCTTATAATGTAGGCTTTACCCCGGCTTGGAAGCGTTAAAAATGTTAAAATTGTATTGCGACAAGAGCATTGAACTCAATTTTTCAACAATGGGGAATATGATCAGATAATTAAGAACAATGGAACATAAGTGGAGAGTTGTACAGTGGAGCAACTCTTGGCTCAAATCTTACCATCAATGGTGAGACTTACAATCCTTTTATCAAATGCGATTGCTCTACCGCCAAAGTCACCATTTGTTATATAACTGGTCTGTATGTTTTCTTTGTTCATATTTTGTTTTGAAATTCACTTTTGAGTTGGTATCTATTTGTTTGATTTTATTTCACAATGGTAACAATTTTGTAAACCAAAACGAGCAAATTTAACTATTCCTTAGAAAGCTTAATCTTTTGCTTGCTTATGTTTATGTATTACACTAATTAAGAAAGGTTAGAAATAACAAATTTAATTAAATTTATGGTTTATACATTTCAATACAAAAATCTATTATAAAAAATAGAACATGATTTGCATTCTGAAATTTAGTATACCAATTGGTATACTTAGTATACTGAATAGTATACTAAATTTCAGAATGTAAACATGTTCTGAAATTTGGTATACCATTCGGTATACCAAATTCTAGAACATGATTTGCATTCTAGAATTTGATATACTAGGTATACCAGCCAGTATATCAAATTACATTCTAGAATTTAGTATACCAATGGGTATACATGGTATACCATCCAGTATACCAAATTTCAGAACATGATTTGCATTCTGAAATTTGGTATATCTGGTATACCATCTGGTATACTAAATTTCAGAATATGATTTGCATTCTGAAATTTGGTATACCGGATGGTATATCGGGTATACTAGCTGATATACCAAATTCTAAAATATGTGTATATTATGAAATTTGGTTTGGAATTTACATATACCTAGCGTACCCATCTAGAAAATAATAAAATTTATTTCCTGCCAATCTTTCTAACATTTGATCAATGAAAGTTAAAGGGAAATGATCTTTTTTAATGCCATTGTTTGGCCTTCTATAGTCTATACACACTTTGTAGGCCATAACTATATGTGTTGGAATTAATTCATTACATTCATTGGTTATTACCATTATCCCTCTGGATATGAGCTTGAATAGTTCATATTTTGTCAGTATTTTATGTTTAAAATTGTGATGTAAATGTTTAGTTTAGCTATTTTATTTAGATTTTGGTATCTTTAATGTTTTGTTTTGTTATGTTGTCATTTTAGGAGTAATGGGAGATTGAGTAAGGAAAAAGAGCAAAAATGAGCAAGAATACAAGCTTTTGTTGTGAGCATGGCATATTAAGGTAGGCAAATGTGAAGGAAAAGAAGAAGAAAGAAATGACAAGGAGGCATACGTGTTCTATCATGAGCGCGACAAGTGTCACGAGCATGATAGAGGGTGTTTTGGGTAGTTAAATTTCAAAAGATGCCTTAAAGGGATCGCGCTTGAAGAGATGTACTATTTTGTAAAGAGCATATAAAGGCAATAAAGATGAGAAGAAGAAAAGGGTGGATTCATATAGTTAGATAGAGATTATTTTTGGAAATAAATATAGAGAAAAAATCTAACTTTTGAAGAGAAGACAAAAAGAAGAAGAAGAAGAAGAAGAAGAAGAAGAAGAAGAAGAAAAAGAAGATGATGAATAAACTTAGAATGAGTACAGGATTAAGAGATTAACTTTTATTTATCTTTCAATTATCCTTTCTTCTTTGAAATATTTGAATGATGTCTTTAAGATACTTGAACAATTATGCTAGTTATTATTTATTCTAATTAATACAAGTAATTTTTAGTGCATAATTTTCTGATAGTATTATTTGTATTTAATTATTTGAATGTTCATTATAAGTAAGAGTATAGTTTGAGAAATATATTCTTGTTTAAATATATTAGGAATTCATTATCATTTCATTACTATGGAAACCAGGATGTTAGGATAATTGTTATAGGTTGATTTTTATTCTTAAAATATATGAGTACGACAATCTAATTCTATAATGAAAGTTAAGGGTTAGAAGTAATACTTGCATGTTTTAGGCATTCTACTTCATATTGAGAGAATGATTTAGAAATTTATTACAACTTAACTTGCACTATAAAAAATTAAATTTAGACTGAAAGAATAATTATCAGGTTTCAATTTTAATACAAGTCATTAATTGTATTCATCTTCTTTGATCATAATTAAAGTATGCTTAATTAATATTGTTGTTATAGTATAACGTTAGTAGTTTAGATTTTATACCAAAAGAGTGAAAATTTGTAAACAAAATGGGGATCAAAATGTAGTAAGTAATAACTAATCATTCCTCATGGGAACAATATCTTAAGTACTATAAGGAATACCATGCACTTACGGATTTAACCTCAACAAGTTTTTGGCATCATTGCTCGGGAACTGATTTATATTTATTGCCATCATAATTATTGATTTGTGATTTTGGTTTACATATCTAATTAGTTTGTTGTTTATTTGTTTATTTTATTTTGCAGATTTGATAGTTCGAGTTTATGCCAAAAACATGAAAGTCTAAAGAAAAACTTGAACCGTTAAATCTAGGGATAAAAAGATTCTTTTAAAAAAGCAAAAATCAGCCAAAAAAAGGCTTATCATGGATGGAGAAAACCCACAACCGAGATTGATGGATTTTGCTACACGAGCCCTAAATAGGGCTCAACAAGGGGTTGTTTGTCCTGCGGTAAATGCTAACCAATTTGAAATTAAACAATCATTGTTACAAATAGTACAAAATAGTATTCAATTCTATGGATTGCTAAATGAGGATCCTAATGCTCATTTAGCAAATTTCCTTGAGATTTGTGATACATTTAAGATAAACGATGTAATGATTCAAATTTTATATCGGTAAATATTTATAAATGTGATTGGGACTTAATTGAAATTAATGTAAAAGTGAAGGGTAATTTTATAAATTTACTAATTCAGGGATAAAAGTGTATTGCTAGTAAAGAATGAAGGACTTGATTGAAAGTTTATATATTAAGTTTAATGTCAAATGTATAATTAAGAGATAGGAGAGGGAGCAAAGTGTGATTTATTTTAGTCAAACAAGTAGTCCAATGGGAAAGGGGCAAATGCTTATTTTAGAGAGAGGGAGAAGAATCAAAAAGAAAGGGAAAAATCTTAGCCATTTTCTCCCTTTCTTTTATGTTTTATATTCCTTCAAGTTTCTTTTGACAAGGTATTTATATATTTGATTGGTTTCAGAGACTTGTAAGGTGAGTAAAGCATGGATTATGTAAAAAGAAATCTTTTTCTTCCTTTCTTTAGTTTATGCATTTATTATTTTGATTAGTAATTTAATGAAGTTTGTGTAAAGTTGTTGGAAAGAGTAGAAAGGGAAAAGGGAAGAAGAAATAAGAGCTTTAGAAAGTGGAAGTAGCCAACTTTTTGAGGTTTAGGAGTTTTTCTTTCCTATACTATATGTTTATTTGATTAAAGTGGATTTATATGCTATAATTGCTTTTGGATTGATGATATAAATAATTTATGATGTTGATATTGTAAAAGAAAGATGATTTGTGTCTTGAAAAGTGAAGTAGTGGAAATCTACTTAGGGTTCATATGAACCAATTTTAGTGTAAGGTGCATAAATCCTTTTGTAAATGTCTGATTGATACGATTCTAGTTGTAAATGAAAGATAAGATATATATCTACAACGTTTTAGAAGAAACCAAGACCTGAATCTGCATCTAAAGCCCTCGAAAGTTAACTTAAAGTTGAATGATGTCTGCTGCCTTGCTAATGGGAGCAGTTTGTAATGTTTTGTTGATATCTTGTGATTTAGAGGTCAAATTTGAGTGATTTTTGATGTTTTTGAAATTAGAGACATTGTGAAAGAACTTTTTTGAAGACCACTTTCCCTGAAAATACAGTTTTCTAGGTTAACAAAGATAAACAAGTTGAGACTGGAAATATACCTTTGGGCAGAATAGACCTCATGGTCAACAGAAAATTTATGCCGACAGTGACATAGCCCAAATTTTAGTGCAGAACTAAAATGGAACCTATGTCACAGTCAAAAGGTATTACTTAATAACTGTGACCCCTTCTTGTAATCTAGATCACGATCAGCACTCTTTTGGTACTGACCGTGAGATAGGCCAAATTCAGTACAGAACCGAAATGACACTTATGTCATAATCAGCAAGTTTGAGCTAATGATAGTGACCCTTCCCTACCTCTTTCTAAACTTGATTTTAAGGTCCTAAATTGTTACTAAAGCACACCTAGACCTCCCAAAACACTTTTAGAGTATTTTAAGTGTAAATAAGAGTAATAAGTGACATAAAATGAGTGTAAAGCATAATGAATTAATAAAGTAAAGTTAAATACTAAGCCTTAACTTAATGCATAAGAACTTGTATAGTTAATGAACATAAATAAATATAAATAGTTATATTAGTAATGTTATGTGTAACTAAATGAATGATGAACATGTTATATTGTATCTTTTGGGTATTTGAATAAAAATGATATGATATAATGAAATGATTGCATGCTATATTAAGTGTATTGATGCCATGATTCTAAATATATCAAATGTGATATTCTTGAGTGATTGGTGACCTATTGAGGCTTGAATTTCACAAAGTAATGGATAGATAGGCATGCCTATAAAGGGGATAGTGATCGCAACTGTTATTGTCATCACCTGAGGGTGACAAGTGTTTCAATACCTTTTGGTATCTAGTGACCCGAGACTTTTATGTCTCTAGTGTTTGATACTGCTCACCAGTATCTAGTATTTGTACATGTATCCACGATTTATGGGAATTCAGGCGATAAAAGTGATTTGATAAATAAATAAAGGAAAAGTGATCAATAGTGTAAATGTCTTTGTATTTTAGTGAAAAGTTAGTGTTTCTTAGTGATAATATTAGTGTGAGTGATAAATGGTATTATAATATTCTTAATGCATGGACTATTATTTTAAATGTATTTATTTTGTAACCTGAAAAGGCATGTTATTATGTTATTTGTATTTGGAACTTCGATGAGAAGTCAATTGCATTGTTTTACTCCCCATTGAGCCATTACTCAGCATATGTGTTTTTCCGTGTAGGTTCACAGGTGTAAACAAAGTGCTACGTGTTTAGGTAACATCTGCTGGCCATAAGAGTAGAGCTTGAAGGGAATTTTTGTATATACCCAGATTTTTGTAATATAAATAGTGAAAGAATTTTGCATCTCTTGTAAGTACAAATATTCATGTATATGTATAAATTAAGAATTTGAAGCAAGTTATGTACTTGTATTTGTATTTAGTTGCTGTAAGAAGTGTGATTTTTGCATAGTGAATTAGGCTTCATAAATATTTTTGAGTCAATCAGAGACTGTTTTCTAGTTAGGTTCACTTTTACTAGTTTGATAACCTGATTTTTTCAAAATCATCTAAAAATTTATTTTTCATGGCCATATAATTCTACTCCTCATTTTAATGTAGATCTGAAAATTCTTATGATTTTAAGGTCATTTGCTATTTTTAAAGTTTAGATCAAATCTTAGTTAACCAGAGCACTATTTGAATAGAAACCATGAAATTTTCTTATTTTTAGCTTTTGAAGACTCGTTTGACGTCATTTTGATTCCAAATTTCACCCTTGGATTAGTCGCAACTAGCCCTTTCCAATGATCACATAAATATTTTTTGACTCCGAGAGGTAATATTCACCCCGATGTCACTATTCACTATCGGAACAATATTTTCGACTAACCCGATAATTGGGCCATTACAATTCTCTCCCACTAAAAAAAATTTATGCTCAAAATTTCTTTGCATACCACAATTACGATCACTATTATACGATCACTTTGGGGATATCCAATTTAATAACCCACAACAGATTTTCTACTAACCTTTTACAACTTATGATCCTTGAAATTCAATAAACTTAAGTGATCCTTATATCCTTTCATATATTTATAATCAATCTTACCATTAATACCTATTCATGGCATGTGTACATATTATCCTATCCTTAATACATTTGTCCCTATCTTAGGACCGGCTAAATATTTGCTCCGATACTAATTAAATTGTAACACCCTTAATGCTGTACTATATGTATAATGACCGTTTAACTCAGATGTCACATAAGAGCTACAGTCACTGATGCACTATACCGGACAGTCCGGTAAAATTTTTTTCAAACATCATCAACAGTCAAACACTATAATAACCAAATAGTTCATATACAATACTAAATACAGTTTGTACTTATACATATGCATACCCATAATTTTAACACTTACATTTCTATTTCTTATGATAACATATATGCCGTGTATATGTTATCCACCATCCTTCCTGCCCATCTGCAAAATTTGCTAAATCTTTTTGTTTTCAAAATCTATACGCAGTCACAAAACTACTTGCTGAGCATTAAAAATGCCCAGTGGTAGAATACATATCCCAAACTCTCCAATCCAGTCGCATACAGGTATACACAAGCTTATTTGTTTCTCATTTATACCGTCATTAACTCTTTTGATATCATTACCTCGATTATCCTTCACTTACTAAAATAAGCTATTACTATGCTTACATTCTTATTCATTAACATTTAAATGATAGGATCTTATTTAGCAATACTATCACTTACTTTCCTAATCAACTTTTCTGTCATTTCTTTCATTACTACTATGATCTATTTATGGTTTGCTAATCTCTTTTGATTAATTCTTTAACATTATAGTAGCTTTGCTAATTAACATTATTGTTACTATTCTTATCATTAATACTAACATCATTGAACTATACATCAACACTATCTATGACGTTCTTGTCATTAGTGGCTCTAATATTTTCAGACTTATTTCACTTACTGATTACATTCAAATCCAGCTTGTAGACTAATCTTCCTTTAATATTGTCAAGACCAATTCCTAATTAAGTCCCCTTTTTAAATTCTGTAAATTTACAATTTACCTTTCACTTGCCAACTATTACTATTTTTGCCATTTCTTAAATAATATTTATTATACTCTTAAATTACATTTATGGACCATACTATTTCTAAATTTCCATTTTAGTCCTTTCCTTACCATTATTAATGGTAAATTACAATATGGTCCCTAAAGTTGCACCTTTGCAAATTTTACCTTACATTTTCACTATTCACTCTTATAGCTCATTTTCCCTATCTTTTACTCTTAATACATGCTATGACATGTAAAATTATAATTTAATCGTTACTTTTTACTTAAGGGCGAGACTTATACTTTTGGTCCCTATTTCACTATATAATAGGGTTCATTTATAATTTTATCCATCAATTAACATTTCATTTACTAAATTACAATTTAGTCCTTGCACTTTCACTAAATTACAACGGTGTCCTCTTTTTTCATTGATTTATACTAATACCACTACTCATATTTACTTTCACATTTAATTTCCTGTTTAACATGAAATCTATCATTTAATCACAAATATATTATTTTTGAGGCAAATTATATATTGATCCCTATTTGATCATTAACTTACATATTAAACCACTCATTTATACTCTTCATTTACTATTCATTATACAAATTGCAATCTTAATCCTTAACATATTATTTTCGTGCCACTTTACATTTTAGTGTCAATTCTGCTCATATTTTACAATTAATTTCACTTATATTCTATTTCCACTAGGGAAAAAACCTTTATATTTTATTTTTTGCATAATTACCATTTTAATTCTTAAATTTATCAATTCCTTTCAATTAATTACAAAATTGTCATTTTTTACCTTATTTACAATTTTACCATCAATTCACTCATTTTCACTCTAAAATCATTAATTGGCATATAAATTACCAATTAGTCCCTATTTTAACATTTTCATGTAAAGTTTCACTTTTATCCTTTAAATTTATAAAAGTTCATTTTAAGCTGTTTACTCGCTAATTTACCATTTTACCCTTTTCATTCACTACTTTTTTCATTGATTATACTAATGCCACTACTCATCTTCACTTTCACATTTAATTTCCTATTTAACATTCAATCTATCATTTAATCTCAAATATATTATTTTTATGGCAAATTATATATTGATCCCTATTGGATCATTAACTTACATATTAAACCACTCATTTATACTCTTCATTTACTCTTCATTATACAAATTGTAATCTTAATCCTTAACATATTATTTTCTTGCCACTTTACATTTTAGTATCAATTCTGCTCATATTTTATAATTAATTTCACTTATATTCCATTTCCACTTGGGAAACAACCTTTATATTTTATTTATTAAATAATTGCCATTTTAATCCTTAAATTTATCAATTCCTTTCAATTAATTACAAAATTATCATTTTTATACCTTATTTACAATTTTACCATCAATTCACTCATTTTCACTCTAAACTCATTAATTGGCATACAAATTACCAATTAGTCCCTATTTTAATATTTTCATGTAAAGTTTCACTTTTATCCTTTAAATTTATAAAAGTTCATTTTAAGCTGTTTACTCACTAATTTACCATTTTACCCTTTTCATTCACTACTTTTTTCTGTAATCTTAATCCTTAACATATTATTTTCTTGCCACTTTACATTTTAGTATCAATTCTGCTCATATTTTATAATTAATTTCACTTATATTCCATTTCCACTTGGAAAACAACCTTTATATTTTATTTATTACACAATTGCTATTTTAATCCTTAAATTTATCAATTCCTTTCAATTAATTACAAAATTATCATTTTTATACCTTATTTACAATTTTACCATCAATTCACTCATTTTCACTCTAAACTCATTAATTGGCATACAAATTACCAATTAGTCCCTATTTTAACATTTTCATGTAAAATTTCACTTTTATCCTTTAAATTTATAAAAGTTCATTTTAAGTTGTTTACTCACTAATTTACCATTTTACCCTTTTCATTCACTACTTTTTTCATTGATTATACTAATTCAACTATTCATCTTTACTTTCACATTTAATTTCCTATTTAATATTCAATCTATCATTTAATCACAAATATATTATTTTTGTGGCAAATTATATATTGATCCCTATTGGATCATTAACTTACATATTAAACCACTCATTTATACTCTTCATTTACTCTTCATTATACAAATTGTAATCTTAATCCTTAACATATTATTTTCTTGCCACTTTACATTTTAGTATCAATTCTACTCATATTTTATAATTAATTTCACTTATATTCCATTTCCACTTGGGAAAAACCTTTATATTTTATTTATTACACAATTGCCATTTTAATCCTTAAATTTATCAATTCCTTTCAATTAATTACAAAATTATCATTTTTATACCTTATTTACAATTTTACCATCAATTCACTCATTTTCACTCTAAACTCATTAATTGGCATACAAATTACCAATTAGTCCCTATTTTAATATTTTCATGTAAAGTTCCACTTTTATCCTTTAAATTTATAAAAGTTCATTTTAAGCTGTTTACTCACTAATTTTCCATTTTACCTTTTCATTTACTACTTTGTCATTTTTATCTGTTAAACTTATCATTTAGGGAAATTATCATTTTAACCCTAAATTTTCATTTTCTTTCATTTAGGTCATTTTTCATTCAAATCTTTATTTTTTTCACTTTACTTTTTGCATTTTTCAGTCACTTTTACCATTATACCCCTAGTACAATCTTGGCAAAAATCTTCAGACCAGATATACTAGATGTTGGATCCCATGGGTCTACAGTACAGATTGAGAAATATCCTAAAAGACCATTTCATCATAAAACAGAATAAATCAAAGCAAATAATACAGATATTATGGGAGATTATTATGATTCTACCATAGCAAAGGAAGTCGCTATGACTTGCACCACAACGTGGGTGTCCCCAAGCTAGCCAATCATATCTTGAACTAAATTTTGACTGCCTAACCACTACTAAGGGCAAAATTCACTTTTCACATATTAACATTTTCATTTGCTTTCTCATTTCGTGGATTAGCCACTTTACTTTTTCATTACTTTTGTACAGTTTATGAATTATCTTGCAATAATTCATCATTTCCACTCAAATTATGAATTATTTCACAATAATTCATCATTTTCACATTAAACATAATCCAATTTCAGATTTGAAAATATTCATACATATTCCATAAATTCTTAATGAATTTATGGATAAGTCCTTCATGTCTAAATTTATTTTAAAAGCCCTCAATCATCATCAATTTTTTTAGGATTATATTAAATAAAATACAATTATCATTCAATAACTATGCATTCACATTTTAGGATTATTCATAATTCATATTCACTTGGTTATCAGACTTTAACACAAGATATCCTTAACTTTATGCACTTACACTTTGACTTACGTAATCACTTTCCATTTCATATCATATTTAGGTTAGTAAATTACATAACTATCATTACAATTTCATTTAAAAGTATTATGTCCCCTATTCTTCATTTAATTAATTATTCTATTAAATTATATACTAGCTAACATATCTATTTGCTTGTATACCCTTAAACATTAAAAGGTACAATATTAAATTCTAGTATAATATTCGACCAAACTAGAATTTTCATTTTAAATTAATCCTTTCCACCCTTATCACTAATTTCATTATGTAATATACTAATTAACTTATTTTCTACACTTACCTTTCAATAAACACTAATTTATCCTTTAACAAATTACATTATACACATAATGTAGATACAACTTAAAAATGTACTCAAATAAGTTCCAATAAATCTCATTTACATTCATCAATCAATTATAACTCATTTTCTTTTGATACTTCATTCGGCCTACTCAATTTCTCTACTCTTCAACATTTTTCCTTCATTTATTATGTATCAAGCTTTATTATAACTTCATTTATCTAATTATATACTTAGTTCACATTTATTATTCATTAAACCTTATTATACCCTAGTTCACTCATTTATATAATTAATTTACATAAATTTCTCTTATTATACCCCTTTTGGGCACCCTATCTCATCTTCCTCTTCTTATTTTCTTTTCATTTTAATCACTTAAATCACCATTTCTAACCTCCTCTAACATACCTATAACATTAATTTCAATTAAACATGAAATATATACACAATTTCATAACAAATATAACCTTATATCCACATTAAACTTATGAAAATTAAGGGATATTGAATCCTTTTACCTCATAAGCTTAATTTTTATTTCTAAAATCTTCATTTCCTTTACTTTAAGCCATAAACAACCTCCTCCTAATAAGGTTCCAAAGTGGCCAACATACACATCAAGAAAACATCTATCAAAATGCTTTCTTAATTTAATTAAATCACATAATCATAATCTTTAATCTTAGATTAACCCATAAAATTAATTAAATCAAATTATGTAACCCAATTTTACTTACCTTACTTTCTGTCCATAACCTTCTTTATCCATCTTTTTTTCACTTCTTCCACTTCCAATTAAGTCTTGAGGTTTCCATAAGTGGGAAGAGGGGCTAAGTTTTGCTTGGGAGGCTTGATTTGATGAAAACCATGAAAGAAAAAATAAAGAAAACCCATGGAATTTCTTAAGAATGAAGCTCACGACAAAGAAGGAGAAGCTTAGTGATGTCTCTAGAAATTTACAGGTTTTTAGGCTACTTAAAGGATTGATTTCTGCTGGGCTTAGTTCAACCAAAGTTGTTGTACTAATTTAGGCCCAATTTAGTTTTTTAAACCCATTTAATGCAGTGTAAATTATTTCTCTCTCTTTCTAAACTCAAATTCACTCAAAATTAATTCTATAATCCATAAAATATATACATTAGATTTCATACGAATTTTCAGCCCAATTGAAGTCCATTTATTATCCAATTCACTCAAATTGGTCCAATTAGCAAATTTTTGGTATTATCATAAAATTAATTTTTCACTATCAAATAATTGTAAATACCAATTGGAGCCCAACTAAAACTTTCCATAATTTTTAGAAATCATTTATTATTTTTAAAGCCTCAATCAAATCCACGGTCAATCAATTACTATTTAAACCAAAATTATTATTTTTCTTGTACTTCATGAGTTTAAATCTTTCTAAAAATTCTTCCATAATCCTCAAAATATATTCATTAGGCTCTATGAATATTTTTGAGTCAATCAGAGACTGTTTCCCGATCCGGTTCACCTTTACCAGTTCGATAACCTAATTTTTTCAAAATCACCGAAAAATTTATTTTCCATGGCCATATAATTCTACTCCTTATTCAATGTAGATCTAAAAATTCTTGTAATTTTTAAGTTCATTTGCTATTTTTAAAGTTTCGATCAAATCTTAGTCAACTTGCATAATATTTGAACCGAAACCATGAAATTTTCTTATTTTCAACTTTTGGAGACTTATTTAACTTCATTTTGATTTTAAATTTCACCTTTGGACTAGTCACAACTAATAATTTTCAATGATCATATAAAATATTTTATGACTTTGGGAGTTACTATTCATCCTGGTGTCACTATTCACCAACGGAATACTATTTTCAACTAACCTGGTAATTGGGCCATTACACTATGTATTAGTGATATTCCTATAGTTTGTGATTTCTCATATGTTTTTTTGGATGAGTTGCCTGGTTTGCCACCTGAAAGAGAGGTAAAGTTTTCTATTGAGGTGATGCTTGGTACTGCACCTATTTCTATAGCTCCATATAGAATGACACCCATTGAGTTAAAAAAACTCAAGGTTCAATTACAGGAGCTACTAGAGAAAGATTTGTTAGACCTAGTGCATCACTTTAGGGTGCACTAATATTGTTCATAAATAAGAAGGATGGATCCATGCGGCTATGCATTGATTACAGGTAGTTGAACAAGGTTATTATAAAGAATAAATATCCACTGCCTTGCATTGATGACTTGTTTGACCAACTGAATGGTGCAGGGAAGTTCTCCAAGATTGATTTGCAAAAGGACGCTGATGTGCAGAAGATAGCTTTCTGTACCAGATATGGATGATATGAGCTCCTAGTTATGCCATTTGGATTGACATATAGATCTCATGATACAAAATTTTCAACTATATCTGGATCAATTTATGGTAGTCTTCATAGATGATATTTTGATGTATTCTAAGACTCCTAAAGAATATGGTAGACATCTCATAATAGTACTTTAGATACTAAGGGACAGGCAATTGTAGACAAAACTTAGTAAGTGTGAGTTATGACTTCAGAAAGTTACTTCTTGGGACATATAGTATCTATGCAAGGCTTATCAGTGGAACCTAAGAAGGTACAAATAATATTAGAGTGAAAGACTCTTAGAAATGTGATAGAAATTAAAAGTTTTTTAGGTCTGGTTGGTTATTGCAGAAGGTTTATAAAGGGATTCTCCACTATTGCTACTTACCTGACTTAATTAATTCAGAAGAATACTAGATTTGTATGGTTAGAGAAGTGCCGAGAGAGTTTTGAGCAGCTAAAGAAGATATTGACAGAAGCTCCTATTTTGACCCAACCAATGTCAGAAAAGGATTTTATGATTTACAACGATGCCTCTAAAAATGGGCTAGGCTATGTTCTGATGTAGGAAGTCAAAGTGGTCACTTATGCTTTCAGACAATTGAAGATGTATAAGAGGAGTTATCCCACTTATGATTTGGAGCTAATAGCGATTGTATTTGCATTAAAAATTTGGAGGCATTATTTATATAGTGAGAAATGTTTTATCTTCACCAACTACAAGAGTTTAAAATATCTACTGACATAGAAGGAACTTAATCTGAGGTAAAGGTATTAGCTAGAATTGATTAAAGACTATGACTGTTACGTTGACTACCACCCAAGTAAAGCCAATGTGGTAGCTGATACACTCAATAAAAAGCATATGACAACTTTGAAAGCCATGAATGTGAGATTATCCCTGATGGTAGATAGAACACTTTTAGTTGAATTACAGCTCAAGCCGAAATTGTTACAACAAGTGAAAGCCACCTAATTACATGATGAGAAGTTGGTTAAGGTTTTGATAGATATCAGTAAGAGTAGGGACACTGAATTTAATTTAGCACCAGATGATAGTGTACTTCAAAGGAAGACTTTGTGTACCAACTGATGAAGAGTTAAAGAAAAAGATTATAATAGAGGCATATAGCTACACTATGTATCCAGGAAGTACTAAAATGTACCAAGACTTGAAGACTCATTACTGGTGGCTTAGGATGAAGAGGGAGATTACAAATTTTATGTTCAGGTGTTTAACTTGTCAACAAGTTAAGGCTGAGCATCAGGTTTTTTTTTGGATTACTTTAGCCTATTTCTATACTGAAATGGAAATGGAATAGGATTACCATGGACTTTGTATCGAGTTTTCCACTCACCAGATATCAGCATGATACTATTTGGGTGATAGTTGATAGATTGACTAAATTTGCCTATTTTTTGCCTATGAGATTAGATTTTTCTCTGGTGAGGTTGGTTGAGATTTACATTAATGAGATTGTACGACTGCATGGTGTTCCTATCTCCATAATTTCAGATTGAGATCCCTGATTTACTACTAGATTTTGGGAGAAACTGTAAGAATCACTGGATACAAGATTACATTTTAGTATGACTTTTGACCTACAAATGGTTAGACAGTCCGAAAGAGTTATACAGGCGCTTAAGGACATATTGAGGTATTCTGCTCTAAAGTTTGGTGGCAATTGGGAAAAATATCTCTTTTTAGTTGAATTTACGTACAACAACATCTACCAAGTTAGTATCAAAATGGCACTATGTAAAACATTGTATGGGAGGAGATGTAAAACTTCATTATGTTGGATCGAGCTTAGTGAGAATAAGTTAGTTGGACTTGATCTGATTAAAGAAACTGAAGATAAGATTCGATTGATTAGAGAAAATTTAAAGGTAGCAGCTAATAAACAAAAGTCCTATGCTAATTTGAAAAGGAAGGATATTGAGTATCAAGTGGGTGAGACTGTATCTCCTTGGAGGAAGATTGTGAGATTTATTAGGAAAAGGAAGATGAGTCTTAGGTTTATAGGCCCTTATGAGATTTTAGAGAGAGTAGGACTAGTGGCTTACAGACTAGATTTTCCAGCGAAACTATAGAAAATCCATGATGTGTTCCACGTGTTTATGCTCAAAAGATATAGATCGGATCCATCGCACGTGATCACAACTTGGAAAATCCAGTTGAAGATTAATTTATCATATGATGAGGAACCGATGAGGATCCTTGATAGAGAAGTAAAATAGTTGAGGAATAAGAAGATACTTCTAATTAAAATACTCTAGACTCGCCATAACGTCGAGGAAGCGACTTGAGAGCCAGATGAGACTATGCGACATCAGTATCTACAGTTGTTTTCAATAGTTAAATTTTAAGGATGAAATTTTTATTTAGTAAGGAAGAAATGTAATGGCCCAAGAATTGCAGATCATGTGAATATTACTTCCCGGGTGAACAATGCCACTCGGGGCCCATCAGGCCCATAAAATATTTTCTTCACCATTGGGAAGTACTATTTATGATAAGTCCAGTGGTATGATTTAAACTAAAATTGAGATCAAATAGGCCTTCAAAAGTGGAAAATAAAATAAATAATGGGACTGATAGAGTTAATTGAAAATTTTGACTGGCTTGAATATATTCCACAGACTTCATAAAATTATTCTTGTTGCACCGTGTCACTAAAAATTATGTATATGAATTTTTAGAAGGGTAAAATGTATTTTTTGAAGACTTTGAAAATTTAACTTTCAGACTGGTAAAATATGCATTCAGACTAAGTTTTATATCGAAACGATCTTGAATTGATCCAAAATTTTAAAAATGGTTTAATTAACATTTTTAGGAATATTTGGTCTAATTTTTATCGAAAATTGACAATTAAAAGTGTTTTGGCCAAGTGACAAATGGCATTTTAACCCTTTAAGACTTAATGCTTTTATCTTCAAGTGGGTGAGCCATAATAAATGTAAAATTAGACTTTTATTTGTTGAATTGGCCAGTTTTTCTTCTCCTTACTGCCATAACCTTCTTTTGTTCTTCTTCCTTCATTTTCTTTAATTTTAAAGCTTAAATCCTTAGGATTTCTATCCCTAATTTTAACCAAATTACCACAAATTGCTTCTCCTCCATCTTTGGTTTCCTATAGTGGTGAAATAAGCTAGAAATAACCCATTTCATTAAGTGGGTATTTTGGTAAGTTTAAGGAAAATTGTATTTTTCTTGATAATTTAGTTATTGAAGTGTTGATTTTAAGTTGGTATGAATTATTTGGACTAAATTTGACTTAATTCATGGTGAATTTTGGACATGATAATTATGTCAAATAGAGAATCAAGGTGGTGGAAGCCAACCAATCAAAGATAGGGGCTAAGGCAAGATTTTTGAGTGATTTAGAGTGAGATTTTTTATGTGAATAACTCTAAACCCTTTAATTTCATATATGTTGTGTATATAATTATGAAAAGTTTAGGTTAATTATGGGTTAAATATGAAATTGAGCTTATAATTGAGAAATTAAAGGTTAAATTAATAAAATTATGGCATTTAATTAAAATTTAGACATGCGTAATTTAAAAGAGAAATTCGGCCAATATTGGAAAATTAGGGACCAAAATAAAATTTTACGGACTAAATTTAAATAATTGAAAAATATGTGGTTATATGATCATTGTGATTAAATTGAGTAAAAAATACAATTTAAAAGGAAAATTGGCATAATGTAATCGAATAAGAAAGTTATGCCATGGTATGAATCAAGAAAACCCTATATTATAGGCTAAGGATAGTCTACTTTTACTGTTTATTATTCACGGTTTGTTGTATTACTGAACTGAACTGTATTTATCTTGTTCATTATAGTGGGCCTATAGGGTTCATATCCTATGTATCAAGTCTATGGATTTTTACTAGATCGTACTAGGGGCATTTGGATAAAAAGAATAAAAAATGACATAAATGGGATAAAAAAGAAAAGATGAAGGGTAAAAAGGTAATTTAGCTAATATAGAGACTAAATGATAATTTTACACATAAATAGTGAACCAAAGGAGTTAAATGATTAATGTGATGGTATTTCTGTAAATAAAGTGAAGATAAACGGTATGACTGTAATTTATAAAAAATGAAAGGACTAAACCATAAACATATTAAAGATAGGGAAGAAATAAATGAAATTGTAATAGTAAGAAAGGACTTAATGAGTGAATAATTGTGTATGGGTTGAATGGCCTTAATTAAAGAAATTGTATGATAATTGGTATTTGTGAAACTAGGATACAAATTATGATACAAATTGATTCTAATACAGATTGATTTTGATAATGCATATTGATTATTACTATAATACGATGAATTGGTAATGAAGCATCTATATAAATTGTATTATATTATAGTGACAGTTAGCCCTTAGTATTAGATGTGAAATCAAGAATTAAGATGTACATGGCTAGCCATAAGAATAATACTGTAACTGCAGTAACAAGTCATGGCAACTTACATAGTGGTAACCTTGATATGGTTCCATGACCGTATTGAAGTGTTTAGGAGGAAAAAGAAAAAGAATATATGTGTAATTGATAATACTGGAGCACTAGGACCCACGTGGTCCATTGTTCCTCTCATCCTATTCAGTGATATATTTCCATGGTATACTAGGGGCAAAGGTGTAAAATACTGAAATATAAGAAAAAAGTATAAAAGAACTGGAAAACAAATGAAATTAAGGTAAAAGTGCATTTTTGAAACTTTAGGGACTAAAGTGAAAATTTAGCCCTATAGTGTGGAACAAAAATGAAAAGTGATAAAATTTGAGAATAAAACTTAAAAAGTTATAATTAATAATAAATTTTACAAGCAGGGGCAAAATAGTAACTTTTTTGATAAAAGTGAAATTTGGGATTTATTCAAAAAATTTATGTAAAAAGTAATTATAATGGAATTAAATGAAAAAAAAGGGAGTATTGAAATATAGTTATGAATAATACATGAAATAAACCATAGTGAAATTCTAGGGTTTATGGTTTTATGTTCACCACTAAGTACTTTAGTACTTAGCATGTGATTTTGTGCTGCATGTAGGGCACAGAGATTGAGCTTGAGTTGGAGAGAAATCAGTGGAAGAGAAATCCAACATTTTATATTTTTCTTTGGTTGGCATGTATATAACTATGATACTGAGTAGGATGGACATGAGTAGTTTTTATGTATGCATATATATTTTTTTAGATGGACCAAATTTGTATATATCTTACATTGTAAAGGAGTTTTGATGAGATTAAACAAAGAATTTATACGGTATGTATATACATATACAATTATGGTAGTGACTATTGTACTGTAATGGCTGATCTTGCAGAGTTTTTTCTATATTGTCGGAGGTTGGGTTGGATATGTGTGATTATTTGGGAGTATTTTTGTAAGAATTATAGGAAGGTATAATTTAGGTTTTAGCCATTATGCTATCAAAATTTTTGCAAATTTAATAATAATTTATGGATCACTATTGAACCTTATTTCTAAGTGCTAATTCCTCAAGTATACGGTGTACCAATCATAGTACAAAAGATATCGATCCCATGAAGAATGTTAATTAAAGTTACTCATTATTACTACTCAATTTTAATTTTAATTACAATGCTCATTAATTTGCAAGTTAAAACTATAACTAACACTATACAACACTAAACTAAATATTATTCTACTTTAATAATAATCAGAGAGGAATTATGAATATGATGAATGTAACTTATACATAAATATGGAATTTGATATTTTTCTCATCTTTAGAATTTACTCTTTATCATGCAAGCCAAGTTGGAATATTGTTCTATGTCACAGCTCTCGTATTTAGACTAGATTATGCCTTAAACATGCATTTATGGTTCTAAATCGCAGCTCTCGCATCTAGACTAGAATCACATAAACACACATTCAAAGAATAAAAACCAACCTATAACAACTATTTCAACATCCTGATCTCTTTAGTAATGTTCTGATAACGAATTTTCTATTAACTATAAGAAAGAGATTGCTCTCACAACTCTCTTACTTAGACCCACTTTAGTTATTTTAAGAGAAGGAATTGCCAACTAAAGTCTTTTTCCTTAACTTATAATTATACCAATAAAGTGTTAATAGAAAATACTACATATAAAGATAAGTGAAAGAGAAATGAATAAATATGAATATTGTCATTCAAGTTCCTAAAAGAGTATTAATAGTAATTACAAAGAAGAAAAGTAAAAAGAACTTAAGTAAGAGAATTCTAATCCTTTACTCATGAATGATGACTTCCTCTTCCTTGTTAGTCTTCTCTTCAAACTATAAACTAAACTAAAAAGTAAAACCTAAACTATTGTTCTTTAATTACACTTCTCAAATTAGAAAAATTAAATGATTGATCTCTTTTTTTTTTCTAAAAATAACTTTCAGGGTATTTATAGATTTCTAAGCATCAAGTCCCTTCAAGCGCCTCTCCATAGGTATGCAATCTTTGGTGAACCTTACTATCCTTTTAGGTGACTTTTCAAGCTCAACTGCCTTTAACTGCCCTCTGTCATGCTCGTGACTCCTGTTGCACTCGCGATAGAGCACGCTCCCTCCCTCCTTGCTTCCACTTTCCTCATGCTAGCTGCCTTACTCTCCTCTGCAACATGTTGCGGCCCAGCTATAGCTGCCGTGCACACAACAATGCCCTTTCTTCAAGCCTTCATTAATGCTTCATTGCTTTTACTTAGCCAAATTTGCCCATTTAAGCTCTAAATTGATTCCTTAACTCCTTTAAAATAAATAAACACACAAAAAACATAAAAGCAATAAAATACACAGAAAATATATTCACATTAAACACTATACTTCATAAAACTAAGCATGTATCGACACTATTTATGAGCTTTTCCAACTCATATCAATTCCCCACACTCCCTTTACTGGTCCTCACGCAAAGCTTCAAGATGCAAGAGAAAATAACGTAACACAAACATCTAAATAAAACATGAAACATAGAATATGGAATCCATCATTTTTGAGATTCTTACAAATTAAAAAAATGCAAGGTTTCCTTAACATATTAATTATGAGTCAATGTCAACAAATACCAAAACAAAATCTTGGATCTATCAGGTTTAATACTCATATGCCACCAATAAGATAAACAAGATAAGATAAAGTACAAAGATATAAAATTCTTAATAACCTTATTTCTTACAACATGTACTCTAACCTAGCAAATATTACAAAATGTAGAGTTGTTCTCTCATAAATTCTGCCTCACATCACTCAAGTGTTTTGTGGCTAGTGTTTAACTCGTATTTCCTCTTGTACCACCATATACCATAGGCTTGTGTTAAATAATAATCTCCATCACTAGCATAAAATAATACACAAAATCAAAAGGATTTTTACAGGGTTATAGCCTGGCTTAGGTTAAGGTAGGAATAATTTTGGTTAAGTAGCTCATTCATGTGGGAAAAAACAGCAATTACTAGAACAGGTAAGACTTTGTATTGCAAGACTAAAGCATGATATCCAACTTTCCTAATAATATTTTTCAGATCCCCTTTCAACATTCTTTAATTCCTACTAGCTTTCACATCATGCTCATCAATTATTATGCTTTTCATAATCACAACTAGTTGCTTCTCTTAATTTTGTTTTCATTATTTTAAAGTAAACTAGTGTAGTAGTTTTCTTTTTTCTTTTTTTCTTGTTTTTTTTTGTAGATTCTGCAAGAACTTGTGGACCTTTAACTTAAGGGATTAAAAATGATTCATATATAATTCATGCTTACAAAATATCAATACTTTGTCTTACTCATCAAAGCAATACTACATTTCCCACACAAGGGTTCAAAAAGAGAGGTTTAAATACACATAAGTTGGATTAAGGCTAAAAATAAGCTCATTAACAAAGTGGTTATAGGCTCAAAATGGCTACCTAAAGTCAAAAAGGTTAGTTGTTTAAGCAAGCTAAAAGAGGTTATTTCTAATGCCCTTATCATTTCTCATGCATATGATATACTAAATGTCATCTCAAAAATTATCTAACCCAAGTTTTAGAGTAATGAATACAAGAGGAATTCTCTCAACAAAGATTATTAATGTCGTTAAGGCTCAAAAGCTCACTATAACTATGATAAAATTCTACATCATGTAAAACTCACTAAATTAAAGAACATGCTTAAAGAAACATGGATTAAAAAAAATGTATACCAAAGTACTTTACCTAAACATGCCTATCTATAGAAGCATAATCATACTAAAACAAAAGATCCTTAATTATAATTTAGTAAATGTATCCAATAGACTTAAAATTAACTACACAAGGATTACCTACATTTGCTACTAAGCAATTACCTCAAAAAGAAAAACTCCATAACACAACATAATGTAACATAACATAAAAATTTAAAACTAATCCTATATACAAGCTAGAAACTAACTTCCCCATACTTAAAGGACATAATGTCCTCATTGTGTAAGGAAGACACCACAAAACACACTATAAAATAAAAACACAAACATAAAATAAAAACAAAATGTAAGAGTGAAAGGAAACGTTACTCATCTGGTCTACTAGGGGACTTCGGTGGTGAAGGAGAAAATTCCACATTTTGCTGTCGGAAGAAAGAAAGCAACTTTCGGCTTAAACTTTTGTGACTTTTATACCCTTGTGCATAGAGGTCTCAAGAGTATCCATGCGAATAGCCAGGCTTTGGTTGGCTACTTCAATGCCATCCAAGCGTGAAAGATTCTGCTGCATACCAGGAGAAGTACTATGATCAACAGTAGACTCGCCATCGTCTACACCAACATCTTCATCATCTAAATCATCTGAGTCAACGAATACTGCTGCTATGGAAGTTTTAGGAGCCTTCCTATTTCCCTTGTCCAAACTTGGACCACCAGCCTGCACAATGTGAGAAATAAACTTGGGAGGCCAACCGTCTCGATCCAACACATGAGAGTTTTTCAAATATTTAACATCCATCATGGCAACTGATTCATTCTCATTCACAACAAAATTACCCAAATCCCCTAAACACCCTAAAATAATGCCCGTGACCATATGACACATGCCCATAATTTTACTTTTAGCTATTGATGCATGGTACAGGCCATCAAAAATAAAATATATAGAATAAGGTGTTTTTTGAGATAGCAATAAATCCAGCATAAACAAATCCTTGGTTTGAACTTTAGTACTCTCAACTTACCCAAACAAAGCATGATAGAGATATTTATGAAATAGAAACAAACACATCATCCTTAATTTGGTGATTGGTTGAATTTTTATTATTAAAAGCATTCAAACCAGTAAGCTTATGCCAAACAAGTTTTGGATCAAAAACATACTAATCAAATTATTTTCCATTAATGGGAAATCCAAACCAACTATGCATTTTATCAAAATCAAAAATATATTCGTGACCTTGATATCTAAATTTAAGTTTATTTTTACGTTCATCAACATAAACTAGTGTCACAAAAAATTCTATTGCCCATTCCATCCGCACAGGTAAAGACAAATAAACAAATTTACCCCATTTCATATATTTCAGATATTTTTCAAATTGGGGAGTAAGTCCCAAATCAGTTAATAAGAAAAAGTCAATATGCAACATGCCAACATAATTTTTTTTTTAAAAATATTGAAATTTTTCACCTTTCTGCTCAGAATAATTAGGGAAAGGACACTCAAACCTATCTTAAAGATAAATAGAAGCATGACTTGGAGAACTAGAACTCTCTACAGGCCGTTTGTCCTTGCGACCCATAATTTTTGTGTGTACCATCGTGAAGATTGTGAAGAACAATCGAACACAACAAGATTACTCAAAAAAAAGGTGAGAACAAACCTGAATATTCAAGAAAAGTGAGAGGAGAAGAAAATATTTGAGAGATTTGGAGAGAAAACCTAAGAAAAACTAAAAAAATAACTCAAAAAGGAAGAGTGAACTGCAATTTAGGGTATAAATCTATTTATAGGGCAGTTGAGAAGAGAAGTGTAATGGCCAGAAATTTCAAAATTCGCAGGTTGTCGCGACCTACCTAGCACTTTCGCGATAAAAAGCTATGCATCATGCTTATGACATATGTCTTGCTTGCGACAGACACCAAATGTCTAATCTAAAAATTTGGCAGTCGTGAATGCCACGCCTAACATGATTGCAATAGTTACCTGGAAATGCATCTTTCCTACACTGTCGCGCTCGCGACAAGGAAGAAAAATATTAGTTTTGTTTAGTTTTTTTTCTTCCTTTTTTTTTTAAATTTAAAATGACATACTAAGTAATATAACATGTAAAACCAAAAATAAACTATGTTAGTATACTAAATTAATTGAAAAATAAAACAATAACAAAATATATAAATAACCATTAAACCAACTTTAAAGATATAAATGAGACCTCTCAGCCTTGTAATGCTCCATCAAAATATACCTTACATCTTTGCCTATTAACTTTAAACAAGTCTCCATTATCATTTTTAAGTTCTAAATACCCATGGTCAAAAACTTGTGTTACTTCAAAAGGTCCACTCCACCTAGATCTCAATTTTTCAGGAAATAATTTGAACCTAGAATTGAAAAGAAGAACTTTATCCCTAACCTTAAAGCTTCTATATCTAATATGAGCATTATGCCATTTCTTAGATCGTTCTTTATAGATTCTTGCATTTTCATAAGAAAACAACAGTAATTCATCTACCTCATTTAGTTGTAAATATCTTTTAACACCAGCTTCTTTTATATCATAATTCAAAGTTCTAATGGCCTAATATGCTCTATGTTCTAACTCAACAAAAAAATGGCATGCTTTTCCATACACCAACCTATATGGTGTCATTCCAATAGGTGTTTTATATATAGTGCAATATGCCTATAGTACATCATCAAGTTTATGTGCCCAATCCTTCCTAGAATTAGAAACTATTTTTTTTCTAATATCCACTTAAGCTCTCTATTAGAAACCTCTACTTGACCACTTGTTTGTGGATGATATGGAGTAGCTACCCTATGATGCATACCATACTTATGCAATAATGATGCAAAAGACTGATTAATGAAATGCGTACCTCTATCACTTATGATAGCTTTCGGCACTCCAAATCTTGAAAAGAGTTTCTTCAAAAACTTGATTACTACCTTTGAATCATTAGTTGGCAAAGCTTTTGCTTTAACCCATTTTGATATATAATCTACCCCAACCAAAATGTAGTTATGTCCAAAAGATGTAGGAAAAGGACCCATGAAGTCTATCCCCCACATGTCAAATATCTCAACTTCCAAAATATTATTAAAAGGAATCTCATCTCTCTTTCCAATATTACCAACCCTTTTGATACCTATCACACTGAGCTATAAAAATCCTAGCATCATGAAATAAGGTAGGCCAATAGAAACCACATTCAAGCACACGAGAGGTAGTTTTTATACTACCATTATGACCTGAATATAAAGAAGAATAGCCATGTGTCAAAATGCTTACATATTCTTCCTCACTTACACATCTTCGAATTACAACATCTCTCCCTATCTTAAAAGAATAAGGCTCCTCCCAAAGGTAATGTTTAATATCACTAAAGAACTTCTTTTTTAGTTGTCATGTCAAACCATGAGGTATAATCCTTGTAGCAAGAAAATTAGCAAAATTTGCATACCATGGTACATGCACTTATTCAATGGACATTAAAGATTCATCCAAAAATGATTCATTAATTTCAGTGCTATCCCTATAGGTTTTTCATCATTTTCTAACCTTGACAAGTGATCATCCACTAAGTTTTTAGAACCCTTCTTATCTCTAATCTTAAGGTCAAATTCTTGCAATAATAGAACCTAACGAATTAACCTAGGTTTAGCATCTTTCTTAGCAAATAAGTACCTTAAAGCTGCATGATCCATATAGATTATAACTTTAGATCCTAACAAGTAAGACCTAAATTTATCACATGCATAAACAACAACTAACATTTCTTTTTCAGTCATAGTGTAATTCACTTGAGGTGGTGACAATACATGACTTGCATAAGAAATCACATGCAAATATTTACCTTGTCTTTATCCTAACACACATCCAACGGCAAGATCATTTGCATCACACATGATTTCAAAAGGTAATTCCTAATTAGGAGAGATGAGTATGGGTGCACTCATAAAAGCTTCATTTAACGTGTCAAAAGCTTTTAAACATGCATTAGAAAATTCAAATGGCACATCCTTTATCAACAAATTTGTTAAAGGCTTAACAATTAATGAAAAATCCTTTATAAATATTCTATAAAAATTAGCATGCCCTAAAAAAGATCTTACACCCTTAAGTGTAGTAGGTGGAGGTAATTTTTCTATTAACTCTATTTTAGCTCTATCTACCTCAATCCCTCTACTTGAAATTTTATGGCCCAAAACTATTCCCTCTTCAACCATAAAATGGCAACTTTCCCAATTGAGCACTAAATTACTATCCTCACATCTAGCCAACACTCTATCCAAATTAATCAAACATAACTCAAATGAATCACCATAAATAGAAAAGTCATCCATAAACACATTCATGATATCTTTTATCATATCCCTAAAAATAGAAGTCATACACCTTTGAAAAGTTATTGGTGCATTACATAGCCCAAAAGGCAGTCTTCTATAGGTGAAAGTCCTATATGGACAAGTAAAGGTGGTCTTTTCTTGGTCACTAAGGTATATAAATATTTGGAAATACCTCGAATAACCATCAAGAAAACAATAATGAGAATGGCCAGTTATCCTTTCCAACATTTGATCAATGAATGGTAAAGAAAAATGATCCTTCCTAGTGGCTGAATTCAACTTCCTATAGTCAATGCACACCTGCCAACCCGTGGTAGTTCTAATAGGAATCAAATCCCCACTCTCATTTCTAACTACAGTCATACCTCCTTTCTTAGGAACATAATAAATAGGACTTATCCATGAACTATCCGAAATCGGATAAATGATCCCAACATCTAACAATTTAATGACTTTTTTTAACTACCTCTTTCGTATTTGGATTAAGTTTCTTTTGTTTATTAGCCCTAGGTTGACACTCATCCACCATGTTAATTCTATGCATGACAACATTAGGACTAATTCCTTTCAAATCAAAAATTTGCCAACCTATATTCTTTATCCTCCTTCTAACAACCTTTAATAAGGAAGACTCCTGTTTACTAGTGAGCTTATTAGAAACAATGATAGGTAAAGTCTGATTAGAACCAAGAAATGTATACCTTAAATGGCTTGGTAATTCTTTTAATTCCATATTAGGAGGACTTACAATAGAAGGTGGTAAAGGTGCTTCATTTCTATACAAAATTTCTGGCTTTGAGCTCTCTTGATCCACCTCCTCATGAACTTCTTCCTCAATATTAACCTCCCCTTGACCTGCATTGTCTAATACTTCCAAAACATAAGTATTAATGACATCTATCTTCATGTATACATTTTCATCCATGGGGTTTCTTGGTGCTTTATCCATGTGATATTCTACTCGATCTTACCCCACTCTTAAAATCAATGTGCCTTCATAGACATCAACTAATGCCCTACTCATTCTTATGAAAGGTCTTCCTAAAATCAATGGGCATTTAACATCATATGCAAAGTCTAAAATCACAAAGTCAGCAAGCAATATGAATTTATCAACTTTAACTAACATATCTTCCACTATGCCATATGGTTTCTTAATTGATTGGTCAACCAATTGCAATACCATTGAGGTAGGCTTAACATAATCCAACCTCAGCTTTTCAAAGGCATTATATTAATACTTGCCCCTAAATCACATAAACATTTAGGAAAATCAAGATCCCCAAAAGTACATGGAATAGTAAAACTACCATTATCCTTAAGCTTAGTAGGCAAATTATTAGTAATTATTGAACTACATGCCTCAGTTAACTCAACAGTAAACACATATTCCCAATTTCTTTTCTTAGAAACTAAGTCTTTCAGAAACTTTGCATAATTAGGAATTTGTGTTATAGCCTCAACAAAATTCAAATTAATATGCAAATGCTTTAACTTATCAAGAAAATATTGAAAGTGCCTATCTTGGTTATGCTACTTTAAACACTGCAAAAATGGTAGTTGAGGTTGAAACACTTGTATAGAAGTGGCCTTACTAGCCCCTTTTGTCATGCTCGTAACAGGTGTCGTGCTCATGACAGGCAACTCATCCTCCTCTATCTTTGTTTTCTGCACGACATCATCAATGTTATTAGTAAAAAACTCATTTGAATAGGATTTACCTGACCTTAATTTTACTTCCTTCAAGTGTTCTTATGGATTTTCCTCCATATTACTCGGTAAATTCCCTTGTAATCGGAAAGGTAAAGCCTTAGCAATTTGACCTAATTGCACCTCCAAGTTAAGGATAGATGAGGCTTGATTTTTAGTGATTTGATCAAACTTTATCTCCAACCTCTTTTGGTTCTCTTCTTATGAACTAAACTTTAAATTAATCCCCTCTAAAAACCTATCCATATTAACCTCTAAAGCTCCAAAGCTATCTTAAGGTTGTTGAAATCCTATACCCCTATTTTGATTGCTACTATTTCCCGATAAAAATTTTGGATGGCTTCTCCAACCAAGGTTATAGGTATTTGAATATAGGTTATCACGCCCTTGCCCTTGTATAAAGCTAACTTGTTCCTCCATACTACTCATTCCCAAATTACATATCTCACTTGTATGACCTTGTTGGCCATAAATGGTGCATGCATTTTGTGAATTACCTCCCATTCCTAGGATATTAATCTTTTGAGATAATGCCTCTACTTGGGCTTGTAATGCTACAACAGAATCTATTGAATATACCTCCCTAGCATTAGAATTAGGCTCCTTTGCTCTTTCGGTTGGCCACATGCAATTGTTCATGGACATTTCTTCCAACAACTCAAATGCAACTTTCGTTGTTTTTCTCATAAGAGAACCACCAGTTGCAGTGTCTATGGTACCTCTAGTGGTGGGATTCACTCCATTGTAAAATGTTTGCATTAGCAATTCCCTTGGAAGGTTGTGGTGTCGAAAAAATCTCATTCCTTAAATTGCTCCCAAGATTTATACAAAGACTCATTATCATATTGAACAAAGATAGTAATATCCTTTATGATTTTGGCAGTTTTGGCTAAAGGGAAATATTTAGAAAAAAATGCTTGGGCTAATTGATCCTAAGTTTTTATGGATCCTCTAGTTAGTGAATTCAACCAAGCCTTTGCTTTATCATTCAAAGTGAAAGGGAAAAGCCTAAGCTTAATTGCATCCGCTGAAACTCCATTAATCTTAAAGGTATCACAAATTTCAAGAAATTTGCCAAATGAGCATTAGGATCCTCATTTGCCAAAACATAAAACTAAATATTATTTTGAATCATTTGCAAAAGAGAAAGCTTAATTTCAAATTGGTTAGCATTTACTGTAGGTCTTACCACCCCTTGTTGAGCACCACTCAATGTAGGTGTGGCAAAGTCCATTAACCTCGATGGATTCTCTTCTTTAGCCATAATTAATCTTTTACTCTTATTCTTCTTTTTGTTGGATTTACGATTACTTGAAATAAATCTTTCTATTTCTGGATTTAAATGTTCAAGTTCTTATTGAAAACTCTTTGTACTTGGCATAGACTTGAACTACCAAATCATGTAAAAATAACACAAAATAAAACTTATTAAATAGTGTAATCCAAAATCATAAATCAAGATTTATAATGATAATAAATTTAATCAAGCAGTCCTCGACAATGGCACCAAAAACTTATTGAGCCTTATTTCTAAGTGCTAATTCTGCAAGTATACGATATACCAATCATAGTACAAAAGATATAGATCCCACGAGGAATGTTAATTAAAGTTGCTCACTATTACTACTTAATTTTAATTTTATTTACAATGCCCATTAATTTGCAAGTTAAAACTATAACTAACACTATACAACACTAAACTAAATATTATTCTACTTTAATGATAATTAGAGAGGACTTATGAATATGATGAATGTAACTTATATATAAATATGAAATTTGATATTTTTCTCTTCTTTAGAATTTACTCTTTATCATGCAAGCCAAATTGGAATATTGTTCTATATAGCAGCTCTTGCATTTAGACTAGATTATGCCTTAAACATGCATTTATAATTCTAAATCGTAGCTCTCGTATCTATACTAGAATTACATAAACACACATTCAAAGAATAAAAACCAACCTATAACAACTATCTCAACATCCTGATCTCTCTAGTAATGTTTTGATAATGAATTTCCTATTAACTATAAGAAAGAGATTGCTGTCACAACTCTCTTACTTAGACCCACTTTAGTGATTTTAAAGAAGAAATTGCCAACTAAGATCTTTTTCTTTAACTTATAATGATACCAGTAAAGTATTAATAGAAAATCCTACATATAAAGATAAGTGAAAGAGAAATGAATAAATATGAATATTGTCATTCCAGTTCCTAAAAGAGTATTCATAGTAATTACAAAGAAGAAAAGTAAAAAGAACTTAAGTAAGAGAATTCTAATCCTTTACTCATGAATGATGACTTCCTCTTCCTTGTTAGTCTTCTCTTCAAATTATAAACTAAACTAAAAAGTAAAACCTAAACTATTGTTCGTTAATTACACTTCTCAAATTAAAAAAATTAAATGATTGATCTCTCTCTTTTTTTCTTAAAATAACTTCCAAAGTATTTATAGATTTCCAAGCATCAAGTCCCTTCAAGTGCCCTTCCATAGGTATATGATCCTTGGTGAACCTTGGTGTCCTTTTAGGTGACTTTTCAAGCTCAACTGCTTTTAACTGCCCTCTGTCACCCTCATAACACCTGTTGTGCTCGCGATAGAGCACGCTCCCTCCTTGCTTCCACTTTCCTCATGCTAGCTTCCTTACTCTCCTTTGGAACATATCGCAACCCAGCAATAGCTGCCACGCTCGTGATAATGCCTCTTCTTCAAACCTTTATTAATGTTTCCTTACTTTTACTTAGCTAAATTTTCCCATTTAAGCTACAAATTGATTCCTTAACTCCTTTAAAATAAACAAACACACAAGAACACACAAAAAATATAAAAGCAACAAAATACACATAAATTATATTCACATTAAACACTATAGTTCATAAAACTAAGCACGTATAAACACTATTTATGAGCTTTTCCAGCTCATATCAATCACCATAGTGTAATATGACACAAGTACTCAGACCAATATCCGGTTATCTAGTGTTACAATATATTTGTGTTTTAGTTTGTGTTTGTGTGTTTATTGGAGCATTCATATTTTATGATATTTAGGAATATATTTATTTAACTTCTTGTATTTTGTAATTGGTAGTCTAGCTAATGAAATTTTTGAGTAATGTTGAAGGATATTAAGTGATATGAGCTTAAATAGCTCATATTTAATCCAAGTTTTATTATCAAAATAATATTTTATTATATTAAATTGTGTTAGAATTAGGTGTGTTTAATGTTTTTTTGTCAAGTTTTGTGTATGTAGGAGAAAAGGGAGAAAATGTGAAGAAGAAGCCTTGTCGCCCTCATGTTGAAGGCAAGAAATGAGGAAGAGAAAGGTCCAAAGAAAGATGCGTGTCCTGTCGCGAGCGTGACAGTTGCCACGAGCGTGACAGGAGGCGGTTAAAATACGGTTGAGCTTGAAGAGTCATTTGAAAAGTCACCAAGTTTCATCAAGGGTTGCAACCATATGGAGGGACACTTGAAGGGACTTGATGCTTGAAAAATTATATATTCTCTAAAAGTTATAATCATTAGAGAGATCTATCATTTTATTTTTTCTAATTTAAAATTGTAATTGTAAAATATAGTTGTAGGTTTTAGTTTTAGTTTTATGGCTTGAAGAGGAGGCAAATACAAGGGAGAAGACTACACTTGGTGAAAGGAAGAAGGGTTGAGAGATCCTCTTCTTTTACTTCTAATCTTTACTTCTTCTTTGTTATTATTATGAATACTTTTTAGGAACTTGAATGTTGTTATTCATATTTTATAATTTTTCTTTCATTTATCTTTATATGTAGTATTTGCCATTAAAACCTTATTAGTATCATTATAAGTTAAGGAAGACGACCTTAGATGTGCAATTCCTTCTCTGAAAATCAACAAAATGGTCATAAATAAGGGAGTTAGCGAGAGCAACGTCTTATTGAAAGTTAATAGAAAATTCATTATCAAAGCATAGTTTAAGAGATTGCATGTGGAGATAGTTGTTATAGGTTGGTTTTTATTCTTTGAATGTGTGTTTATGTAATTCTTGTCTAAATACGAGAGCTGCGATTTAGAACTATAAATGCATGTTTAAGGCATAATCTAGTCTAGATGTGAGAGCTACGAAATAGAATATTATTCCAACTTGGCTTGCATGATAAAGATTGAATTATAAATAAGAGAAAAATATCAAATTCCATATTTATGGTAGTGTTATATTCATCATATTCATAAGTCTTCTCGGATTATCATTAAAGTAGAAAAATATTTAATTTAGTGTAGTGTAGTTTTAATAATAATTTTAATTTATAAATTAATGAGCATTGTAAACAAGATTAAAATCAAGTATTAATAGTGTACAATGTTAATCAACATTCCTTGTGGGATCGATATCTGAAGTACTATAATCGGTACACCGTATACTTGCTGTATTTAAGATTTTAGAAAAAGCATATCATTAAGCTTTAGGATTTTATGTGCACTTATAAAGGGTTATGATTATGTGAAGCACTTTAATGTATCTTTTAAAACATTGCTTAGAGTAAATTTAACCCTTGAATTGTGAGCTTTTAAGCCTAATGTGTATTTTTTTAAGAGAGCCCTTTTGTATCTATAAATTCTAGAATTTGTTTTTGGTAATTTTCAAGAATGCATTTAGTATAGGTTGTGAATTAAAAGTGAAAAGGGCATTAGAAATACCTATTTTTTAACTTGGTTAAAAAGCCACCCTTTTGAATTTAGGTAGCCAAGTTTGAGCCATTAGCCATTTTCTTATTTAAATAAGCACATTACAACCTAAATCCATTTTTGAATGCTTAACCTTTTCTTTTGGTAACCTATTATAGGAGGATTGGTGATTATCATGTTATATGAGACAACTTGATTCGTATATATGCATAATACTACTCATATTCCCTTAATACCTATATGTCCTCAAGAATAAATGCAAAAAGGAAAAATATAAGAAAATATAGAAAAGAAAGAAAGGAAGTAGAAAGAAAAAGAAAATAACAAAAGAGAGAAAAATTGTGGACATAAATAAAGGAAACTAGAATGAGATACTTTCTTTTCTTTCCCGCAATCTTTAAATTCAAATGAGTAATGTTTTGTTTTTATAATTTGCAAGTCTCATATATTGTGATACTTTCTTTTCTTTCCCGCAATCTTAGCTACTTGTCCAAAAGCTATCCCTACCTTAACCTAAGTCAAGTTACAACATATATTAAGACCCTTTGATTTTATGCATTAACTTTTGCTAGTGGTGGAGATTTTTACTCATTAATAAGCTTATGGCATGCATTGATATATTAAGGGATTGAGTAAAACACTAAGCTATCAAATACTTAAGTTATGCGAGTAAAGTTTTTACCTTGAGAGAGTTATTTTAGGCAATGTGAAATTTGCAATGATTAATACATATTGTAAGAAATTTAATTTTTAAGGTACCTATATTTTTTTGTTTTTCATTCTCCTAATTCTTTAATTGGATGTACATAGGTGTTAAAGTTTGATGGTCCAAGATATTACTTGAGAATTTGTTAATATAGATTGATGTATTGTTGAATGGAAGTTGTTTCATTTATTTACCAAGTATTTTATAAAGTATAAAGGCTCCATGATGTTGTTTTAATGATTGTTATGTTTTGTGTTTGTGTTTTATTTTCATGCATTTTAATTTTTTGCTTAAGGACAAGTAAAGATTTAAGTGTGGGGAAATTGATATGAGCTTGAATAGTCATATTTTGTGAGTATTTTGTGTTTAGAATTGTAATGTAAATGTTTAGTTTTACTATTTTGTTTAGATTTCGGTATCTTTTATATTTTGTTTTGTTTTGTCGTCATTTTTGGAGTAACGGGAGATTAAGCAAGGAAAAAAAAGCAGAAATGAGTAAGAATACAAGCTTCTATTGCGAGCACAACAGGCATGACGAGCATGACATATGAAGGCAAACGCATGTGAAGGAATATAAGAAGAAAGAAATGACAAGAAGGCATGCATGTTCTATTGCGAGCGCGATAGAGGGCATTTTGGGCAGTTGAATTTCAAAAGATGCCTCAAAGGGACGTATCTCTTCGCTAAGAGTTGTGTACTTCTACAGGGATGCTTGAAGAGATGTACTATTTTAAAAGGAGCATATAAAAGAAATGAAGATGAGAACAAAAAGAGGATAGATTCATATAGTTAGATAGAGATTATTTTTGAAAAAAAAAGATAGAGAAGAAATATAACTTTTGAACAGGAGACAAAGAGCAAAGAAGAAGAAGAAACTTATTATGAGTAAAAGATTGAGAGATTAACTTTTATTTATCTTTCAATTATCCTTTCTTCTTTGAAATATTTGAATGATGTCTTTAAGATACTTGAACAATTATCTAATTATTACTTATTCTAATTAATATAAGTAATTTTTAGTGCAGAATTTTCTGATAGTATTATTTGCATTTAATTATTTGAATGTTCATTATAAGTAAGAGTGTAGTTCGAGAGATATATTCTTATTTAAATCTATTAGCAATTCATTATCATTTCATGACTAAGGAGATCAGGATGTTAGAATAATTGTTATAGGTTGATTTTTATTCTTAAAATATGTGAGTATGACAATCTAATTTTATAATGAGAGTTAAGGGTTAGAAGTAATACCTGTATGTTTTAGGCATTCTACTTCATGTTGAGAGAGTAATTTAGAAATTTATTATAACTTGACTTACACTGTGAAAAATTAATTTAGAATAAAAGAATAATGATCGAGTTTCACATTTAATACAAGTCATTAATTGTATTCATCTTATTTGATCATAATTAAAGTTGGGTTAATTAATATTGTAGTTATAGTATAATATTAGTAGTTTATATTATCAACCAAAAGAGTGAAAATTTGTAAACAAAATAGGGATCAAGACATAATGAGTAATAACTAATCATTCATCGTGGGAACAATACCTTAAGTACTATAAGGAAAATCGTGCACTTGCAGATTTAATCTCAACACCTCCTTTTTTGGCACACGATGGGCTGGACTCGCCCATTTACTATTAGAAATTAGATAGATAATACCTACATCTAAGAGCTTGATCACCTCTTTCTTCATGGCTTCTTGCATAGCTAGATTGCGCCTCCGTTGAGGTTCTACCACGGGTTTGTAATCTCTTCCATAAGAATGCGATGTGTACAAAAGTTGGGGCTAATTCCCTTTAAATCCTTTATATCCCATCTACTATTTCTTAAATACGTTTAATAACTTTTCTAGTTGCTCATTATTTTTATCTTTCATAGCTAGTAAAGGAAAAGGTAATTTATACTCATCTATTGGAATAGCATTAGAGTTCAAAATTACTTTGCCTTTATCTTTGGGATGTGGTATCTTATCAACATTTTATGAGTTAGAATTACTTACCTACTTGGTTGGCTCCACCTCAATTAAAAAAGACTTACTTAGTTGTGCATTGTCTAATTACTTACCACTCTTTAACAAATTACTTACTTAGATGGTTGGCTCCACCTTAACTGAAGAGACTTTCTTGGTTGTGGATTGCTTAATTGCTTACCACTCTTTAACAAAATTGCCTTAGCTTTCTCCTTTGGATTCTTTTCCACTGTTGATGGAAATATCCTTTATGCTCTATTTGATAAAGAATTACCCAATTGCCCCAACTGAGTCTCAAGATTCCTTATAGAATTTGGGTCTAATGGAGCTCTCACTTCATTGTTGAACTCCCTCCGAGTGAAATTTAAGCTCTAACCATGGTTACTTCATCTATACTATGCATTCCTTATCTTTTAGTTGTTGTTCTTGTACAAGCCCATTGTGCTTCATTCATAGCCATCTTATCCAATAGTGTAAAGCCCCAACATGTACCCCAAAAGAATGTATGCATGTTTAAATGATATTATGACCAATATAGGTATGGTTAGCTAATACATTGTGAGTGGGACCTAAAGGGAATTATTTTGATAAAGTAGGGGCAACATTTTCCTTTTAAAATAATTTATAAATGTGATTAATTAGAGGAAAATGTTAAGTAGAGGTTTAATTAAAAAGAAAAAGAAAGAGTTTAGGGGAAGATATAACAAATTGAATAGAATTAGGGAATTAAGTGAATTTTTCCTTGGCCAACAAAGTGGACCAACAGGAAGGCAAAACTTATTCTTTCGAGATTTATCTTGAATGATGAAGAAAGATATAAAAGGGATTTCCTTAAAGAGATGGTCGGCCATTTTAAGGGTTGAACGTATCCATCCCTCTCCCTCATTTTCCCCTAAACTAACTCTAAACAACCTCTAAAAAGTTAACCAAGCAATTGGAGGAAAGAGAAATTAATGGTTAGCAAATTGTAAAATAAAAGCTCTCTTTCTCTTCTCATTCCTTTACATTCAAAAGCGTAAATGATTATTTACATGTGTGAATTTATACTATATTAAAAAAAATCAAGCAAAGGCAAAGAGAAAGAAGAAGAAGATTGAAGAAAAAGGGGTAAAACTTGTTAAGGTTTGGGAGTTTTCTTCATTATACTATATGTTTGAATGGTTTCAGTAGTTTATTATGCTATAATTTCTTTGTGATTGATGATATAAATAGTTATTATTGTTGTTATTATAAAAGAAAGATGATTTGTGTCTCAAAAAGTTAAATAGCGAAAATCTATTTACGGTTCACATGAACCAATTTTAGTGTAAAGGGTATAAAGTTTTCTATAGATGTCTAAATGATTTAATTCTAGTTTGAAATGAACAAAAGACATAGACCTATAACTTTGTAGAAGACCTTAAATTTTGACTCTACCTCTAAAATATTCGAAAATAGTCATTTGGAATAATCTATGATGTTTTGGTGATATTTTGCGATTTAGATCTCATAATTAAGTGACTTTTGATATTTTCAAAACTATATACTTAGTGGAACAACTTTTTATAAGACCATTTGCCCTAAAAACATTATTTATTAGGTCAAAAATAACATACAAGTTGAAACTGGAATTTTGCCTCTGGGCAAAATGGACCCCACGGTTAGCAGGTAAAACCTAATGACCGTGACATAGCCAAATTTTAGTCCAGAATCAAAATGGAATCTATGTCATAGTTAACAGGTATTACCTAATCACTATGATCCCCTTTCGTAACATAGGTCATGGTCAGCATTTTTTTGGTACTGACAGTGAGATAGTCCTGACTCAGTCCAGAACCACAGTGCAACTTATGTCATGGTCAAAAGGTATAAGCTAATGGCTGTGATCCTTCCTCGCCTTTTTCTAAACTTGAATTTAAGGTTCCAAATTTATACCAAAGCACATTTAGACCTTCCTAAACATGTTTAGAGTGTTTTAGATGTAAAATAAAAGTAATACTTGACATAAATGAGAATAAAACATAATGAATATAAATGAACATAAATAGTATATTAGCAATGTTATATGAAACTAAATGAATGCTTTCATGTTATATTGATTGTATTGATACAATGATTTCAAATGTATCAAATGCGATATTCTTGAATGATTAGTGACTTATTAAGGCCTGAATTTCACATAGTAGTGGATAGATAGGCATGCCTATTAAGTGGATAATGATTACAGTTGCCTAGTGATTTGATACCTAAGGGTGTCATCTGATTCGAGACTATTATGCCTCGCCTGTAAGATATTAGTTAGCAGTATTGCTTGATTCGAGACTATTATGTCTCTTTTGTACGATACTGCTTATCAGTGTCGCGTGTTTGCACCCATTATCCACCATTAATGGGAATTCAGGCAATGAAAGTGAATTGATTTGACATGTATATCGATAAATGATAAAAGTGTAAAGATTCTAAGTGTTCCATGATAATGCTAACATAATTGTTGATTATTGAAGTGTTAATGTCATTAAATAAAAAATATATTACTATTTAATGTTTATATGTATTGCAATAAGACAGTGTGTTAGTCTTTGCACTTTATGATGTGATGTTTCTTGGTGGATTGTATTGTTTTTACTCCCCACTGAGTTATTGCTCAGCATGAGTATTTTCCCATATAGGTTCATAGGTGTAACCAAAGAGTTGCATGTCTGGGCAACATCTACAGGCCACAAAAGTTAGAGCTTAAGGAAGATTTTTGTATATAGCCAAATTTTGTAATGTACATAATGAAATTTTGTAATCGATATAAAACTCGTATAATTGTAAATGTTTGTTAAGCTTTTTAAATAAATAAATAAATATGTATGTGTGTGTGTGTGTAATTGTATTTATATGTGCTAAGGAGTGTGAATCACTCATAAGTAAATTAATTGAGTTTTGTGCAAGTAATTAAACGAGATAACATATAGATAAAGGTAATAAGAGCCGGTGTTATATTGTGGTATCAGAACAAAGGTTTATGCGATTTTAGGCAATAAGGTGTTAGAAAATAGGTTAGACATGTGTATTCTTATGGTGTTGTGGCCTAAATGCAGTTGTTGACTTATGTAGGATAAAGATGGAGTCAAATCCTAGTGAAGATATAGGTGAGATAGTTGGAAGTATGAATCCAATGTATAATAATCCTCTTGCACCTGAACAACCACTAATAAGAGATGTAGATCCTGCTCAAGGTAATCCTACGTTGGTACAAGGATTGATACAGATAATAGATAGACTGATTGCTCCAAAGGCTCCTACTGATCTTATTAGAAAAAGAGAAGCAGAAGAGTTTATAGGTACTTCAATAGATGAATCAGATAGAGCTGAGTTCTAGATAGAAAAAGTGGATAGGATATTGCAAGAGATTAACTATCTGCAAGATTAACGAGTTACTTATGCAGTGTTCCTATTACAAGGCCCAGCTAATGATTGGTGGAAATTAGTACTTTGAAATCCTCAACAACTTGCAAAGTTAACATGGGGCTTTTTCTATCAAGAATTTGAGAAGAAATATATTACTAAAGCTTATAGAGAAGCTAAATGGAAAAATTTGTGAGCTTAAAGTAGAGGAATATGACAGTGGCAAAATTTGAGAAAAAGTTTAGTCAACTCAGCAAGTATGTGCCTGACACCTTAATGACGAATGATTTTCAATATAGGCAATTTGAGGATAGTCTAAATAAGACCATTTGAGGAAGTTTGATACCAGTAACTACCATACAGAATGTGAATTATTATCAATTGGTCAAGGTTGCCTTGAAGGTAGAAGAAATATAATAAATGAAGTAGAAAAAGAAACAAAAGAGAAAAGTACAAAATAGTGGAATGAAGGGTAGTAAGAAAGTTTATAAGGCTCAAAGTAAACAAACTAATCAACGTTTGACTCAAAATCTTGATTTAGTGATTAGTACTACAACACCATCTAGTAGGGGTAGCACTATACCAATATGTGAGCAATGTCAAAAAGAGGCATAGGGATGTGTGCAGAAAGCTAACATGAGCTTGTTTCAAGTGTGGCAACATGGAACATATGTTAGCCAACTACCTTCAAATCCAAGATAAACTAGTCTCACAAGTAAGTAGAGGAAATATCAATAATTTTGCGACCAATAGAGGAGGAAGAGGTAGGAGTGGAACCAATCGAGCGCCATCTGAGACTATGGAGAAGCCAACTGCTTCTAATACATTAGGTTGAGTATATGCAATGCTTAGAGGAGCCAAGAAGAATCCGAATGTCGAGAACTTACCTGGTATGTTTTAAATAATGTTATTGTTATGTAATATTATTGTTTAAAGATAGTGTAATGGTGTAATGGTGTAACGCTTTGAGGACAAAATTCTTTTAAAGGGGAGAGAAATGTAAGGCCTCAACATGTACCCCAGAAGAATGTATGCATGTTTAAATGATATTATGACCAATATAGGTCTGGTTAGCTTTCAAAAGAAGTTGTACGTATGATTAATTGGAGGAAAATTTTAAGTAGGGGTTCAATTAAAAATCAAAAGAGAGAGTTTAGGGGAAGATATAACAAATTGAAGATAATTAGGGAGCTAAGTAAATTTTTTCTTAGCCAACAAAGTGGACCAATGGGAAGGCAACACTTAGTCTCCCTAGATTTCTCTTAAATGATGAAGAATGATATAAAAAAGGATTTCCTCGAAGGGATGACCAGCGACTTTAAGGGCTGAAGGCAACCATCCATCTCCCTTATTTCCCCCTAAACTAACCCCAAATAACCACTAAAAAGTTAATAAGCAATTGGAGGAAAGAGAAATTAGTGGTTAGCAAATTGTAAGGTAAAAGCTCTCTTTCTCTTCTCCTTCCTTTAGATTTAAGAGAGTAAATGATTATTTACATATGTGAATTTATATTGTATTAAAGGACAATCAAGCAAGGGAAAATAGAAAGAAGAAGAAGATTAAAGAAAGAAGGGTGAAGCTTGTTAAGGTTTGGGAGTTTTCTTTATTATACTATATGTTTGATTGGTTCAAGTGGGTTATTATGCTATAATTTCTTTGTGATTGATGATATAAATAGTTATTGCTATTGTTATTGCAAAAGAAAGATGATTTTTATCTTAAAAAATGAAATAGTGAAAATCTGTTTAAGGTTCACATGAACCAATTTTAGTGTAAAGGGCATAAATTTTTCTATAGATGTCTATATGATGTTATTTTAGTTGGAAATTAACTAAAAGAAATAGATCTATATCTTTGTAGAAGACCCCAAAACCTGACTCTACCTTTAAGGTTTATGCAATTTAGCTTGAAGTTGATAGACCCCTGCTGTTTGTCATTTGGAATAGTATATGATGTTTTAGATATATCTTGAGATTTATATCTCATAAATGAGTGGATTTTTTTTAGAAACTAGATATATAGTCGAACAACTTTTTAGAAGACCATTTTCCCTAAAAACACCGTTTACTAGGTCAAAAATAATATTCAATTTGCAACTAAAAATCTACCTCTAGGCAGAATTGACCTCATGGTTAGCAGGTAAAACCTAATGACTGTGACATAGCCAAATTTTAGTCCAAAATCAAAATGGAACCTACATCATAGTCAATAGGTATTATCTAATAACTGTGATTCTCTTCCATAACATAGGTCACGGTCATCACTCTTTTGGTACTGACCGTGAGTTAGTCCCAGCTCAGTTTAGAATCGAAGTGCAACTTATGTCACGATCAACAGGTATAAGCTAATATCATGACCTTTCCTTATCTTTTTCTAAACTTGAATTTAAGGTCCCAAATTGATACCAAAGCATATCTAGACCTTCTTAAACATGTTTAGAGTATTTTAAATGTAAAATAAGAGTAATAAGTGACATAAATGAGTATAAAACGTAATGAATATAAATGAACATAAATAGTATATTAGCAATGCTATATGCAACTAAATGAATGATTTCACGTTATATTGATTGTATTGATACCATGATTTTAAATGTATGAAATGCGATATTCTTGAATAATTAGTGACTCATTAAGGCCTAAATTTTGCATAGTAGTGGATAGATAAGCATGCCTATTAAGGGGATAGTGATTACAACTGCCTAATGATTTGATACCTAAGGGTTTCACCTGATTCGAGACTATTATGCCTCACCTGTACGATACTGGTTATCAGTATCGGCTGATTCAAGACTATTATATCTTGCCTGTATGATACTGTTTGTCAGTGTCACATGTTTGTACCGTTACCCACCATTAATGGGAATTCAGGCAATGAAAGTGAATTGATTTGACATGCATATTGATAAATGATAAAAGTGTAAAGATTCTAAGTGTTCCATGATAATGCTAACATAATTGTTGATAATTGAAGTGTTAATGTCATTAAATAGAAAGTATATTACTATTCAATGTTTATATGTATTGCAATAAGATGGTGTGTTAGTCTTTGCATGCTATGATGTTATGCTTCTTGGTGGATTGTATTATTTTTATTCCCCATTAAGCTATTGGTTAGCACAGATGTTTTCCCATGTAGGTTCATAGGTGTAAGCAAAGAGCTACATGTCTGGGCAATATCTATAGGCCACAAGAGTTAGAATTTGAGGAAGATTTTTATATATAGCCAAATTTTGGAATGTACATAATGAAATTTTGTAACTGGTATAAAACTCGTATGAGTGTAAATGTTTATTAAGCTTTTTGAATAAATATATGTATGTATGTAATTGTATTTATATGCCCCAAGGAGGGTGAATCACTAATGAGTAAATTAATTGAGTTTTGTGCAAGTAATTAAATGAGATAACATATAGAAAAAGGTAATAATAGCGAACGTTGCAAATAGTAAGAATGCCTCATCTGGAACCTTGTTAATAAAACTCCCACTTGAAGCTACATCTAACAATGATCTAATAGTTTAATTCACACCTGTATAAAAAATAGACATTAGTTGATGCATAGCTATTTCATGATAGGGACAACTCTTAAGAAGTATCCAAAAGCTCTCCCAAGCCTTATAAAAGGGCTTCTCATAGAGTTGTTGGAAGTTATATAAATTGTTTATGATATTCACTATCTTAGTAAGCGAAAAGAACCTTACTAAAAAATTTTCTTGCATTTGCTCCCATGGTCAAATAAATGGACTAGGTAACATCTGTAGCCAATCCCTAGCCTTGCCAATAAGAGTGAAATGAAATAATTTCAATCGAATGACATCTATAGAAACTCCCTGGATATGTACCGTGTCACTAATCTCTAGAAAAATATCTAAATGTTGAGTTATGATCAGTGTCTAGCACGTGTACTAGATTGGCTAGTAATATAGGAAAATAAGATTAAAATCCTGAATGTCGTACCCAAGCGAACATGAATTGCTAAGAAAAATATCTATATTTGAATTAAATTAATCTGAGATTATTTCCCAAGTTTTTGAATTGAAAGCAAGAACTAAACTAAACTAACAGTAAAACATAACAAAAACAAAAACTAGATTAATATAAATTAAACACAAAATAATAACTAAAATACTTCTATTAAAGGAACTATCCATCTCAACTAATATTGCAATGACTCAAAATCAAAAGTAACATAAGTGATTTTGGAAAAACTAGTTAAATAAACCTAGATAACTTATTCAGACTATCATTCTAAGTATTAAAACTTCTTATTAGGAATAATTCAATACATAACATAAAGATCCAGTCTTAAACTCCTTGACATCCATTAAACTATTTTTCAAGCAAACTTAACTTCAATCTATTCTTAGTTTAACTTTTCTTAGTCTTAATCTACTCTTATCAACACACAATTAACTTAAATTCAGAATCTAATCATGCATCCATACTAATGAATTAACCCAAGAACATACATATCATAGATCATACTTAAAATCAATCATCAACCATTTAGCAAATAAATTAATAATCAATCCAATAACAATCAAAGATAAGAATTTGCTTAAGAACTAAGAAATAATCAAACTTGCATTGAATTAAAGCAAAACTAAGTTATTACAATAAAAGAATAAGGGTTCAAGTTTCCCTCAATAGAAGAGAAGAAAACAACTTACCAAACATGATTAAAATAAAAGAAAAATAAACTAAAAAGATACAATACTTATAAAGGTTCAAACTTGTTCTTGATGATTTTTCGAAACACCAGTAGAACTTGAGTCTTTTTGAGAATTGAAATGAAGGAAAAAAAAAAGAAAGAAAAACCAACTAAATTACTATAAAACTACTGTACAATAACTAAAGAACACTAAAACTAAAATTCATAATTATTTGTCTCCCCTACATTTAACTAACTACTTTTAAGTTATTATTCTTTGTCTTGCTTTTATAGCAGATTATACTGCCAAAAGAAGAAGATTTGTGCCTTGTGACTTCCTAACTCAAGTTGTAAAAGAGTTTCAGCTAAAATGGAAGTCTTTTATCGTTAATTTGTATCACACACTCAGAAGAGTGGCTTTAGTCACTTGGCTAAGTGGTGGAATGCTCAGGAGAGTGCCTCAATCATTCAGCTAAGTGATTTTCTACTGGGGTGAGTGATTTCCTTCTTTGGGTGAGTGCTTTAAAACACTCAAAAGAGTGAATATCCACTTGGTTGAGTGTCTTTTAACACTCTTCTGAGTACTTACTTGATGTCCCTCATGACAAATTCTTACATTATTTCCTAAATTTACAATTTTTCCCCTTAACTTTTCTTTTCTTCAATTTACTCATTTTTTTTCTTCAATTAAACCCTGAAAAATACCCAAACTTGCAATTAAACCTAAAAATAACCAAATTAACTAATTAATCATGAAATTAACCAAATTAATACTAAATTAACTAATTTAAACGCCTAAAAACATACTAAAAATATAGTATAATTCACAAATATCGAGTTGAATCCTCAATATCTGATCTTGAAAATTGATTCTTCTATACCATTGTAATAGTGGCTAGCATCAGCTTAAAATAATTGTTTTGAGGTAGCATGATCGTTCTATGCTCCTCATTCCACCTAGGAGTAGCATAATCCCTAATCTTCCTTGGTCCTATCCCATTCCCTTGGACTTGGTTTGGGTTATACTACATTTGATTATGAATAACTTGCCCTTCCAATAGTGGTGGTTAGTCATCTAGACGTGGATCATTATGCGAAATATCTAGCAAGTTCATGTTTACTCTTTGTTGTCATCTCCATCTATGTAATGTCCTCTTAATCTTAGGGTTAATAGGTATAATTGGATCATTTCTTACCATACATTATTGACACTTGAAAAGAATAAAATAATAAAATAATGAAGAAGAAGAATAGCACACAAAATCCACTGCAAAATCTAAAATAAAGGCCAATCCCCTGCAATGTCACCAAAAACTTGACTGGTATCTAGCAAGTGTACTAGATCGGTTAATAATATGGGAAAATAAGTTTAAGACCCTTTAATATTGTACCCAATAGTTTGTGTATTTCAATTTTGAAACAAATAAGTGAAAGAATTTTCAAAGTTTTAGAAGTATTTATAGATTGAACTAAACTAATTTAAATAATTGAATAAATTAAATGCTAAAATTGAACTAAAATTAATTAAAAACGTAGTTAAATTAAATTGATAATAAAAATCAATGACTAAAACACTTTTATTAAGAGAACTATCTGCCTTGTCTCTTGCTGAAATAGACTAGATTCGAAAATAATACAAGTTGTTATGGAAAACTAATTTTAAAAAAAAATATCTTATTCCAATATCTTTCTAGAATATTAGATCCCTTAATTAAGAATGATCAAATGCCTAGCATACAAGTCTAGCTTTAAGCTCTTAAATTCCAGTTAAATCTTCTTTCGAAACACTTAACTTTTGTTTATTCTTAATTCAATTTCTTAAATCTAATATACTCATGATCATAAAATCCTTGTCTTAATTTCCAAAACACAACAGTAAATTAACACAAGTAAAGAAGAATAAGAAATTCATATCATTAATCATAATTTAAATTAACATTCAACCATCTATTTGATACATTGAATATAAATTAAACCACAATCAGAGATATAATTGAGCACAAGAGTTAAAAAATAACAAACTTATATTGAAAATAAGCTCAATTACGAGCCATTACAATAAGAGAATGAAGATTCAAATTTCCCTCAACAAAAGTAAGAGACTACTCACCATTCATGATTGAAAAAGAAGAAAAGAACAAAAAATTGAATACTATACTCATAAGAGAACTTCCAACTTGATCTTCTATTCTTAAGGAATAATAGAGAAACAAGCTTGAAAACCCTAGAGAGCAAAGATTGTTGGTTTAAAATCATGTTACATCACATGTAAATGGCAAAAATTATAATATTTATAAACCAAAATACACGATCTAGTCAAAAGAATTGAATTTCCTAGCTAAAGTTTAGAACTTTACTGTAGGTATTTGCTGAACAGTCGTTAAACATTGCGCCGGGTTGTCGTGAACCACCAATGTCCTTACTTCAAGGCACCTCCAAGGTATCCACATAAGAAATAAAGTTTAAGAACCTCTTAAAGGGTAGCAATGGCTGAAATTGGCTTAGGGACTAGTAAAGCCAATTCGGCTAGAAAAGATAAGGAGAGGAAATTAGGGCTTGGTTAGAAGTATTCTAACTTATTTTCTTTTCCTTCTCTTACCTATTTTTGACTTTAAGATGTATTTATACATCTCATGGGTCATATTAGGGTCATTTTATAATGGTTGTGCCTCCAAATTAAGCTTGGATCAATTGGATGGACACAAGTGACACACACAGGACCAATAATCCAATTCTGAGCATAGGGCCTGAATAAACTAGGCTTATGCATTTAAATGGGCTCCAAACCTATTCAAACTTTATGTACAGCCTTATAACATATTAATGAATTCTCATATTAATTATTATCTATATCCAATACCAAATAGGTTACAGAGAAAAAATCTCTAGCTCATAAAAGCTCTATGCATAGATTAGGCCTTATGGGCCTTTTTTGTGCAAAAGACTTTTTCTCCTTTTCTCAAACCCTAAAGTTTCTCTTATCAACTTATCAAATAAGTTCCCATGGCATCCCATGTTTATACATTGCTTTTTACCTCATATCTTAATTCTTATATGTGTGTGACTTTGAATTTCTTATACATGGTTGTAGTACAATATATAACTAAGAGTTCTAATCGAACTGAGACTCTAAAAGTTATAATCAAACTAGGATTCTAAGAGTTCTAATAAAATTAAAACCTTAAGAATTGTAGTCAAACTATGATTTTGAGAGTCCTAATCGAACTGTGACTCTAAGAGTCCTAGTCAAACTATGACTTTAGGAGTCCTAGTGGAACTATGACTCTTATGATTTAAAATCTTTTAGACCATAATATCAATTCTCATTTGATATTTTCCATAAATTATTGTACAAGTCATGAGAGGCTTCTAGTTAAGCATCATGACCACCCAAATGATAGGAATTTAGTGGTTTCGACTTTTACCCTTCCATATCAAGTTTCCATGCAATCACTCATTTCACCATTCTTCTAATCTCATTAATGAATTGAATAATTCAATATGGACATGTACCAATTATTTCATGAACTTATTATATTCTCATACTTTTAATTTTATTCCTAAAATGCCCTTGTGAATCTCATTCACCTTGCATTCCATCTTTGCCAAGGTTTTCTTAACAAAGATGTATAGAAATACTTGAGATAGAACCCCTCACTATAACTGAGCTAGTGAATCCTTTATTGTTCACTCAACTACCTCCAAGCAGTTCATGTTATACCAAATCTCCAAGCTATGTATACGCCTTCAAGGAGTAAAAGTAAAGGAGTCAAAGTATAAGACTCACTACTTGAGATACCTTGGCAATCTCAAGGCCAAAGGTACTTGCACAATTGATATGATGATATAATTCATCGATATAGTATAAGTATCAATGTGACGTTTCTCATGATAGGTCTCCAATGAACTTATTCTTCTAACAAGCATCTATATGTTAACTTTAATCATCTCGATGATCACAGATAATGAGAACTACTGCTTGAACTATTCAAGAAGTATAATATATGCTAGTCTATCCATATTAAAAATTTCCTATCTTATTAATACTACCACTAGGGATAATTTAGATATTAACACATTTGAATACCATAGGTATCTCATATCATGAAGTCTTCATGATTATCTTTGTATTGTGTTTATATACCAAAGACTACATTCAATAGTTTAAGTCACATGCATGTAAATGTTATTACATAAGAGAACTAAAGAATGTATGAATGCCTTATTATTATTTAGATAAAATTTTTTGTACATGGATAAAATCCCTATTATATGTGGCCTCTAGAGTATATCACTAACAATCTCCCACTTACACTAGAGCATGTCACCCATATATCTAAAACCCATAGAATGTATATGGTGATCAAACTTGTTCAAGGATAGTGCTTTTATGAGAGGATCTACCACATTATCGTCCGTGGAAACTCACTCAATCTTCACATCATTTTTAGCTATAATCTCCCAAATAAGATGGTATCATCTGAGGACATGTTTGGACCTTTGATGAGACCATAGTTCCTTTGCTTATGCAATGGCTCCGTTGTTATCACAATACAGGGGTATTGGATCAACAATGCTAGGGACCACTACTAGTTCTATGATGAACTTTTTGATCCACACAGCTTCCTTTGCCACTTTTATAAGTTGCAATATACTATTCATCCATTGTTGAGTCTACAATTGTCTTTTATTTAGAACTCTTCCAATTTACTGCTCCTTCACACATCAAAAACACAAAACCTGACTATGATTTACAATCATCTTTGCTAGATTAAAAGCTAGCATCTGTATACCCACTTACTTGTAAATCACCATCTCCATACACCAAGAACATCTCCTTAGTCCTTCTTAAGTACATAAGGATGTTCTTGATTGCCATCCAGTGTTCCTCCCCATAATTGGATTGGAATTTGCTTGTGATGCTCAAAGCATATGAAACATTTGGATGCGTACGTAACATAGCATACATAATTGATCCTATTGCATATGCATATGGGATCTTCCTCATGCTTTCTCTCTACTTTTGTTTCTAAGGACACATGAAGTTAGAAAGGCTTTTCCTATGTATCATAGGAATAAATCCTTTCTTAGATAGATCTATACTGAACCTCTTTAGTACCTTATCTATGTATGTTGATTATGAAAGACCAAACATCCTATTGGATCTATCTCTATATATCCTTACTCCCCGAATGTAGATGCTTCTTCAAGGTCTTTCATGGAGAATTATCTGGATAAACAAATCTTGACTGATTGAAAGATGAAAATATCATTTCCCATAATTAGTATATCATCCACTTACAAAATAAGGAAAACTACCGCACTCCCGCTAACCTTTTTGTAGACATAAGGTTCACCCTCATTTTGCGAGAAGCCAAAATCTTGTATTATCTCATTAAATCGAATGTTCCAGCTCCTAGATGCTTGCTTCAATCCATAAATGTATCTTTGAAGCTTACATACCTTTTCGCCATCTTTGGATATAAATCCCTTTGGCTGTGTCATATACACATCCTCAGTTAGATTTCTATTAAGGAAAGTTATCTTCACATCTATCTGCCATATCTCATAATCATAATGAGCAACAATGGCAAAAAGTATTCTTATGGACTTAAGCATCACCATAGGGGAAAAGGTTTCATCAAAGTCAATTCCTTCTTTTTAACGATAACCTTTAGCCATAAGATGAGCTTTATAGACAAGCTTTATAGGTAACCACATTACCTTTTATGTCATTCTTCTTATTGAAGACCCATTTACACCTTATGGGTTTTATCCTTTCAGGTGGATCAACTAAAGTCCATACTTTATTGTCATAAATTGAGTCCATTTTGAACTTCTTATCCTTAAGGCATAAATTAGATTCTGAACTATTTGGAACCTCTTCACAGCTAGCAGGCTTATTATCCTCCACCGCAGTTACATTCTTGTCCTAATCTATGAGAAATCTATATCTCTCTAGGACTGAACGAACTTTAACAGACCTTCTAGGAGATTGTGTACTAGTAGGTTCGACTGTTGTCTCATCTTTATAAGTTATAATCTCAGGGTCAATTGATTGATCAATTTCTATTTGTGGATCTTGAACTTTTTCAAGTTCAACTCTACTCCCACTATCTTCTTTTTGGAGAAACTCCACCTTTTGGTCCAAGGTATGATAGAAGTAATATCCAAGTGATTCCTTTAGATAACCTACAAATAAGCATTTGTCAAACTTAAGTTCTAACTTTTCTGACATTATCCTCTCAACATAAGTAGGACAATCCCATACTTTCATATGAGAGAGTATAAGTTTTTTGTTATTCCACATCTCATATGGAGTAACATCAACCGATTTATATGGAACTCTGTTTAATGCACAAATAGTTGTTTCTAGTGTATAGCCCTGAAAGGATTTAGGCAAGTCTGCAAGACTCATCATGGATCAAACCATATCTAATAGTGTTCGATTTTTCCTTTAAGATACACCATTATGCTATAGTGTATATGGAGTAGTCCATTAAGATAATATCCCATTATCTCTAAGATAACTCTAAAACTCTTGGTTTAAGTATTCTCCACCTCGATTTGATCTCAATATCTTAATACTTTTGCCAAGTTGTTTCTCTACTTCATTTATAAATTCTTTGAACTTTTCAAAGGCTTCAAATTTAAACTTCATTAGATAAATATAACAATATCTTGAATAGTCATCTATGAAGGTTATGAAGTATAGATAACCTCCTTTAGCATGTGTGGACATTAAACCACATACATTTGAATGTATAAGTTCTAATGTTTCATTGATAACACCTTTATAACACTATACTATATATACGGTGACTGATTAACTCAGATGTCACATCAGAGCTACGGTCACCAAATGTACTAAATCAAATAGTCTGATAAATTTTTTTTTCAAACATCATCAGCATTCAAGAACTATAATAACCAGCCAGATCATATGCAATACTAATTACAATTTGCACTCATAAAAATTATAACACCCTTATACCGCTATACCGAATGTACAGTGATCGGATGTCACAACCGAAAGGCGATAATGAAAATGACTATACTAAATAGTCTTATAAATTATTTTTATCACAAACGCATTCGTATCATACAATAGGTCCATATGGTAAACAATACTAATAATAAAAATATTACAAAAGTACAGTTCACACTCTATACCTTCCATATACACATATATACATGCCATGCCAACAATCATCTTTGAACTTCGCTTAAACTTGATCCACATTGTAGCATTGGCTACCAACCTTCTATCTTTCTAACTGAGCAATGAAATGCTCATGGTGGATATATATCCCAAACTTTCCATAAAAATACCATTCACACATACACATACATGTATGCATACGCACATACATACACACATGCATGCGTCCATAAGCATTCTTTAACATTAAATATTCATTTTCTCATTTTGATGTGCATCATACAATCATGTACGCATGCATTCAATCATGGAAAATGGTTTCGATCATTCAGAAGGATACAATTGTCATTTTCATTTTTATGCTGATCTTTCAATCATTTACCATATTAACTTTCAATTATAATTGATTACTTTAATATTAATAACTGAAATTATTTATATATTTCATTTACTGTTTATTATATAGTTTACAAATTTTGATTCTTAATATACTTTTTTCTTATCATTTTACATTTTAATACCATTTCTTTTCACTCTTTACAGATATGTTTACTCACATCCCGTTTTCACTTGCGAATTTATTTTCATTCTTTTATTCCTTTCACAATCATTTAATCATTCAGATATGTATTCATTCACCCAAACATTTATGCGTTTATCTAATTACTTACTTTAAAAGGAATCTTCTTATTTTAGTCACATATGCTTTTAATGTTTAATTTTCCTTTCTTTCATTTTTAATACATGTTATGGCATGAATAATTTCAATTTAGTCCATATTTTCACTTAAGTGTAATTATTTCACTTTTGGTCCCTACCTTATCACATAATAGGGTTCATTCATAGTTTCATATTCCAATTAACATTATATTTGCTAAATTACAATTTAGTCCTTACACTTTCGTTAAATTACAATGGTGTTTTCTTTTATAATTTATTTATACTAATTTACTTATTTGACATGTAACTTATCATTTTGCTACAATTGCACCACTTTATGAAAAATTATATATAGATTCCCTAATTTTTCAATTGTTTCCAAAACTTTCATTTTACTTTCTATTTACAATTTTTTTATCAGTTCACATGTTTTCATTTTAAATCCATTATTTCACATACAAATTGTCAATCTATTCTCATTTTAACATTTTCATATCAAATTATATTTTAGTCCTCCAAAACTACAAATGATTACTTTTAAGTTTTTCATTCATTCTTTTATCATTCTCATACATACTTTCATTATTTTATTACTTTTACCCATCAGATGCATTATTTGGATAAATTATCATTTTGATCATAACCTTTTATTTTCTTTTATATCAGTCCTTTTTCACTTTCATTTCAATTCACACATCACATTTTATACTTTTATGTCATTATTACCATTATGCTCCTAGTACACTCCCGATAGAAATTTTCAGACCAGATATACGAGATGTGGATCCCACTAGCCCACAACAGTACAATACAATAGGGGATGATCCCAAAGGACCAATCCACCTCAGATCAGATCAAAACCTAGCAAATAATCAGGCAGAAACTATGGAAGGTCATTACAATCCTACCATAGCAAAGCAAGTCGCCATGACTTGCACTGCGGTATGGGTATCCCTATGTCTAGCAAATTATATCTTGAAGTAGATTAAATGGTCAGACCATTACTAAGGGCAACATTCTTTGCTTTCTGACATTTCAATTTGCTTTTGCATTTCAATACACTGTCCATACAATGCTTTCTTATCATTTCAGTATACTGTTCATATAATGCTTTCTTGTCATTTCAGTATATTGTTCACACAATGCTTTCTTTCAATTTAGTTCTTTATCGCTTTTACATATTTGACTTTTTCACTTGCTTTTGCATTTTAGTACATTAATCACTTGACATGTTTATCATTCTCACCCATTTCATGAATGATTTACTTTTTCTAAATTCGCTTTCACATTTTTAACACTTTCACATACTTTTACATTTTCATTCACTTACCAATTGACTTTTCTATTACTTTTACATGTATTATGAATTTTCTCATTATAGTTCATTATTTATATTCATTTATGAATTATTCACCATAATTCAACAATTTTATTTTTAAAAATATTTATATAAATTCCATACTAATTAATATAATTACTTTGGTATACTTTTCAGTTTAGTCCTCAATTTTTCATTTAATTGTAAAATTATCCTTTTTGCACATTAATTACAAAATTACCCCTAATTTACTTATTTTCACTTCATATTCATTTATTAGCATACAAAATTTCTGTTTGGTCCTTATTTTAACTTTTCATGCAAAATTTTATTCTAGTCCTTTAACTCATAAAAGTTCATTTTTAGACTGTTTGTTCACTAAATTACCATTTTACCCTTTATAATCATTACTTTATCACTTTTTCTCACTAATCTCAACATCTGGAGAAGTTACCGTTTTACCTCTAAACTTTTTATTTCTTTTCAATTAGGTCATTTTTCATTCTAAACTTCATTTTTTTACTTTACTTTTACACTTTTCATTCACATTTACCATTGTTTCTTTCTTTTTTACACTTAAACTTTTATACAGGAAAAAATTTCTATTTAATCTCTGAATTTCATTCCTTTACAATTTTATTACTCTAGTTCATGTTTATTCATAAATTTACCATTAGTTCTATATCTTATATTTTTAATTCAGTATACTTTTATGGAACTACGATTTAGTTCTTAGAACAGTTAAATTACCATTTTATCCTTTTTCCTCAATGCTTTGCAAAATTTCAATTTATCTTTAAACTTTCGATTTCTTTCATTTAAGTCCTTTATCACTTTAATTATATCATTATTCATGCTTTCCATTGCTTTTATTCTTCTTATGTTAAACACTATTAACATACATTTGTCATTCATCAATATTTGGCATATTTCGTAGTTTATTCTTAATATTCATTCGGCCTAATACAATATAATCCATTTTAATCATCTCTATAACAATTTAATTACTTAAATCACTCACTCTCATGCTCAATATCATAATTCTATATTTAATTAACATAAATATCACAAAATCATTGAAAATTCCCTAAGCGTACCAATAGGCCATAGTAAGCTATCCACTTAAATTTATTTTCTTCTATGTTTAAATTATTCAAAACATCTTTTTTTTTATCCTTTTAACAATTTTTATAACAATTAATTCAATTGTTCATGCATTAATCATGTACATGTATAATAAACATAATCACAAATCACACCCAAATCAATGAAAATTAGGGGATATTGTATCCACTTACCTCAAAAGCTTATTTTCCACTTTTAAACCTTTCTTTCTTTGCCTTAAATCCTTAGAACGTCATCTTTCTCCTTTGACTCCTATAGTGGTGCAATATACCCATACAATTATCATAAAAACCATGCTTAAATAATTGATTCTATTATCATAAATAAACTCTACACACCTAAATCCATCAATATATACCTTTAATTTGAATTAAAAGTCTCATAATCACTTGCTTCAATTTTGTATCATAACTTTAAATCTTTGGTTTTTTCACTTCAATCACTTCAAATTAAGCTTATATTTGATCACCATGTGAAAAAGAAGCTTTGATTTGCTTGAAAGAGCATACTTTAGTGGGAGATTTAGAGAGAAAAAATAAAGAAATTTGGTAGAAGAGAAGGAAAGTAATTTGGCCATGGAGGAGATGGGAGAGAGTTGTAGTGAGTTCTGGAAGTTTGCAAATTTTTAGCCTACTTATAAGGCTGATTTGGGCTGGGTTTGGTTCAACTAAAGTGGTTGGGCTTAACTTAAGCCCAATTTGATCTTTAAGCCCAATAATACACTCTAAATTATTTCTCTCTCTTTCCAAGCTCAAATCCACTCAAAATCAATTTCATAATTTTTAAAATAATAAATTAAACCTTCATGAAAAATTTTACCTCAATCGGAGTTCGTTTATAGTTCGGTTCACTCAAATTAGTTCGATTAGCAAATTTTCGGTGTTACCATAAAATCACTTTTTCACTATCAAATAATTTCAAATACTAATTAGAGCTCAACTGAAAATTTTTGCAATTTTTAAAGATCCTTTACTCTTTAAAGTCTCAATCAAATTCATGATCAATTGATTACTATTTAAATCAGAATCACTATTTTTTTCTTACTTTTTATGTTCAAACCTTTCTAAAAATATTTCCATAGTTTTCAAAATATATTTGTTAGTCTCTATGAATATTTTTAAGTCAATCAAAGACTACTTTTCGATCTGGTTCATTTTTAGCAATTCGATAATCCAATTTTTAAAATCACCGAAAAATTAACCTTTCATTACCATATAATTTTACTCGTCACTATAAGCTCATCTATATTTTCATATTATTTTATGAGGTCCATGGCATCTTTTATGATCTAGTCAAACTATATCAAACTAGTCATATTCCAAATTTGTGAGTAACTTAACTTTCTAACACCTTTTCGAGGCCCAAACGACCTCCATTTGACCTCAAATTTGAACTACGAACTCCTGCTAAAATGCTCTTTCAATGATCAAGAAAAATATTTTTCGACTCCACAAGGTACTATTCATCCCTGTGTTACTATTCACCATCGAAAAATACTAATTTTGACTAACCTTGTATTTAGGCCATTACACAGATACATAATCATAATTTTAACACTCACATCCCTATTCCTTATGATAACATACATACCATGCCTAAGTCTTCCATCATCCTCCATATCTGTCTGCAAAATTTGCCGAATCTTTCCATCTTTAAAACCTACGCGCAATCATAGTACTACGCATTGAGCATTAACAATTCCCAGCTGTAGAATACATATCCCAAACTTTTCTATCCTAATCACATGCAAGTATACACAAACTTATTCATTTCTCATATTATACTGTCATTAATTCTTCTAATGTCGCTACCTCGATTATCCATCAATTATTAGAATCGGCTATTACTATGCTTACACATTTATTCATTAACATTTAAGTGCTAGGATCTTATTTAGCAATACTATTACCTCGCTTTCCTTATCAATCTTTCTGTCATTTCTTTTCATTACTACTATGATTTATCTATGCTTTACCAACCCCTTTGATTAATTCTTTAACATTATAATTGCATTACTAATGAATTTACTGCCACTATTCTTATCATTAATACTAACATCAATAACCTATGCATTAACATTATTTATAATATTTTCAAACTTATTGCAGTTATTGATCATATTCTAATTCAGCTTGTAGGCTAAACTTCATTTAATCTTATCAAGACTAATTTCCAATTAAGTTTTCCTTTAAATCCATTAATCTATAATTTAACCTTCACTAGCCAAACATTACTATTTTTGTTATTTCTTAATCAATATTCAATATACTTTTAATTACACTGATTGACCCTATTATTTCTAAATTTTCATTTTAGTCATTTTCTTACTATTATTAATGGTAATTGACAATGTGGTCCTTAAAGTTATACATTTGCCAATTTACCTTATATTTTTTTACTATTCACTCTTATAGCTCATTTTTCTTATCTTTTACTTTTAATACATACTATGTCATGTAAAATTATGATTTGGTCCTTACTTTTTACTTAAGTGCAAGAATTACACTTTTGGTCCCTATTTCACTATATAATAGGATTCATTTACAATTTTGTCCTTCAAATTAACATTTCATTTGCTAAATTATGATTTGGTCTTTGCATTTCACTAAATTACGATGGTGCTCTCTTTTATTACTTATTTACACTAGTGTCACCTTATCTTTACTTTCACCCTTAATTTCTTATTTGACATGCAATCTATCTTTATTTCACAAATATATTATTTATATGGAAAATTACATATTGACACCTATTAAACCATTAACTTACATATTAAACCACTCACTTTCCTATTTTATCATTTTTATACTTAACTTTCATTGAATTACAATATTGCCCTTTAATTATAATTAATTACTTTAATATCACTAATTGAACTCATTTATGCACTCCACTTACTATTCACTATACACATTGAAATTTTGATCCTTAACATGTTATTTTCTTACCACTTTATATTTTAGTAACAATTCTTTTCGTTTTTTATAAAAAAGTTCACTTATATTTTCTTTCCACTTGGGAAAATAACCTTCATATTTTTATTCATTACACAATTACCATTTTAATCATTGAATCTATTAATTCTTTTCAATTAATTACAAAATTATCACTTTTACACCTTATTTACAATTTTGCCACTAGTTCATTCACTTTCACTCTAATTTCTTTATTTGGCATACAAATTACCAATCGGTCCTTATTTTAACATTTTCATGTCAAATTACATTTTGGTCATCCAAAATTACAAAAGTTTATTTTTAGGCTATTCATTCACTATTTTTACCATTTTTACCCTTTTATTCAATATTTTATCATTTTTACTCACTAAACTTGTTATTTAGAAAATTCACCATTTTGACCCTAAACTTTTTATTTTCTTTCAATTAGGTCCACACATTCTCATTTTTGCTTCACTTTTTACATTTTTAACTCATTATTACCCTTATACCCCTAGTACAATCCCATCAGAAATCTTTAGACCGGATATACAAGATGTGGATCCTATAGGCCTATAACAATGTAATAAGGGATGACCCCGAAGGACCAATCCACCACAAAACAAAATAGAATAGTTAGTACAAAAACTATGGGAGATCATTACGATCCTGTCATAGCAAAGCAAGTTGCCATGACTTGCACCGTGGTATGTGATGGAATATGACATGGTATGAATGTGATGATAGCACAGCGAAAAAACAAAAATTTTTATCATACATACCATACAATTCCAAAGCAAGAAACGAAACATGCAATTTTAAGGTTGTAGAACTTACAACTTTTGATGCCTTTTATTTATTGAGTTTGGTGATGGCCAGCAACTAAGATGACTCTATCCGCCTTAGATCTCGATCACCAATGCCAAGGAATAGCCTTTTACGCCACTCCCTCTATTCTCACACACACAATTGCACCGACGGCTTAAAATAGAGATTGCTAGCTCTCTTTTAAAGTATTGTGTAATGGCTATGGTTTGAAGCTACAAAATTTGATTTTGTACTTCTCTTAGGTTGCCATTACTACCCAAGATCACAAGAGAATGAGGAACTATCCTTTCTCCTTGTGAAAATTGGCCAAAATAATTAAGTGAGAGAGAGAGAGAAGTTCACGCCAAAAACCTAAAGAAAAGCTAGTTTTACGTTTTTCTTTCTTTTAATATATATGAGTTCACGCAAAACCTAAAACCAATTTCAATTTTACGTTTATCTTTCTTTTAATATATATTATAAGATCACGCAAAACCTAAAACCAATTTGTTTTTACTTTTATCTTTCTTTTAATATATATTATAAGATCACGCAAAACCTAAAACCAATTTCTTTAAGTTTCACGTTTATCTTTCTTTTAATATATATTATAAGATCACGCAAAACCTAAAACCAATTTCTTTAAGTTTCACGTTTATCTTTCTTTTAATATATATTATCTTCATTTCTTTTAAGTGATCAATCTAAAATCTACTACCTTAAGATAATTAATATTATCTAGAGATAATTAATTTTAGCCTTTATCACTTAATTAAAATAAGTAATAGTTATTGATAAAAACTCTTTTAATTTATCCAAGATAAAAACAAAAGACATATTAATCAAATTAACCACTTAATAAAAGAATTAATCATGTGCCAAAATACCATTGATATTATCTTGGAATTTCGACCACACCATCCAATTATCAAGTGAATTAATTTAATTAAAATCCTTTAGGCTTTAATACTCAATTAATTAAATTAACACAAGATAATTAATTAATTGAAATTAAACCTTGTGGGCTGAGTTTCTCTCTCTCATGGGCCAAGGTCCAATAGCAATCTAGTAACCCATTACACACATTAATTTGACTTTAATTAAAAGCCCAAATTAATGCCCAATACTTAATTAAAATATTTTAAGCCCAATGCTTTATGTGCGATCCTATAGGTCCATTTAATGTTGGCAATGAATTAATGAATTAATTCAAAGGCTATATATATTCTCTAGCAAGATATTATAGCATTCCAAATTAAATGAAAATGCATATGGCATTTAGTGACCTCATGCAATTTTGCATAGTCCCTTACCCATAAATATCAGAATTAATATAAGGCATGGAACTAGTCATCCTTATATATATTAATTCCTTTCTTGATATTCCAGTGACACTGAACTCTCAAATAAATAATGATTATTCATTATTTCATCTCGGTATGGCCATACACTTCTCAGTTCACTGATCAAGTGGCCGGTGATATTTTCTCTCTTAACGAGAGAGGTAATCCTTTCACTTCTCTCATGTTCTCTAACATGAATCAATGCATACCCAATCATACCAGTACTTGTCACTCTATTACGAGCATGTTAGGTGTATGTCAAAGTACACAGTAATTCATAAAGAGTTTCATAGAGATTTCAGGTCTAAGAACTCCGATACAAAACTTGCATATGAGAAACACTTATGACTTGTACCATGTAGTGTTCTCATGAGCGGATCGTATCCAGATACCATGTTTTTTAACATGTATCTATGATCTCTGATTGACACTCTTGTCCTAATGATCCGTAAGACAGAACTCATTATATCAGAGAGAGCATACTAGTCTTAATTCATTGTTATTCCCATAACAATGACTGACTAGGGATGTTTAGAATGAAGTCTCATTTGTTTCAAGGTCTTACAACCATATGCCTCACACATGATAACTTAAACCGAAATGACATTCTTGGATAGTTTTATCAATTGATATGCACAGGAATACAAAGGATAAAACAAATGCTTCATTTTATTAATTCAAAGTGCTTTATTACAATGCATTAGGGCTAGGGCTTACACTAACAATCTCCCACTAGCACTAGTCCCAATTGGGCATAGCCTTAAGACCGAACGCTCTCAAATGAGCTTCGTGCAGATTTTGACGCAATTATTTCGTCAAAGGATCTGCTACATTGTCTTCACCTGCTATCTTGCTAACCTTGACGTCCCCACGATCAATGGTTTCTCTGATCAAGTGGTACCTCCTGAGTATGTGTTTGGATTTCTGGTGTGACCGGGGCTCCTTGGCCTGTGCTATGGCCCCGTTGTTGTCACAGAAAATTTCTAATGGATCTAGGATGCTTGGAACCACTCCTAATCCAGTAATGAAATTTTTAATCCAAACAGCCTCTTTTGCAGCCTCACTTGCTGCAATATACTCAGATTCAGTAGTTGAGTCGGCAACGGTTTCTTGCTTTGAGCTTCTCCAGCTGACAGCACCACCGTTCAAAACAAAAACAAACCCAGATTGCGATCTAGAATCTTGAGTGCTGGTCTAAAAAGCAGCATCGGCATAACCTTGTATGACGAGCTCTTCTTGACCACCATACACTAAGAAGTGATCCTTAGTCCTTTGCAGGTACTTTAGAATCCCTTTTACAGCAGACCAGTGCTTCTCACCAGGGTCTTGCTGAAACCTACTGGTTATACTCAGTGCATGAGCATCATCCAATCTAGTACATAACATAGCGTACATGATAGATCCAATAGCAGATGCATATGGGATTCTACTCATGTTGTCCCTTTCCTCTTTGGTTTTAGGGCACTGTTCATTAGTCAAAGGAACTCCCAAAGCCAAAGGTATGTACCCTTTCTTTGAGTCTCCCATACTAAAACGCTTTAGTACTTTGTCTATGTACTTTTCTTGACTTAGTCCCAAGAGCCGATTCGATCTATCTCTATAGATTCGAATACCAAGTATTGTCTCGGCTTCACCTAAGTCTTTCATTGAGAAACATTTTCCCAACCATTGCTTAACCTTTTGCAATGTTGGAATGTCATTCCCAATGAGAAGGATGTCGTCCACATATAGGACCAGAAATACTACTAGGCTCCCACTAACCTTTTTGTACACACAAGGCTCATCTTCGTTCTTGATGAAGTCAAATTCTTTGACTGCCTCATCAAAATGAAGATTCCAACTTCGGGATGCTTGCTTTAATCCATAAATGGATTTTTGAAGCTTGCAAACCTTCTTAGGATGCTTGGGATTGACAAAACCTTCAGGCTGTGTCATATACACATCCTCAAGTAAATTTCCGTTGAGGAAAGCAGTTTTGACATCCATTTGCCATATCTCATAATCATGATATGCAGCTATGGCAAGCAAGATCCTAATGGATTTGAGCATGACTACAAGCGAAAAGGTCTCGTCATAGTCTACACCATGAGTTTGTCGAAAACCTTTTGCTACTAGTCTACCTTTGTAGGTCTTATTAGCTTTGAGTTTGAATAGCCACTTGCATTCAATTACCTTAGCACCTTCCGGTGGATCAACCAAGGTCCAAACCTGGTTATCGTACATTGATTGCATCTCGGATTTCATGGCTTCAAGCCAATTTTTTGAGTCTGGGCTCTCAATAGCTTCTCGATAGGTAGTAGGATCCTCACGATCTACTAACTCAATAGTGTTACTGTCAGTGATTAGAAATCCATATCTCTCAATCTCCTGACGTACCCTACCGGACCTTCTAGGTTCTTGTGTAATGGGTTTTTGTTCCACAACTGGTTATGAACTTGATCCCATTTCCAAACCATCCTCTATAAGAGTTTGTGGTGCTTGAATTTCTCCAAGTTTTACTTTACTCCCACTGTCTTTCTTGAGAAGGAACTCCTTTTCCAAGAAAACAGCCTTGCGAGCAACAAATACTTTGTTCTCGGCTTGTGAGTAAAAGTAGTATCCCTTTGTTTCTTTAGGATAACCTACAAACAAGCAGACACTGGATTTGGACTCTAGTTTGTCAGATGTTAATTTCTTAACATGTGCTTCACAGCCCCAAATCCTGAGAAAAGACATATTGGGTTCTTTCCCAGTCCATACCTCGTATGGTGTCTTCTCAACTGCTTTAGTTGGAGTACGGTTCAATAGAAACACAATAGTTTCTAATGCATAACCCCAAAAAGAGATAGGAAGATTAGCTTGACTCATCATAGATCGAACCATGTCCAACAGAGTTCGATTTCTCCTTTCGGACACACCATTCCATTGAGGTGTTCCAGGAGGAGTGAGCTGTGAAATAATACCACACTCCTTTAAATGACTGTTAAACTCTTGGCTTAAGTATTCGCCACCTCGATCTGATCGAATGGCTTTTATACTTTTGCCAAGTTGGTTTTCTACTTCGTTCTTAAACTCTTTGAATTTCTCAAAAGTTTCAGACTTGTACTTCATTAGATAGATATAGCCATATCTACTGAAGTCATCTGTGAATGTCACGAAGTAGCTAAAACCACCTCTGGCATGTGTACTTAAAGGTCCACATACATCGGTATGTATTAGTTCTAATAAGCCATTAGTCCTCTCACCTTTTTTATTAAAAGGTCTCTTTGTCATTTTTCCATGTAAACATGGCTCGCATGTGTCATAAGACTCTAAGTCGAATGACCCAAGCACTCCAGTTTTGTGGAGTCTTGAAATGCGTTTTTCGTTTGCATGTCCTAAACGATAATGCCAAAAGTAAGTAGGGTTCAATTCGTTTGATTTAACCCTCTTTGTATTAATGTTGTATATTGACTCTTTGTTTTGTAAATCAAAGATATAAAGGCCATTTTGCAATATGGCATTGCCATAAGAAATGCCTTGGCGATGAATATGAGCATTGCCATTTTTAATAACAAAATCAAATTCATCATTATCCAAACATGAAACTGAAATAATGTTTCTGCTCATAGCAGGCACATAATAACAATTATTCAAAACAATACAAAGTCCGAAAGGTAAAGTGAGGTGATAGTCGCCTATCTCCATGGCAGCAACTCGTGCTCCATTCCCCACACGGAGGTCCAGTCCACTTCATTCTTTCCAAGTAACCGCCTATTTTTTAGCCCCTGCACATTTGAACAAATGTGAGAACCACAACCGGTATCTAATACCCAAGTGGTAGAAATAGAAAGGTTAATTTCAACAACAAAAATACCAGAACTGGATGCCTTGGCTCCATTCTTCTTTTGTTCTTCCTTGAAGAGAGCGCAATTCTTCCTCCAATGCCCTATCTTGTTGCAATGGAAGCAAGTGCTCTCACTCTCTTTGAGTTTTGGCGCCTTGGGCTTGGATTAGGCCTGAGGTGCACTCCCAACTGACTTGGGTTTTCCCTTTCCCTTTCCCTTTCCCTTAACAGGTCCCTTCTTAATTCCTTTTTGAACCATTAGTACGGGATTGGTCTTTCGAATGTTCTCTTCAGCATTCTTAAGCATCCCATGAAGCTCAGTGACTGACTTGTTCATTGCATGCATGTTATAATTCATCACAAATGGATCATAAGCAGCAGGCAATGATCCTAAGATCAAGTCAATGGCCAATTCCTTTGGCACTAGTACCTCAAGCTTCTCAAGAGTATCAAGATACCCTTTCATCTTGAGTATATGGGTACTAACGGGAGTACCCTCAGCCATCTTACAAGAAATTAAGGCCTTTGTTGTCACGAACCTCTCGTGACGAGCTTGCTCGTGGAACATCTCCTTGAGTTGCACCATGATCGCATAAGTCTCTTGGTCCATAAATTGCTTTTGCAAGTCAGGCACCATAGTGGCCAGCATCAGACAGGTCACATCATTGGAGTCGCTCTTCTTGGTCTCAAAAGTTTCCTTTTGAACCACAGAAGCGTTCCTAGTAGGTTCCTCAGGTAAGGGTGCATCCAAAACATACGACTTATTCTCTTGCTTAAGAACTATTCTTAAGTTTCGAGACCAGTCTATGAAATTGTTGCCATTCAATTTGTCCTTTTCAAGGACCGATCGCAATGAGAAATTATTGTTTGAAGATGCCATTTTCAATCTACAATAAAATTTAGCAAGATTAAATGAGGTCTTATTTATGATCCCACAAACCAAATTAATATCCCTTTAAATAATTCGTGTTAGTGATTTGATGTGGGTCAAGATCCACTTTTCACAACAACTTATTAGTCAAGCTGAGCCTGTACACCTAATAAGTTAAGTTACTTAGGTAGGAAAACTCCAATCATGTCTCGTACATGACTCTTGGATCAAATGGGCTAACATCTTAAGATGTTATAGCACAACCCATTTATTAGTTGCCTAGGTCCGGGCATCCCTTTCCATGTTAAGTCCAACCTACATTCACAACCCATGCCTCACAAAGATAATCGGGCGCATCTAGGACTCCTAGTCTACGTGACCGATGATCGATGCCTTGACATGTTTCGAATTAGGAAGGCAACTTTGTGACTTACTATTTTTAGGGATTCATTTTATTACGGCTTACATGGCATACGCTTTGTCATCCATACATAGCATGCATTTATATATAATTGCATAAAGTAAAGCGTGACAAATATGGGCCCAAAAACCTACAACTAAGATTCTATACTATTACATAAGAATCTTCGAGTTGGGCTTCTCCACTCCGGTGGGCTTCGTTTTGATTTACAAAGTCTTCAAGTATATTCTATTCTAAGAAATAAATGAAAAACTTTTACAACAAAATATAATGGCTCACAGGCCATATTTAATTACAAAACCCAGGGCCCATGAATGCACCATGCATATCCATTCATCACACCAAACTAGCAAATAAATATACATAACATTCATGGATAAAACAAAGACCAATTTTAATTAATTTAGCCAAGCCCATTAATGGAAATTGTGTACTTGAACCTTTAAGAGAAGACCCCATGACGGGCCTGGGCCAAAGCCCAATGGACTAAATCCTCTTATTGAATAAGTTCTCTGAAAAGCCCAAAACACTAACTAGTTAGATTTGTGCTATAAATCAACTCTAGTATAATTTCCAATTTTGCCATTTTTAATTTTATGTCATACAGCCCATAAATATTAAAAATACATATAATATGTGCTAACATGAATTAAAAATATAAAATCATGAAGAACGCATATATAGTACACGGCATTCATGCAAAAACAAACAAACAACAAAACTAGTTGTTTAATGCTTATGTAATGCCATAAAATGCACAAACATTTAAATCAATTTTATGAGTCATTTAATAATCTAAATAAGTCCATAAATATTGATTTAATGTTCTATACCAATCTGATCTAAATGTGTTTTTACCATTTTAATCAAAACAAAACAAACAATCTTGATTAAACATGTAACAAACACAAACTAGTCATAGTTTTAAGTGATTTTAAAATTAATCAATTAAATTGTCATGGATCAGAATTAAAACCAAATTTAAAATATGTCCAGATCTGATATTTAATCTTTAAAAATCACTTACAAACATGCCAAAATCAATTTTACATTTAATTTTGAAAACTAGTTGTTAAACTAGCAATTTACATGCCAACTAGCACCTAGTTTCATAATTAACATGTACCATCAGGTATAAATAATTAAATCCGACCATTACCAGCCCTAATAACATCTTAGGACAGTATATTAACATGTCATATTAATTATAATACCTATCTAATCAATTAAAATCGTTTTTTCACCAAAACAATGCAAAAAACTCAAAACAGAAAATTTCAGATTTGCATGTTTTCATAATGACGATTTTTAATTAATTTTTTCATGTATCTAAAGCACTAAAATAAGCATGTTTAGGCTCTGATACCACTGATGGAATATGACATGGTATGAATGTGATGATAGCACAACGGAAAAACAAAAATTTTTATCATACATACCATACAATTCCAAAGCAAGAAACGAAACATGCAATTTTAGGGTTGTAGAACTTACAACTTTTGATGCCTTTTATTTATTGAGTTTGGTGATGGCCAGCAACTAAGATGACTCTATCCGCCTTAGATCTCGATCACCAATGCCAAGAAACAGCCTTTTACGCCACTCCCTCTATTCTCACACACACAATTGCACCGACGGCATAAAATCGAGATTGCTAGCTCTCTTTTAAAGTATTGTGTAATGGCTATGGTTTGAAGCTACAAAATTTGATTTTGTACTTCTCTTAGGTTGCCATTACTACCAAAGATCACAAGAGAATGAGGAACTATCCTTTCTCCTTGTGAAAATTGGCCAAAATAATTAAGTGAGAGAGAGAGAGAAGTTCACGCCAAAAACCTAAAGAAAAAAGCTAGTTTTACGTTTTTCTTTCTTTTAATATATATGAGTTCACGCAAAACCTAAAACCAATTTCAATTTTACGTTTATCTTTCTTTTAATATATATTATAAGATCACGCAAAACCTAAAACCAATTTCTTTTTACGTTTATCTTTCTTTTAATATATATTATAAGATCACGCAAAACCTAAAACCAATTTCTTTAAGTTTCACGTTTATCTTTCATTTAATATATATTATAAGATCACGCAAAACCTAAAACCAATTTCTTTAAGTTTCACGTTTATCTTTCTTTTAATATATATTATCTTCATTTCTTTTAAGTGATCAATCTAAAATCTACTACCTTAAGATAATTAATATTATCTAAAGATAATTAATTTTAGCCTTTATCACTTAATTAAAATATGTAATATTTATTGATAAAAACTCTTTTAATTTATCCAAGATAAAAACAAAAGACATATTAATCAAATTAACCACTTAATAAAAGAATTAATCATGTACCAAAATACCATTGATATTATCTTGGAATTTCTGCCACGCCATCCAATTATCAAGTGAATTAATTTAATTAAAATCCTTTAGGCTTTAATACTCAATTAATTAAATTAACACAAGATAATTAATTAATTGAAATTAAACCTTGTGGGCTGAATTTCTCTCTCTCATGGGCCAAGGTCCAATAGCAATCTAATAACCCATTACACACATTAATTTGACTTTAATTAAAAGCCCAAATTAATGCCCAATACTTAATTAAAATATTTTAAGCCCAATGCTTTATGTGCGATCCTATAGGTCCATTTAATGTTGGCAATGAATTAATGAATTAATTCAAAGGCTATATATATTCTCTAGCAAGATATTATAGCATTCCAAATTAAATGAAAATGCATATGGCATTTAGTGACCTCATGCAATTTTGCATAGTCCCTTACCCATAAATATCAGAATTAATATAAGGCATGGAACTAGTCATCCTTATATATATTAATTTCTTTCTTGATATTCCAGTGACACTGAACTCTCAAATAAATAATGATTACTCATTATTTCATCTCGGTATGGCCATACACTTCTCAGTTCACTGATCAAGTGGCCGGTGATATTTTCTCTCTTAACGAGAGAGGTAATCCCTTCACTTCTCTCATGCTCTCTAACATGAATCAATGCATACCCAATCATACCAGTACTTGTCACTCTGTTACGAGCACGTTAGGTCTAAGAACTCCGATACAAAACTTGCATATGAGAAACACTTATGACTTGTACCATGTAGTGTTCTCATGAGCGGATCGTATCCAGATACCATGTTCTTTAACATGTATCTATGATCTCTGATTGACACTCTTGTCCTAATGATCCGTAAGACAGAACTCATAATATCAGAGAGAGCATACTAGTCTTAATTCATTGTTATTCCCATAACAATGACTGACTAGGGATGTTTAGAATGAAGTCTCATTTATTTCAAGGTCTTACAACCATGTGCCTCACACATGATAACTTAAACCGAAACGACATTCTTGGATAGTTTTATCAATTGATATGCACAGGAATATAAAGGATAAAACAAATGCCTCATTTTATTAATTCAAAGTGTTTTATTACAATGCATTGGGGTTAGGGCTTACACTAACAGTATGGGTATCCCTATGGTTGGCCAATCATATCCTAAACTATACTTAAACCACCAGACCACTACTAAGGGCAAAGTTACTTATTTCAGAATCACTTTTCACTTTTTGGCATTTCCATTTGCTTTCCATTTTAGTACACTATTCATTCAATTCTTTCATCACTTTTACATGTTTTAACACTTTCACTAGCATTTACACTTCAATACACTACCATTTGACTTTTTCATCACTTTTGCAAATTTCATAAATTATCTCATTATAATTCATTATTTTCACTTTAAGCATAATGCATTTTCACACTTGAAAATATTCATACATATTCCATAAATTTATGAACCCTTCTTTTCATGTCTAAATTCATTTTAAAAGCCCTCAATCATATTTCTAGGCTTATATTAAATAAAATATAATTGTCATTCCACATAACATTATTGTACAATTATCATTCATAACTATGCATTTAACATTTTAGGATTATTCATAATTCATATTCACTTGGTTATCAGACTTAACGTAAGATATCCTTAACTCTATACACATACATTTTGATTACATAACCACTTATCATTTCCTATCATATTCATAAACATTGCATTTAAGTTGGTAAGGTACATAACTATCATTATGTACGACTATGTGACTTTAAGTTCACTAATTATTTTTTACTTTAATCATTTCTATTATCTTTCTAATGTGTTAAATTATGAATTTCATACTTAATAATCCATAAATTATCAAAATCATCTTATGTTACACTTAGGTTTAAATTATCAAAATCATTTTACTTCCACTTCATTTTCTTTACCAATTCACACTTTATACATCTTAATTAATCACTCTAACATGTTATCTTGAATTATCCCTTATTCCTACATAATTATTTATATAATTCATCAAATATACCATAGTATCTCTTAGTACTTAATTTGGCTTCCATATTGTCCATACCATATCATTTCTTTCTCCTTATTTTAGGCATTTAAATCATCAATTCTAACACCCTTAAAGATATTTATAAGGCTTATTTCAATTTAACATGAATTATATGCATAATTACATAACTTATATAATCATACCACTACACAAAATTCATGAAAATTAAGGGACATTGCATCCACTAACCTTAAAATTTGCTTTCGAACTCCTCAAGCTTACTTTTTTCTCTCTTTTCCCTTTGAGGATCCTTCTCTTTCTTGCTTTTGTTTAAGTGGATGAAATTGAACATTAAAGAGACATCTATTAATTCACTTTTTTATGCAATATAACTTCATAAATAGAGACTACATACTCAATTTCATCTAATAGAACCCTTAAATAAATTTTAAACCACCAATTTCTCTTACCTCACTTTGGATGCATAATCTTCAATCCTTAATTTTTCCCACCTTAATCACTCCAAATTGAGCTTAGATATGGTCACTATATGAAAGAGAGGCCTTGATTTGCTTGGGAGGGTAGGATTTGGTGAAAGATTTAGATAGACAAAATAAAGAAGTTCTTGAGAGGTAGAATGGCAAATTTGGACAAAAAGGAGAAACGGGAGAGAGGGAGAAGCTGGATGAATTCTCTAAAAAATTATAGATTTTTTTGGCTCTTTATAGGGTTGGTTTGGGCTGGCTTGGTTCAACCAAAGGGGTTGGACCTAATCAAGCCCAATTTGATTGTTTAAGCCCAATTAATGCAATCTAAATTATTTCTCTCTTTCCAAGCTCAAATTCACTTAAAATAAATTTTATAATCCATAAAATACATAACTTAGCTTACATATAAATTTTTAGCCCAATCAGAGTCCATTTTCAGTCTAGTTCACTTAAATTGGTCCGATTAGCAAATTTTCTATGTTACCGTAAAATCAATTTTCTACTATCAAATAATTCAAAATACTAATTAGAGCCCAACTGGAATGTCCTACAATTTTTAAAGATCATTTGCTATTTTTAAAGTCTCGATCAAATCTATGGTCAATTGATTACTATTTAAACCGAAATTATTATTTTTCTCTTACTTTTTGAGTTTAAACCTTTCTAAAAATACTTTCATAATTCTCAAAATATATACATTAGGCTTCACAAATATTTTTGAGTCAATTAGAGACTATTTTTCGATTTGGTTCACTTTTACCGATTCAATAATCAAACTTTCAAATTTATCGAAAAATTATTTTTTCATTACCATATAATTCTAATCATCAATATGAGTATGCCCATATTTTTAAATTATTTTTTTGAGGTCCGTAGCATATTTTATGGTCCAGTTAAACTAGTCATATTCTAAATTCGGGAGTGACTTAACTTCTTAACATCTTTTCGAGGCCCAAACGACCTCTGTTTGACCCTAAATTTAAACCACAGAATCCTGCTGACATGCTCTTTTCAATGATCAAATAAAATATTTTTCAACCCCTGAAGGTACTATTCACCACCATGTCACTATTTACCATCGAAAAATACTATTTTCGACTAATCCAATATTCGGGCCATTGCATCATGAACTCATACACCTTTACCACTAAAGGATACCTTAGTCATTTTGTCCAATAAACAAGGTTCACACTTTTTAAATGACTCATAGTCAAAAGAACCTAAGTCACTAGATTTGTGTAACTTAGTCATGTTATTCTCGTTTATGTGACCTAAAAGACAATGCCATAAATAAGAAATTTTTAAGTTATCTTTCTTAGCTCTGTTAGTATTTATTTTATGTATTTCTTTTGCAAGATCAAGAATAAATATTCCATTTTGAATAGCACCTGAACAATAGAATAAATTATTCTTAAAAATAGAACAACCTTTATTCCTATCCAAAGAAATATCAAAACCATGTTCCAAAAGACATGAAATAGAAATAATGTTTCTAGCTAATGCTGGAACATAAAAACAATTATCTAGCTCTAATATCAGTCCACTCAGCAAAGACAACTGATAGATCCCAACTGCTTGTGTAACAACCTTTTGACCAACTGCTTGTGTACTCCATAGGGATACCTTCAAGAACACTTCATCTCCAACCTGGTACTCAATGTCCTTTCTTTTAAGTTCGCATATGACTTCTGTCTATCACTTGCTTCTTTTAATCTTTGCTTGACAAGTTGGATTTTCTCTTCAGTATCCTTTATAATTTCGGGACCTGTCAACTTGTTTTCAGTCAGCTCTGTCCAACAAGAGGGAGTTCTACATTTACAACCATAGAGATAATGTCACCATATTTTCAAAGCAAAAATAATAGCTGCTAATTCCAAATCATGAGTCGGGTAATTATGCTTATGAGGCTTTAATTGTCTCGATGCATAAGCCACAACTTTACCTTCCTATATCAACACACACTCCAAGCCATTTTTCGAAGCATCACTATACATAGAGTATTCTTTACCCGAGATTGGTTGAGTAAGAACTTGGACTTTAGTTAACATCTTCTTTAACTGCTCAAAACTTGCCTGACAGTGATATGTCCATTCAAATTTAATCCTTTTTTGAAGTAACTTAGTAAGTGGAGAGGTAATGACTGAAAAACCTTTCACAAAACATCTATAATAGTCGGCCAAACCCAAGAAACTTCTGACTTCCGACACATTTCGAGGCGGCCTCCAATTTACAATAGCTTCAATCTTTTTAGGGTCTACCCTGATGCCTTATGAAAACACCATGTGCCCAAGAAAAGAAATTTCTTTAAGCCAGAACTCACATTTACTCAGCTTTGCGTATAACTATTTTTTTCGCAAAGTTTGCAATACAATTCTCAAGTGCTCTTTATATTCCACTTCATTGCGAGAATAGACCAGTATGTCATCGATAAACACCACAACAAACTGGTCTAAATAGGGCCTGAACACCCTATACATCAAATCCATAAAGGCTGCTGGTGCGTTAGTCAACCCGAAAGGCATTACTAAGAATTTTTAATGACCATATCGAGTTCTAAAAGCATTTTTCTGAACATCTACATCCTTGACCCACAGTTGATAATATCCTGACCGCAGATCAATCTTAGAAAACACCCCAACACCCTTTAACTAGTCAAATAGATCTTCAATTTGGGGTAGAGGATACTTGTTCTTCACCGTTCCTTTGTTAAGCTGCCGATAGTGAATGCACATCCTCAAGGTGCCATCCTTCTTCTTGACAAACAACACCGGTGCGCCCCAAGGTGATACACTAAGCTTGATGAAACCTTTATCCAACAACTCTTGCAACTAAACTTTTAATTCCTTTAATTCTGATGGTGCCATTCTATATGGTGCTCTAGAAATAGGAGCAATTCCTAGTAAAGTTTTTATAGACAACTCTACTTCTCTCCTTGGTGGCAAGCCCGTAAGTTTTTCGGAAAAAATATCAGAAAACTCATTAACTACCGGAATATCTTAAAGATTGATTGTTTCCCTTTTTGAATCAAGTACCAACGCCAAGAATGCTTCACATCCTTTTCTAAGAAATTGCTTTGCTTTCATGGCGGAAATAACATTGGCTAAAGGTTTAGATTTAATACCCTAAATTAATATCTCTTTTTCCCCAACATCCTTAACTACCACAATTTTAGCTTTATAATTCACTATAGCTTGTAGTTAGATAACCATTCCATACCCAGAATTACATTAAATTCATGGAAAGGTAAAACAAATTAAATCAGCTGAAAATTCTCTCCCTTGAATCATAATTGGGCAATCTCTATAGTATACTATGGCCTAAAGGACTAATTACACATATATCATAACTCAAATGATCTACAGTAAATACATTTCTACCCAAATTCCCATTACAAATATACGAGTGTGTAGATCCTGGGTCTATAAGCACATGCACATCAGTATCAAAGAGAGAGAATATACCAGCTATGACCTCATGAGCATCAGTATCTTCTCAAGCTTTCATGGTATAAGCTCTGACAGGAGGTGTAGGAGTGAATGGTCGATCTACTATCTCAGAAGCATTCCTGGACTATGCTTTACACTAACCCAATCCACCTCTGCCTATACCACGACCTCTACCTAAAGAGGGTGTGTTGGAAGCTTCTCTATTACTTTGTTGACTGAAAGCTTGCTCTTGCTTCATAGGATAACTTGCCATAAGATGCTTAGTGCTACCACGTTTGAAGAAAGCACCTGTGAACATTCTGCAGGTGCTCCAATGTCGCCTGTAATAGTAGATACACTCTAGAGCTTGACCTCTATCCTATCCTGAGAAAGTATCCCTTCCAGAACCGACTGAAGTGAAAGCTCCCTGTAGTCTACCTCTAGATGTAGGGCAGTTACCAGACTTAGCTGGCTGATCACTTGGAGTCATTCTTAATCTTTTCCCTATTAAAGAGCCACCCCGAGAGAAAGTTCTTCTTCTTTGCTCTCTTTCTCTTTTGGCATTCTCATCTTTCTCAACCCGAATAGCTGCTTGAACCAATTGATAATAATCCACTAGGTGTAAAGAGATAGGCCCTATCAAATGCTCCCGGATTCGATCATTCAACCCGTCTTCAAATTGGTGACATTTGAAAGTCCCAGTCAGCATGGGCTTAGGTGCATATTTACTCAAGCGACTGAATTTTATTTTATATTCAGCCACTGACATACCCTTTTGCTTTAGGTTCAGGAACTGTTTTAACCTCTCATCTTTGTATGCTTCAGTCACATACCTATTTTTAAATTCTACCATAAAAAATTCCCAAGAGAGGGAATCAAGTAACTGGGATTGTGTCTGAACTAGCTTCCACTAATCATAAGCTGCTCCCTGAAGCAAGGACACAGAACAAGTCACTTTCTCATTGGCTAGGCACTGCACTTTTGTAAATACCCATTCCAATCTTTTGATCCATAACTCAGCTTTCTCAGACTCCTCCCAAGTAGTACCCAAAAACTCTTATGCACCATGCTTTCTGATCTCAAAAATAAGAGCTTTCGGTGCAATCATTCTTTGTAAAATCTAAGCCATATCATGGGAAATTTTTAGTAATGCTTCCCCAAGCTCAGCAACAGCTACACCATCTCAATTGGATGTAGAAGATTCAGGCTGAGAAGGATTCAATTATCCAGGTAGATTGCTTTTAGTCGATTCATCTACCACTTCACGATGTCCTTCCATATCTAACTATATCAAAAGAAACACAGGGACAACAACTATAAGCCAACATCAACAAGAATTCTATATCTATGAACTTGTAAATTCCTATAAGCCAGAACTGCCTAAACCAAGGCACGCTAATACCAAAAATGTAACGACTATACTGAATTAATCTGATTACTATTACTAATTACATTTCATTAATCCATAATACATGGGGTTACATTAATCTAATCAACTATCATATATCATAACTTGTGAGTCATTTGTTAATGATGTATATAGATATAAATACACTATACAAGTCATAAAAGATTAAGTCTATTATATTAAAATTCTGCTGGGTTATTAATTACAAAACTTAATAATCATATTACTTTAAGACAAAATACATCATGATCTACTCAAAAAGATACAAAAATGAAGCTCATACATTAAAATGATTCTTCCTAATCTGATGTTGGCTTCTTAAGTTGTTGGCTTTGTCCCTAAAAAAAGGGTCTAACCTGCGAACCTACACGGATAAACACCCGTGCTAAGCTATAAAACTTAGTGGGGAACAAAATAACATGTTGATAACTGCTCACAATGGTTATCACCAAGCATACAACAATAATACAAAATAAAGTGCATTTACTCCATTAAGAAATAATATTAAGTATATTATTAGAAGTAATAACTATATCATTTAATCTTAATAATAAAAAGATTGCAAACTATGTATGCATGTCATTCATTGTATAAACTGCCTGCTTAAATTCTTGTAGGTGTGGATAACGGGTGCTGTTGATACCCAAAGATATCAAACATATAAATACCCGAAGGTATTAAATCTGTAGACCTAACCGGGATCGAAACTGTGGTCTCATTTAGAGATATACTGTAGACCTATACGGATCAGACTATAGCAGATGCGATTGTAACCCTATAGGCATGTCTATCTATCCACAACTAGCTTTCAATCCGGGTGTTATTTATTTTATATATTACCCTATCATCTCTTGTGCTTAAGTTATCACATTTCATCATATAGAAAGATTGTACATGTAAATATCCATTATCATCAAGATAGTATAATTTAACTATTAGCATTTTATTTCGGTAATGCAAACATGTATATACATAGGCATTATCCATAGTAAGTAATGTAAATCATGCATACTCATAAACTAACTTTGATACAATTTCATATATATTTATGTTTTATCATGCCTATATGCTCGTATTTTAAGGTCTGTTATGTTTGGTTATAGAAGCAACAAATGGGGGTAGCCTACTATAGTGGAAAAAGGAAAAAAATAGGCATGTATAGGGGACAAACGCCTGTTGTCATGCTCACAGCAATAGTCACACTTGCGACAGTCGGCGACAGCCCAAATGAATGTTTTGCTGCTCACAAAACCATATAAATTGGTTAAGAAATTCAGCTTGTATATCAATTTAGGCATACCAAAAGACTTTTTCTAACAAAGTTGTCTTTACAAAGTTTGAGCCCTATGTTTCTAGTTTCTAAAACATAAAAAATCATCTCAATCCAACCTATATATCTCCCAGATATTCACTAAAAACCCTAGATTGCTCCTAATGACAGGGCAACAGTCCTAACCAGGATTCAAGCCAAAATTTCTATAACATGAAAATTGATTCAAGCTTTGTTTTCTTCATATCAAATGAAGATAAATAAGTATAGTTTCTTATCCAACTAGAATTTCTCAATTTGAGTCACATGAACTCAAGATATAGCAAAAAACAATATAGACTAGTCAATTGGATCGCAAGACAACTTTTTGTATCTTTGAACACAACTTGCATATTTCGATTCTAAACTCATCTAAAGCTTAATATCAACCCATAAAACATATAATAACATCAATAAGCACAGCTCTCATGTCAAAAAACATGATGCACACACACTCAAAACCATGGAAGTTCCATTACTTTTTTAAAGCTTTCAAACTTCAACCTCACCCTTGAAGAGCCTCTTTCTCTTTCTTCTTGCTTCTTTCACCTTTGAAGAAAGAGAATTCACCATGAAAATTCATAAATTCTTTTAAGGAAACAACATACACAAGCAAGGAAAAAGAAAAGCAATAATATCTCATAAGCAATCACTAACCAAATCTTCTTACAAAACTAAAAGAGAGAGATTTTCTAGAGAGAGAATTTAAGAGAGAGATTTTAAAGGTTGAGAAGGGTTGAAGATGGTTGAAATTCAGCTTTGAATGGCCTGCCAACAACCTCAAATCCCCTCTCCTAAGATCTTTCTAGAAACCAAGTGTCCTCACCTAATTGGACCCCTAAAAGATTTTTATGGCAAAAATACCCAAAGGTCCACAATTTCCATTAATTTTCGATATTTTCCCAAAACTTATCCCTTTTCTTTTTCAATTAGATCCTTATCAACCCATTATCTTAGATTAAAAACACACAGGGTCTAAAACATAAAAGATAAATGTACCATCTTTCTTTAATATAATTCCCTTCTAGATCCTAATTCACAGTACCGGTCATAATCATACACAATTAATGTTAATTAAGAGCATTAATTAATTAAAAATTTTTCCTAGGCTATTATGATGGGCATTACATTGCTACTATACAAATCTATTGTTTTTGTCATTTTTTCACAAAGTAAAATTTATCAACCTTTTTAAGATAAAATTCAAAAAGATAATTAAAAAAAATAGTAGTTGCTTTGGTTACTGAAGTTGGAAATCAATAAAAAAAGGGAAAAAGTCTTATCCTTAAAACTATGATGAATAAAATGAAAAATAACATACCAAAGGGGTGAGTTGATCAAGATTAAAGGAATTTCATTTTTGGAATTTTAAAGTGGAGATAAAGGTTTTCAATACTTTTAGGGTTGTTGAATTGGAAACTAGAGAAGAAATGAATGGCATTTTCGGGTTTTCACAAGCCCTTTTCTTGTCATGTGTCTTTTATGTGTGTTTATGTTGTCACATTATATTAATTTTGATGGAAAATGTAGTTAAATTAACACGGTTTGACAATAAAGGTCGAATTGCACCAATTTTATTAGTATAGTGGCAATCTTGATTTTTTTTTTTTTATAAAAGTACATGAACAATTATACCCTTTCATTCCATGTCACTTCTTGTTCATTTGTTGCTCAGTTGCCATATTAGAGTTTCATGGACGAGAAAATTGTGAGTTGATAAGATTTGACAATAGAAATATAATTGTACTAATTTTTTTTTTTTAATTTAAGATCAACCTTGCACTGAACAAAGAGACAATATTGCACCTTTTGTAAATGTATGTGAGGTTAACCTACAAACAATATTTTAAAAATTGGATTGGTTCTATTGTGAATGAGAATAAAAATGGGTTGGTTTAATAAGAAAACCCGAAGTGATTAAAACCAAATAAAATTGAGGAAAAATGAAAGAAAAAAAGAACCTACTAACTAGACTAAAAATCCAATTTGAAGCTTAAAATGTATTTTGCATTTTTTCTAATTTTTTTTTTTTATAAAACCCTAAATAAAATTCCACCTCCCCCTCACTCAAATCATGCACCATTTCCTTCCTCTTTCTTGGTGGACTGATGTTACCACTTAAAAAAATTACCAATTTTTTTGACATATCTCATTTGAACCTGTGAATATTTTTTTGTATGATTTTCTGATGAATCCTTGTGATTATTCTTACAACAACGCAACTTAAGGTCCTGAGATCCGCCATAAATGCAAATTTTAAGAATTATTCCATCCATTTTATTTTAAAAGATAATTTTTTTATTTTCATGAAATTAAAAAAGATTAGAATACCTCAATTTCATAAAAAAAACTACAGTTATTGACACAAATACCATTTTATATTTTAAAAAATTTCATTTAATTCTAATTGAAAGAAAAGAGTGATAAGAAAGAGAAATATTTAATAAAGTGTATATTAAATAAGGGTATCCATGTAAACTTATTTCTCAAATTCTGAAAAGTATATTTAAAATTGGACAAATCAAAATAGAGAAAATAAACATTTTAAAATGAGACGAAAGTAGTAATTTCTATTTAGTATTATATGTGAATGTAGTATTAACTATTTGATGATCTTAAAATGGACCCATTTTAGGTTTGGGGTTTTCTATTTGTTTTTGTTTCTCTTGCTATTTTTTTTTTTTTGGATCATAGGTTTATCTTTATTTTCTATTTTTGCCATAAAGATTGGATCTTTTAGTTGTTTGGAGTAAAGAGAGTTATTGTGGTTATGGTCTGTTGTTTTTTTGAGGGAACAAAGTGGACCACCTGTTGTTAAAAGCCTGTTAAATTTTCTGCATGCTTCTTAAACACTCAACTGGAGTGATTAAAATATAAAACTAGATCAATTTGGATTTTTTAGTATGTTTATGTGGTAAGAAATTTTTTTTTTTTTTTTTTTGAACAATGTGGTAAGAAATTAGGCAATACATAAAAAGATGATTCATAGGACTATGACACCAAGGACAAGGGTTATGGTTCAAAATTGAGGTGGGCTTGTACTTTTATACTTCGTTTTGATAGAAATGGATGGAAGATAAAGAGAAAAAAATTTTAAAAAATTTATTTTTAAAATTTTTTAAAAGAAATTTTAATTTAGACCATTTGTGCTTTTCTCTTGGCTGCATTTTTGCAAGAAAAATTTCAATACTATTTGAAAAATAAAATTTTACCTATTTTTTTTCTTTTTCCAAACACCTCGTCGAAATTATTGTTTGTCGCTAAAACCATTTTAACCCACCAAAATAATTATATTTAAAAAAACAAAAATCCGGTCGAACCGATCTATTCATGATCCAGATTGCTTCCACCAGGCGTTCGGTTTCAGACTGGTTTTCTGTTAACCTAAATACTCTTTTCCTGTTTCCTCATCCCTGCCTTTCCCATTTCGTTTTGGGCCATTTTTTTTTTTCTGTTAAAATAGCAGCCCTCGCCTCACGCCCTGTACGTCTCCAGCCACCGTCGCTGTCGTCGCTCCTTCTCTGCCTCGACGATATTGGTAATGCTTGTTCTTAGACATTGAAATCCCCATCTCTCTCTCTCTCTCTTTTTTCTTTTCTTTTTGAAAATTGAATACGTTTTCGCCTTCCTCGATATTCTTGCTGCACTAATTATTATTTTCTAAAAAAATTACTAATTTTTCGGACATTTGCTTTTAAAGTATTGAGATTCTTGGCTTTCCCTCCAAGAGAAAAAGAAAAAGAAAAAAAGATGAAGAATACAGATTCTTAAATTTAAGTGCATTCAGATTTTAACCCATAATCTGGATATTGAAGTAATTGGTGGTGTATTTACTGGATTTTGTTTGAAGCAAGCCTGAATTCTAAGTTGCTGGCTTTGAAAAGAAGTGGGGATTGAAATGCCTTAATGCTTCAAAATTTTTAATCCTTCTAGGATTGAAAATGTCTTTTTTCCTGCCCGCCTCCGCCTCTGCCTCTGCCTCTGCCTTGAAAACATGTATCTTCATCAAAAAACCCTTTTCCTCTGTGAGTCTCGCTTCTTACTTATGTTTTTATGTTGGATGGATTTTCGCTTTAGTTTAGTCCTTGAAACATTCATATTGTTTTAGAAACTTGATGGGAAGGAAAGGAAGATGAAATTTGTTGTCAGGGCTGGCCCCAAAAGAATATCTTTTGGGAAAGAATGTAGGAGAGCCTTGCAGGCTGGAATCGATAAGCTAGCTGATGCTGTTTCTCTCACCTTAGGGCCTAAAGGTACTTTGAGATTCATTTTACTCTTATCTTGATTCATTTATAATCTTGTGGTTCGCTTCAAAACTAATACATACACAAAAGACTTGTCAATATTGGTATAACATTTGTTGTTATGCCACTGATTATTGTACTGCATATTCAATTTGGCTTTTAGTGTTAATCATATCATTGACATATTACTTTTTAACTTCTTAAGTAATACCAATCGTAGAAAGCCAAATGCTAATAATAAATGTTGGCTTAAAAACAATGACATCTCGTAAGCTATAATCATGGTTTAACATTTTGTTAACCTCAGTTTAATTGGTTTGGTATCATTATTGGATGAACGAATTACCTTACCCTAGCTCATTCACAAAATTTATGATGACTAATTAGATGCATGCATTTTGGAGGTACTAACTTTTGACTTAGTCCTCTGCTAAAGGCAAGGCTATCTAATAAACTATAGCTGTGGTATAAGGCTAACCACCTAAAAATTTATAAGTGTTATGATATTTTTGATGATGTAGAGGTTGAGAAATAGAAATTTCTTTCTTAGGTGGTTTGTTGTTGAAGATTGTATTTTTGAGTTTGGTTTAGTGACACGATTTTCTCAACCCATATTATTAAAGGGTTTCTTATGTTACAATGAGCAAGATAAATGGAAATATTTTGAAGGTAAGTCATGTCAAGCCATGTTGACTGATATGACCTATGAGATCATTTCAAGTGAAATTTTTGCCTTAAACTTCCCTAGTCTACTTTGCCCTTGCTGCTAATGGCTCATACTCTCTGGACCCCTCTTCGCTGAGTTTTGACTTCACTTGCTTGGATAAAGTCTTGTGCCGCATTCTTGTTGAAGTTTTTAGTATTTTGGAGCACTCATGTGAAGATGAAATTAATCAAATTTTAGATGTGCTGTTATAGACAATAGCCATCAAAGATCTAATTTGCAAGTTGGTTTATCAATGAGCTTGATTATACACAGGCAAATGAAAAGTGGAGGGCCAATTATGCAATATACTTGTGCCTTGATGGAAATAGTAAATTGTCCTTTTGATGACAAAAAAGTAGCCACCTTGCGGTCATGCTTCTATCATAGTTTGATTTTAAAGCTGAGGCTGCGCTAGAACTAGTGTTGCTTAACCTTCATTTTGCCAAAATTCTCCATATGATAGTGGTTTTGGGTGCATTTTGAGAGACCAATTTGTCTTGGGTAAAATTGCTTATAGTATGGGAATTTCATGTGAGAATTATTATTACATCTCGCTCTATATATATATCTCTCTCTCTATGTGCATGCGCGCCTGTCTGTTTTGCTTTTTGCAAAATATCTCAGGTGCACCGCACACTTATAACACTATATAGAAAAATTTGTCTGATTGATGCACAAGAAGGGAAAATGATACTAAACTATCTTGATGTTTTGCTTGTGACATTTGAATAGAAAATATTTATAAGGGGAAAATTATACTAAACTATCTTGATATTATGCTTGTGACATTTGAATGCTACGCTTTGATTTGCATCAAGCTAGAACCTTATGCTTTTGTTTTGTGACAATAACCTATTTCTATTTGGCGAAATATAACATAAATCACGAGATTAATATAAATAATTTGTCTCTCTCTTTTTTCTTCATAACTTGTTCTCAAGAAAGTGAAAAGTCAGTGTTTGATAAGAGAAATGTTGCCAATGTCACGAATTGAGCACTTAATACTAATTTGCTACAAATTAAGCCATAGTCTTGAAGTGTTGAAAGAACATGGTAGATTTTTGTAGTTTTCCCTAGTAACAGATAAAGCGTGTAAGGACAACATATTATGCAACAACAAATAACATCAACTATTAAAGAGATTATTTTAGGAGAAGTAACTTATATTTGGATGAAGAATTACATGAATTTCCTAATATTCTCTATGGTTTTGTTACTTTTAGGACATGTCTTGCATCGTGATCAATTCTAGTTTATATAGAACTTATCCTCTCTCGACCATAAATTTGAAACCATTGGTTCTAAAGGCCAATTTGAGACCCAACATTAACCGCTTCCATCACTTATGATTTTTGTTTTACAGAACACAATGAAACTGCAAAAAACAATTTCCTTTTTGTTTCAAATTTCCTTTTAAACCGTTTGGTTACTGAAAATATACTAGCTTTGGCCATTTTTGTCCTTTGGAAGGGCGTTATAATCATGTAAATTTCTTGTGTTTGTTTGAATTGTAGCCAACGTCCTCAATTCCCTTTCATGACATTATATTGCTTTGCGTAGCCAAGAACATTAAACTTAATAACTATCATATCAGGCCTGAAGTACAATTTACACATTGAAAGAGGGTATTGGGGTTATAAGTGATGGCTATATCATCATCTAGAAGGGACAATAACCCTTGACTATAATTATTAATTAACATGTGAGTTGTAACTCAAAATACAGCAGTCCTGAGAAGTAGGCAGTTATATATTTAGTAAAAGTTCATTACTTTTTGGCCATTAAACCTATTCTTTGTCACATTTATTGATGTTGATGTTACTTAGTTGATTTACATTGTTAATATGTTTCAAACAAAATTGTGCAGGGCTCAATGTCATTATTTCAGATTCTAAGACGCTAAAAGTAGTAAATGATGGTGTTACAGTAGCTAAAGCAATAGAACTTCCAGATCAAATGGAGAATGCTGGAGCAATGATTATCCAAGAGGTCATTCATGGTTGCTACGTCATCCCTTTCTTAATTTGTATTCATACATTATGTGATACAAGTTAATTAAAGTTCTTCTTTGCAGGTTGCAAGTAAAATGAATGATTTGGCTGGTGATGGCACAACCACTGCAATCATTTTGGCTCGTGCAATGATCAAAATGGGCCTGTTGGCTGTTGCTTTGGGGGCAAATCCTGTTATTATAAAGAAAGGAATGGATATCACTGTAAAAGAATTAGTCAATGTCTTGAAAAAGAATAGTTTTCCAGTGATAGGAAGGGATAATATAAAAGGTCTATTAAACCTGCTGTCAATTTTGGTTTGAAAAAGTTGGAGTTAATCCAAAAGATCATTGAAATTCTTGCCCTTTTCCTGCAGCAATTGCTTCCGTTTCTGCTGGGAATGATGAATTTGTTGGGAACTTAATTGCCGAGACTATTGACAAAATTGGCTATGATGGAGTAATCACCATGGAATCATCTTCAACCTCTGAAACCTATGTAATAGTAGAAGAAGGAATGAAGGTGTGTAGACTAACTCTGGGTTTGAAAGTTGTCTGAGAATCTTTTAAGATGAATTTGCTCAAAATCAGGCACTGGGACCTTGCCTTGGTTGAACTTTTTGCTTTATCATCAGTTCCAGTCATGGTCAAACAGTTAATAATGCTTTTCGAATAGCACAAATAGCATGATATTGGAAATTTGATGTGGTGAACGGTTGAAATTGGTTGGTATTTGGTCAAATTATGGAACTGTGCATATGTTTGGCCCTACAAGGAACTCTGTTTCAGGACATTCTTTAAGTCTACCTTACATTAGAACTTCTTAAATTGCTCTTTATATTAATGCCTGTTATGCAATTTGATATGATATGCCTTTCCAACTGCAAATTCTTTAGATAATTGAAATACTAAAATTCTATTTGCCATTTTTTTAACCTTTTTTTTCCCCATAAACTACCTGTTATGATACTTTTCTAAGTATTCTCCAGTTCCTCATGCATGACTTTTCTTGTTGTCATCCTTCTATTCAGATTGACAAGGGTTACATGTCATCGCAATTCATAAATAACCAGGAAAGATCTCTGGTAGAGTTCAACAATGCCAGAGTACTTGTAACTGATCATCGTATTGCGACTGTCAAAGAAATTGCCCCTTTGCTGGAAAAGACTATGCAACTGAGTGTCCCTCTGTTAATCTTTGCTGAAGATGTGTCAAAGCAGGTATTGGAAACATTGGTCATAAATAAAATGCAAGGTTTGCTGAATGTTGCTGTTGTCAAATGCCCAGGATTTGGGGAAGGAAAAAAAGCTCTATTACAAGACATTGCCCTTCTGACAGGTGAGCTTAAATGATGTTTTCAAACTCAATTTATGTCAAATGGCATAAATTTTACACTTCGTCTTTATTTGGCTTGTCTTTGTCCAAGTGAAGGCATTAGTTTGTGTGGGGATGCATGTTACATTGTTTGTGCCTTAATTTTTGTTGTGGAAAACACTGCTTTGTTTCCAGAAATTTATTCTTAGAAAATTGAGTTTTAAGTTTATTTATCAACATTTACCAAATCAATTTTGAGACATTTTTGTCTTTCTATGAAATTAAGATATTTGAAGTAATGTTGATTTATGAAAAAACCAATAAAATAATTTATGGAGGAAAAAGGGAAAAAAGGAAAAATCTCGACAAACATCAACATGTATTCCTTGTTTTCAGTTTTCCATTTTGAATATGAAATTTTGGAAAATAATGAAATGGAGGAAATTAGAAAATGGAAAAGAAAAAGTAAGAAGTTTTCACAACAAAAGAAGGCCTTAAGGTCTTGATCCCAAGGTCCTAGTTTTGTCATGAGCACAAAACATTTTTAATCAACACACAAGAACACATCTTGGCTGGTTTGTCCCTCTTCTCCTCTTAATTGTCTTGCATTAATTTCAAATGCTATCACAGTCCGTTGCAAATTTGACCAGTGTTTTTCTGCATTGTAAATATGATATTGCTTTTTAACATGTGAAGAATTTAATGAAAAATCTCATATCCGTCTGTAACAGTGTGTTTCCATCTAACCTTCTATAATTGTTATCTGATACATTTAGGTGCTGATTTTCTTTCGGGAGATTTTAGTCTTTCTCCTATGGGGGCAACCTCAGATCAACTTGGTGTTGCACAGAAAGTTAAGATTACAAGTAATTCAACAACCATAATTGCTGACCCTTCTACTAAACCAGAAATTCAGGCGAGGATTCTGCAGATGAAGAAGGATCTTGCTGAAACAGATAATGCATACCTGTCAAGAAAGCTTTCAGAGAGAATAGCCAAATTGTCTGGAGGTGTAGCTGTGATCAAGGTATGTAATATTATAAGCTAAGTTGCTTTATTACTTCATGCCTTTTTTCTACCTTTATTGTGTAGTAATATGGTTCTGTTTTTGCTGAATGGATAATTTATTTGTTTATTTATTCATATGCATAAGCAGCTTTTGGACTAGGTGGTAAGATAGGAGGAGATTTTCAACAGGTAGCATTTAGAAAGAAAATTTGGCACCAAATGATATAATACATACATAATGATAAGGAGAAATTGACTATGATCTAAACCTTCCATTGACTCCTGGAAAGGGAGAAACCTATGGATGACCTGAAAAGCCCACATACAATGCAGGTGGTCATAATGTATTATTTTGCTGCTTGCTCTCCGCTACCACCATTGACCCTGACCAGTACATTTTATTGCTCTTAGTAGTTTTCTCTTCTATTCAAATATAAAGAGTAATATGTGAAGTCTACAGGTCCAAAATCTTATAGGTCATTTTATATAACAATAAGTTAAATTTTCCATTGTGCTTGAAATATTTGAAAGTATTCCAGTTGATTTCGATGTTGAAAACATTTTTGCAAATAATTCATTCTCGAATAGAACTTTCCAAAATAGAGATTTTCATGTATTCTTAAATTTTAAACATTTTCAGTTAGAAGATTTATCGAAATTGGGCATCAACAAGGTGTACAGTTTTATCTGTCACGAATTGAACCATATAGAAAAAGAGCTACCTGTTGAATCAGGTTTCAAAATTCTTGGATATTATCATACATTGAGATCTTAGACTTTCAGCTAGTTTAGTGACAAGGACAGAATTTGTTCTCAAATTATATGACTAAAAGTAAAAGTAAGATTGGAAATAAAATATTTAAGATGTTTTATTTTCTTATTTCAATTTCTATTTTATATTTGACTTGTTTATCATAAATACATTTGCAAATCAGGTAGGGGCTCACACAGAGACTGAACTTGAAGATAAGAAACTCAGGATTGAGGATGCAAAGAATGCAACATATGCTGCTATTGATGAAGGGATAGTACCTGGTGGTGGTGCTGCATATGTGCATCTCTCAGAGCACATTCTTTCCGTACTGAATTTGATGGATGATGATAATGAGCAAATTGGTGCTCGTATTGTGGCAAAGGTATGCTCCATCTTCATTTCTTTTCTCAGCTGAAAAGTTTGTTTAATCTAAATTAACTTCATCTAAGGATTTAATTGATAATGATATTAGATGATCAAATTCATAACCTTTTTTCTGCTCAATGGATTTTTGTGTGCATATGTTGCTATGGACCTTCTTTCTTCAGTTCAGCAGCTGTTGGTTTGTATTTCGGTGAATCATTACTCATTCACTAGTTGCTATATTTTGACAAACTTGTGGATATGGATGAGCGAGTCTGTTTTATGTGAAAACTTACTTGTCCGGGAGGGGCCAATCTTCTTTTAGTTATCAATGGCAGTTTCTGCAATTAGTAATTGTTGGGAAATTGTGTATTATTAGTTAAATATTTTATTATTATTATTATTATTTATTTATTTTTTAATAAAGACTTGGGGTGCTTGTCATCTTGAAGAATTTGAGAAGTTTTTAATTACTCTCATGTATTGGCAATCAATTTACGTAGACATTTATACAGAATAATTTAAGTCTAACTAGGACAGATACTAGAAGGGTAACAATATCAAATTCCTACAAATTAGGAACTAAATATATCTGCCAACACTTTTTCTCAAGTTGGTGCAAAGATATCACATATGTCCAACTTGCACCCTAAGGTATGGAAAGTCTGATTGTTGAGTCATTTTCTAAACACATTTGCTACTTGCTTTTCGGATGATACATGTAACAAACTCAAGGCACCATTTGTAAGTTTTTCCTTGATTAAGTGCTGATCAATTTCAATATGTTTTGTCCGATTATATTGAACAAGATTATGAGCTATAATGATGGTGGTTTTGTTGTCACAATATAAGGATAATCTCATTTTTTCAGATAATTTCAATTCTTCTAGTAGCTTTCTCGGCCAAAGAAATTCACAAACATCTCGAGCCATAGCCCTGTCTTTTGCTTCAGCATTCGATCTAGCAATTACACTTTATTTCTTGCTTCTCCAAGTAACTAAGTTTACTTCTACAAGCATATAATAGCCGGATGTAGATCTTTTGTCATCTAGAGATCCAGCCCAATCTGTATTTATAAAGGTTTTTATTTGGAGATGACTATTTGGAGAAAAGAAGACCTTTTCTTAGAGCAGACTTCAAATGCCGCAACATGCGGAAGACAGCTTGCATGTGAGAGTCTTGTGAATTATGCATGAACCGACTCACCAAGCTAACTGAGTAGGCTATGTCTGACCTTGTGTGTGAGAGATAAATGAGTCTTCCAACAAACCTTTGATATCTCTCTTTATCAGTTGGCTCTCCAACTTTTTCTTGTAGCTTGTGGTTGCTTTCAATGGTCGATTTTGCTGGTTTGCAATCCATTATACCGGTTTCTTTTAAGGGATCTAAGATATATTTTCTTTGAGAAATATAGTTCTTTTTTTGATCTGGCAACTTCAATTCCCAATAAATATTGTAATTTTCCTAGATCTTTGATTTCAAATTCTTGAGTCAACAACTTTTTCAATTGGGTAATCTCTTCTCTGTTATTTCCTGTCATTACAATGTCATCAACATAAACTATGAAGAGAGAGAGTTTACCCTTGTTATATTTTATGAAGAGTATAATCAAAATTGCTTTGTTGGTAGCCAAAAGAGATTACAGCTTTACTGAATCTATCAAACCATGCTTTAGGAGATTGGTTCAATCTGTATAAGGCTTTCTTTAGTCTACATACCTTCCCTTCACTACTTTCATCATCAAATTGAATCTCCATATATACTTCTTCTAGATCCCTATGAAAACATGCATTTTTCACATTAAATTGTTGTAAAATCAAGATTAGCTGTACATAACAAAATTCTGATTTTGTTCATTTTAGCAACAGGGGCAAATATCTCTGGATAATCCACTCAATAAGTTTGAGTGAATTCTTTAGCCACCAATCTGGCTTTAAATCTCTCAATCAAACCATCAGCTTTATGTTTGATAGTAAAAATCCACTAGCAACCAACTAATTTCTTGTTTGGTGGAGAATTTTTGGACAAAACCTTCATTTCTTCAATCGTAGCTAGCTTTCACTTAAGGTTTGTAAGAGATTCCCTCCAATCCTGTGGAATAGATATAGAAGAAATAGATAAATAAAATGCTTTATAGGAAGAAGACAAGGAATTATAGGAGACAAAGTTCAATAGAGAATGTTTGATGCAGGATCTAACCTTTTCGTGAAGTGGTGATTGGATAGTATCAAAATAAGGTTCATTTTCTCTAAAAGTCATATTCATACTAACAAAATACTTTTTCGATGGAGGATGGTAACAATTGTAACCCTTATGTATTGGAGAATATCTAATAAACACACATCTAAAAGCTCTTGGATCTAGTTTGCCAATAATCCTCGTATGAACAAAACAGACAGGTCCAAACACTTTAGGAGGAACAATATAAACCTTTTTTCCTTGCCACACTTCTAGAGGACTTTTAAAGTCGAGAGTTTTGAGAGTCATTCTATTGATAAGATAAGCAGCTGCTATAATTGCATTCTCCTAGCAAGGCTTTGGAAAATTTATAGTAAACATAAGAGATTCAATTACTTCTAACAGATATCTATTTTTTCTTTCAGCTACCGCATTTTATACATTAGTGTAAGGATAACTAGTTTAGTATATTTTCTCATTGTATTCCAAGTAAATACCAAACCTAGTATCCATGTACTCTATGCCATTATCTATTCTCAAAATTTTTATTTTAACATCAAATTGAGTACAAACCATTTTATGAAAAGATTAAAAACGAGAAAATACATCATTTTTTGCCTTTATTAGATACACCCAAGTTATTCTAGTGCAAGAATCAATGAATGTAAGAAGCCACCGATTACCCGATAATGAATTATTTTTAGTAGGTTCCCAAACATCAGAATGAATGATAGTAAAATGAACAGAACTTCTGTTATTACTCAAGGGAGAAGAACTCTAAGTGTATTTAGCAAGTTTACAGGCATTTCAAACTAAAGAATCAAACTTAACATTCTTAGACAAATTAGAATATAATTTCTCTAAAACAAAAAATGATGGATGTCCTAACTGTTCATACCATTGAATGATTTCTTTATTCACATCATTACTCTCATCTACAAAAGCTTGCCTCCTTTCCTCACTCTCCTCGTATTTTTGGATGTGTGTTTTGTTTACAATTTTACTCATGGTAAGGACAAACTTCAACCAAAATCCATCAAATGGATTTTTCTTGGGTATTCTCATTACTAGAAGGGTTATAAATGGTATGATCCAATTAACAATGGATCATCTTAGTAGATGTAACCTTCTTTGAGAGATCATCTTACTTCCAACAACAAATAGACAAACACACCATTGTTGAAGCTCTTCCAATTCCTATCATCCACATCACAGACAATACACCACCCAAGAATGCCTGCTCTAAACCTCTTCAGGACTACATATGACTGTAACCTCCAATCATGTCTAATAATACTCCTATAGGATTGAGCTAGTACATACTCAAAGCAACTCAGCTCTTTCTTAACCATCATGTTTGGCAACGGTTATGGCTCCACTCAGCCAATTTCTATTGGAAAAGGTTCTTGTTCTTCTAGAAATCCAGATCCAGTTTACAATTTCTTAAGCCATCATTGCCTTTCAACTTCTTATTATGCTTTTACTTCCAATTTATCATCTGTTCGTGTGCCTAAGACTGTCAGCAAAGCACTAGCACATCTACGTTGGAACTGAACCATGGTTGAAAATGTGATGACTCTTGGTGATAATAACACTTGGGAGTTAATTCCACTACCTCCTAGAAAAATCCATACTTGGATGTTGGTGGATTTGTATAGTCAAAGTTGGTCTTGATGGAAAGGTTGCTTAGCTCAAAGCTCGGTTGGTTGCAAAAGATTAATCAAATTTTTGGTTTGGATTATAGAAATGCCTTCTCTCTTGTTGTCATAATTGCCCTCGCTCACCTACTTATTGCTCTTGGAGCATCCATAACTTGGACATTAAAAATGCCTTCCTACGTGGAGATTTGACCGGAGAAGTCTATTTGAGCAACCACTAGGTTTTGTAGCTTAGGAGGAGAAAGTTCTAGTATTTTGACTATGCCAGGGATTGGTTTCGATGATTTAGTGTCATTGTTCAAAAGTTTGGGATACATAGGAGTGAAGTAGATTGCTTCGTCTTTTATTGTCAATACTCATGGAAAATGCATTTATCTGGTGGTCTCTGTTATTTGGACTCGTCGTTTTGCATTGCCGTACCAGGGTCGACATGACACGACATGGAATATGACACAAGATCTGTGTCTGACACAAACCCAAGAAGATCAACAAACGGCAGGAGATCAGCAAACGGAAAGAGATCGGCGAACAGTAGGAGGAGAACAGCAGGAGATCGGTGAATCGCAAAACGAACAGAGGAGAAAAATGGCGAACGGCGAACGGAAAATGGCGGCAAGACTAGGACGGCAGGAGGAGAACAGCAGCGCAGAGGAGATTAGGACAACTTTTGAAGAGAGAGGGGATCGAGAATAAATGCCAGCCATAAAAATGATATGTGTTTACCAAAGTTTAAAGAGCCAATTAAGTGGTATGGGCCCAAGTCAATGTAATTTGACTTGGAAATTGAAAACTTAAATAGGCCCAACGGCAGCAACTTTCAAGTTGAAAATACTTAATGACCAAAGCAAACGAATAGGTAGCTTTAACTTTGAAATTAAAAATATTTATTGGTATTTTTAAATTCTAACAGTATTCACGTACCCGTATCTTAAATTTAGATCCGTATCCACGTATCTTCTATTTAGAAAATTTACAAGTCCGACACATGGATATGTATCCATATCCGACATCCGTACCCGAGTCCGAGTAACATAGCTGGTGGTTTATGTGGATAACATTGCTATCACGAGAAAGGATATTGAAGGGATTGAACAACTAAAACATCTCTTTAACCATTTTCAAACCAAAGATCTACTATTTTGCAAGGGAAATATGCACTGGATATTCTGAAAGAAACATGCATGTTGGATTGCAAACCTGTAGGCACCCCTCTGGATCCAAATGTCAAGCTTGTTCCACGATAGGGGTTGAGCCATTGAGAGGTCCTAGTCAGTATCGGTGGTTAGTTGGAAGACTCACATCTTATCATCACAAGACCAAATATTTCTTTTGAAGTTAGTGTGGTTAGTCAGTTCCTTCAAATACTGTGTGATGGTTATTGGAATGTGCAGATACATATTCTCCGGTATATCAAAGGAAATCTAGGACAAGGTCTTTTGTGTGTGAATAAGGAAGACTTGTAGATTGTTGCTTATTTGGATGCAAGATAGGCATGATCTCCTTCAAATATATGATCCACGTTAGGGTACTGTGTCATGATTGGAGGAAACCTAATGTCATGGAAAAGCAAAATGAAGGAAGTTGTAGCAAGGTCAAGTACTGAAGTAGAATATTGAGCAATGGGCTTAACTACTTGTGAGCTTATTTGGTTAAAACATTTGCTCCAAGAACTAAAGTGTGGTGACAACAAACAAATGAAATTGTTTTGTGGCTATCAAGTAGCTCTGCATATTGCCTAAAACCCATTTATCCATGAAAAAACTAAAATATAGAGACATTATCATTTGTCAAGCAAAAGATTTGAGTCAGGATGCTTTGCTACTGATTTTAGCAATTCAAATGATTAAATGGAAAACATCAGTAAATCCCTCAAAGGCTCATTGATTCAGTATATCTGTAATAAGCTTGGAGCATACGATATGCATGCTTCAGCTCAAGGGGCAGTTTGAGATTATAAATGTGCAACTAGTGTAATTAAGAGGATTAGAAGGCAGTTAGCTGCTGTAATTAAAGAATAGTTAGGAGTTAACTAATTTTTATTAATTACATATGTATGTATAAATACTAGTTGTATTTAGAATAATGTAAGATTAAGGAGATTCTCACCTTTTTTCACCTTAGTCTTTAACAGCATAACTCACAATCCTGTACAACACAATCTGATGAAGCACATTGAAGTTGATTGATACTTATCAAAGAAAAAGTTGGAGACGATTGATTTGTACACCTTATGTGTCTACGCACAGTCAACTTGCTTACCTTCTTACAAAAGGTTGAGTAACTCAGCAGACAGTATCTAAGTTGGGAATGGAGAATGCCTACTCACCAGCAATTAAATATTTAGGGAAACTTTTTATTTATTTTTTGGGTACTTGTCCTCCAAGTCTACTTGTTCTTCAGGTTGATTTGTTTACCAAGTTCTGCTTGTTCCCCAAATTTAGCTAACCTAACTAGTTCACCAAGTCCTATTCCCCAGTTTAACTAGCTTGACTTGTTCACCAAGTTCTTGTGCATGTATATATACTCATTGTCGGTGGTTAATAAAAGTTAAGTATTTTTCTCAAAATTCAGCAGTAATAAAGTGATAATACTCTAGAAGAGGCTGTAAAATACAGTTTTTGGGCAGTAAAGTATGATAGAGATGTCTTAACTACAATAGATTATAGTTTAATTCTCATGCAAGTAAAATTGCCAGCTTGACTCTTAGCCCAAGTGTTATTATGGTTATTCAATAATTATATTAACAAAATTATACGAGTAACATTGAAGGTGCTCTTTTCCAGGCACTTCTTGCACCAGCAGAAACGATTGCAAGTAATTCGGGGGTTGATGGAGCTATTGTAGTGGAGAAAATTCAATCTACTGATTGGAGAGTCGGTTTCAATGCAATGACAGGTGAGTATGAAGATCTTCTGGAAGCTGGAGTTGTAGATCCTTGTAGGGTCTCAAGATGTGCCCTTCAAATTGCTGCCTCAATTGCTGGATTAGTCCTAACAACTCAAGCCATGTTGGTGGAGAAAATTAAGACGCCCAAGCCTGTTGTTCCTCATGTTCCTGGAATCACATCTTAAGAAACAATAAATAAAGCAATTCCTAAACACCACTAATAAAACAAAAGCTGAAATGTTAACTAAAATTCTGGTAAGGTGCTGAAAAAACTTTTCTGCTTTGCTTTGAAACAAGGATTTGAAGCTTGAGCCAATGTGTCAGTACATAATCCAAAGATCCAAGAAAGCTCTTCTGAAGAACCCTTATTGAGTCGTGGAATTGTAAGACATTTTTGGCTCATCATCAAGATGATAAGAGCATCAAAGGCTTTTGTGGCCGTGTAGGGTTAGGGGAGGTGGCTTTGTAATTAGTTATCATCAGGGTGGCAATTTCTTTGAGAGCCAAGATAAGGCCTGGCATTGGTCACAGCTCTGCTTGTATTCTCTCAACCTTTTTGAATTTAGTTTGATGAGAAGCTCACTAAAATTCGACTGGTAAACAAGTTCTTTGCCTCCCTTTCTATTAGCAATTGATTTTTGGCACATTATTGTTGCAATTTTAAGGCTTAATTTAAGATTTCCACCATCTATACTGTACTCGCTAAATCTGATTGAAAATACTTTGAATTTTGGAAATTTGTGATTGTTAAATTCTGATAAGTAGATTTAGCAAATTAATTTTTTTTAATCAACTTAGGTGGACTCTATTTTAAGACATTGATTACCAGCCAAAGCATTTTTGTTGGATGCCACAAGTCGGAATCATTTTGTTAGATGGAAACTAGATCAAAAGCACCTCGTATGCTTATCAGGGGTTCAAGGTACTTAAATTTTTAATGCTTTTCTAAGGCATTGTGTTTGTTGGAATTGTTCATTTTTAGGTGCGCATGTCTTTGGTTGGTTCTATTAGTGTGAGCATAGATCGGTTAACCGGTCAATGAGTAAAAAAAATTAACTAGTTTATTAATATTAATTTTTTTAAATCATTAATTTTGTTAAATTTGGTTAATCAATCGGTTTTTGTTTTTCAGTTTGACTAATAAATATTTTTCGGTTGGAATTATTTTTTCCTCAAAATTAAAAACTTGTTCACATATATATATATTGAAGTTAAAGATTAACAAATTGAGAAGATAACCTTGGATTTGTTTTGTTTTATCAAATCTCTTAATTTTCAATTTGTTATGTAAAGTGAAAAAAAAGTACTTAAATTTCAAACTGAAATGGCAAAATACAACCAAAATAAAGTTGGAACTGAACAGTCGAGTTAAAATAAATACTACATATATATTTTTTTTAATATTACAGGTCTATATATTTGTGGTTTTTATGGTTTTATTTACTGATGTACACAATCTGTACAATTCGGATATTTGTAAATTTACAGTATTGTTTTGAAAATCTGACTATTTTAAAATTAAATCTTGTAATTGACTTAGAAATTTAGGATAATTTGGTACAGTATTTTCAAAAAGTCTACACAGTTCGATTTGATTCGGTTTTTCGATTTTTCAGTATTAATATAGCACAAAACAATTAGGCATTTCAGATAATTTGAGTTTTTTTTTAATTCCAATAAAATTTTATATTACTATCAAAAAATACAGCTAATATCTAAAAAATTCTACACTTCAACTAAACTAAATATATATTAATCAACTTATAAAAATAAAATCTCCACTTAAGTAAAAAAATACTTTATCTTCCTATAAAAAATATTTTTAAGAATTTATAAAATAAACATATACAATTAAAATATTTCAATGAGTACATAATTTAAAATTTTTAAGTTTTTTAGTTGATACTTTTAAAGCAAAAAATATAGCAGATTTTAACTAATTTTGATAACAAATAAAAAGTTTAGCTATAATTGGGGTTAAATAACTCCGAAACTTATTTAAAAATCTTACTTTAGTCCCAAAAATAGAGAAATAGTGGTTGAGATACATTAAAAGTAAATAAAATAAAATTAATAAGATAATTGGGTGGAAAATTATTTTTTTTTTGAATCCAAGGTGACAAATTATTTACTTAGATGATTATTGGATTCACTACAACGTATTTTTATATATAATTAAATATAAGATTTTATTTAACCATAAATCATGAATAATGAATACTTAGTTAACAACCTATTAAACAATTTATAAGATATAACAATTATTATAATAATTAAGTTTATTTTATTAATAATTAAAATATTCAATTTAATTTAATAAATAATAATTATTTTAAATTTATGTATTAAAATACAAATAGCAATGAAGTTAAATTTATATGAGAAGTATAAATATAGAATATAAATTATAAATAATATTTATATTAAATTGTCAGTGTTATATCTACTAATTGCTAAATACTAGTTATTTCGGTCTAATTCGATTTTAGAATAGTTTAATACGGATTTTGATCTGATTCCAGATAAGATATGCAGATCCGTTCTAAATAAAATGATGCATTTCAATTCGGTTTTAGTAAAAAAAGCCAATAGTACAATTCAATTTTAAGTTTTTTTACAGTACACTTCTAGTTTTATCCACAAATTATGAAAGAATAATAAATTTTGTAAATCCAAAGACATGAAAGATGTGCCTATTCTTTGGTTGAAATAATTTTTAAATCAAATAAAAAATTGATTTTAAATTAAAACTAAACCGAAATTGTTTTAAACTGTTTTCTATTTTGATTTTACTATTCATAAAACCAAAATTAGCAGTTTTAAAACCGAAATGGTTATTGAGATTCTACTTGGGTTAAAAAGTTGGCAAGTTTGCACACATTTGACTAATACATCCAATTTATTGTACGTCAACATATTTCAATTGATAGATAAAATTTTATTTTTCATTCAATAGTTGAAATTTGTTGATATACATTATGTTATGTACCAAATTACAGCTTCGAGGTTAGGGGAGTGGATAGGGGTGAGCATTTGGTCGGTTCGGTTTGGTTTTGGACCGAACCGATCAAATCGAAAACCGAACTTCAGGAATTTTAGGAACCGAACCGAAACCGAAATATATAGAACCGAGAACCGAATGGACCGAAATAATTTCGGTCGGTTTGGTTCGGTTCGGTTCTTCCAGTTCTGGGCCATATTTGGGCCTCTTTTTTTTGTTTTTAACCTAAATAGGCCCATAAATCCAACAAATACACTATGCAAAATGGTGAGTTTTGATGGAAGTTCGGTCGGTTCAGTTCGGTTCCTTCGGTTTTCCAATTTTAAAAACCGAACCGAACCGATAAAACCGAAATTTTTTTCGGTTCTGGACCGAACAAACCGAAAACCGATGAAACCGAACCGAACAGACCAAAACCAATTCGATTCGATTTTTGGTTTCGGTTCGATTCTGCACACCCCTAGGAGTGAAGCAAGACTAGGGATGATAATGGGGTCGGAGATGGGGAACGGATCCCTGCCACCTACCCCATGCAATTTTGGGGATTTCTTGTCCCCACTCTTGTTTGGTATACGGGAAAAAAATCCTCTCCCTCCTTGCCGCGGCGGGGATTCCTAGACCAGATGGGGATTCCTAATCCAGATCAAATATATCATATAAAATTTACTTTATTTTTTTGAAAAATATCCTATAAAATTCAAATACAAATTTTAACAATTAATAACTTAAAATTAAAAACATTACATACAATTCAAATACAAATATTTATAAATATCTGATACAATTCAAATTATAAAATATTATTTAAAAATATTATTCACTTGTTTACAATTAATAATTAATAACTTCACCTGAACCACTTCTATCCCAACAAATATCAACCTGAAATATCAATTAATCAAACATAACAAATTATTCATAAAATGTGATTTGATTTTCAAGAAAAAAATTATTAATTTTAAAAATATATTAATTTACCAATCTTAGGTTTCCGGTAATTTGAAATTAATTTAAGAACTTAACTCTGTAAATGGATGGATTCTGCACAAAAGCTACTGTTATGCTTTTAAAATGGTGGCTCCTTTAAACTAATGTCCTGCTTGCCATTATTTTTAATAACAAGGATTATAAATAATATAAGCTAAACATTAAAAAGCAGAAAATTATTAAAAAAGAATTACGTAGTGAACAATTAAATAGAGTTACGGAGGATTCATGCCTTAAATTCTTAAAAAAAAAATTCCCAAAATTAAAAGAAAAACCAAATTCTAACGAGACATGAAAAAATGATAGAAGAAGGGAGAAGACCCAAAAGATCAAGAAGAAAGAGACTAACCAATCACCGGAAGGAGGCAGATGTGGGAGAGATTGGACAGTAATAGAACTAGTGGCCTCGGCAGACGGATGACCAAAGAGAAGAAAACGGCAGAGGGATGATCGAAGAGAAGAAGAAAAATGTTTTGCCCTATTTATATATAATGGCATATATATGTAAATAATTAGAAAGTCAAGGATATTTATGGTATATTTTTCGGATTGGGAAAACCTATAGGACGGATATCCCATTCACCGTTCCCGCCTCGAATTCAAAGTTGGAGTTTTTTTCCTCGTCCTCATACTCGAGGGGGAAAAATTTGGGAATTTCTCACTCTGTTCGGGTCGAGTCTCCACTGGGGTTCGGTATTTCCTGCCCTATGATCATCCCTAAGCAAGAATTCTATTTTTTAGTTTTATTTCAAATAACTTTGGAAATTAAAAATGCTTTTTATTATTGGTTTAAGAGAAAATAACACAATATACACCAATTTTATTATTTTTTAAATAAAAAGATTTATATTTTAAAATTTTTTATTTTAAAAATACACCACTTTTTAATGTTAAAATTCCCATTTTTTAAAAAATATGCCCAAATTCCAAATTCCAAATCCCATAATCCACAATAATTTTATGTTCTCTCACTCGCTCAAATTGGCAACATTAACCTCTCAATTCTCAAATTTGGTTTAGATGTGTTGGGTTTCTATTAATTCGATGATCATTAAAATGACTGTAGAAATACACCAAAAATTCATCTGTTTCAATTAATTTGATAAAGGGATTGAGATGACTAACATTTTTAGCAAATTTCAAAAGTCAATGGAGGTTTAGAAATGGATAGTAGGTGCTGCTCAATGAACCACCACTCTCTGCCAATATCCACACTCGAATATTTACGAATGGATGTTGGGTGTCAGCTCATTTGCAAACCTTCTTCCCCAGCGGTTACGATTTTTAATTTTTCTCTTTTTATTTTCTCAAAGTGGCCAAGATAGCAATAAATTCATTTAGGGATAAAATGTAATGGAGTATAGATGCATATATATAATCACACTGTGATGCGAGCCGAGCCCCCTCTACCTCATGGCTATATCCGGCTGATTTTTGGAGGCCTGCTTTTAGGATCTGAGACCAAATGAAGGCTCATAGAAACTCATAAAGATTGATCGCTTCACAATGGATATGGATTCAACCCAATTCGCCAAGCCTTAGACCTCAAGAAGGCATGAGATAGCATCTCGAGGTATCCCTATTCAATTATTGGTGATCAACCTACAAAGGCATCTATGTTGCACACGAGGTAGGTATTCTTGAGTCGCCACCCAACAGCATGTTAGGAAAGTGAGTTTAACCTCATGAAGCCCAAACTAGAGATGGTTCAAAATTTCATTTTTATTTATACCATGGTTAATATTTATATAAAAGAGTTTTTAGGATTAATTTTTCTATCTCTCTTCTTATACAATCAAAAATAAATAAATAAAAATGCACAACAAGCATGTACAAAAGTCATAAAGAAAATAAAAATTATCCAAAAAATAGAAAAAAAAACATAAAATGGGAAATTCATTGAGATGAGAACATTGGTTCTCGCATGCATATTTATAAAAAAGAAGAGTCTTTGAGCAAGTTTTAAGAAAAAAAAAGAGGATGAGCAATTCCATTTTGATAAAAAAAAGGAACTCTTATTTCATGTGTCATTTTTGGAGGAAAATTGGACTTTGGTCCATTTATTAAGAAAATCCCATTTTATTTTGTAAAAAAAAAATCATTAAGTGAATTTTATGTTAACGTGTGAAAAATCCTTTATTATTACAAACCAAATCAAAAGAAATATCGCAAAACCAAAAGAACAAAGATAAAATAAAGTATAGAAGTTTAAAACTACTGTGACACAGGCATCACAGTCTTCAGGAATCCAACTTCAAAGCACCCATGCAATGCGAAATTATTTGCTTAAAATGAAAGAAAAAAACAATTAGCAATACAACAAATGATAAACATTAAAATAAATTTAGACATTCTGAATCATAAAGAAATAATTAGAATAAAAGAAATACAAATGACAGAAAATAAATCACATGCAAAAAAGGAATTAAAATAAATATACTATATAATGTAACATAAATACAACAAGAAGGGCATGAAAGAAACAAAACAAAACTATCTAGAAGCATCATAGATGGCCAAAAAATAATGAGGGATGAGCATTTGTAGGAGACGTACGATGGGAAGAGAAGCCGCTACATCTCGTCGCTCGCACCTTGAGTGCAGTCCCAAGAGCAGAAAGCCAAAAACACACAATTAAATAAACAATATTCATTAAACATGCATAAAATGCCTTATAAACATACTGAAATAATTTCTAGAGGCCAAAGAACTTATTTAATTAATACAAAATCGATAAATTAATATAAAATTAGGAATTTTACCATGAAAAGATAAACATGCCTTAATGGAGAAAAACATATAAACATGCCCTTCTACATGGTTTTTAATTGTGTTTAGTCAATCATTGCATAATAAAACTGAAACAAGCATTTAATCATGCAAAATAACACAAAATTTCATGAATCAAATAAATCAATATTTCATATGATAAATCTAAAAAATTTAAATGGCATTTGATCGATTCTAAATACAAAAAATGGAGCCCAGAATATTACCCTCAGTGTTTGATTTTCAAAAATTAAAGTGATGAAAGTGTTTTTATGAAGAAAAAAGATCATCTTTCTCTCTAAACCTTACTTTTTTATCTTAGTTTTTCACCCCCAAAAAACCCAAAACGTAAAAGGAAACTTTGTGAAGAAAATTCAAATTTTTAGGAATAATGATCTCCTCAATCCTTAGGGTTTTTTCCTTTTTACTCCAAGATAGAGTTTTAGAGTTTTAAAATCCCTCAAACTCTATCACTTCCTTAAATCTCTCCCTAAAATACCTATAATTCTAGTTTTAAAATATGATCTTTTAGACTCAATCCTCACCTAATCTTCTAGCTATGAAAAACATGTAGAGTGAGTGAATAACCCCATAGATGGGTGCCATTCAATCCATAAATGAGTGCCACTCAAAAAAGAAGTTAAACTCACAAATATGCCCTTTTTACCATAACTTAGCTAACCTGTATCCATGAATCATTGAGTGATAGGTGTAGCTCAATGAGTCATAGATAGGGAAGAGACGGGCTAAGGAGCCTAGTAGTTGGAGGTGGGTAAGCCAAAATGGGTAATAGATAGGCATCTCTTCATGAGAGACATGCATATATCATAAAAGAACCCTAATTTTTCAATTAAAACCTCATTTTTGCTTTGGAGAAAAAAATAAAAGGATTAAACCCTAATAAAACCATTTAAAAATTTTATGATAACTAAGGACGAAGACCAGCGCTTCTATTTTGCATCTGTAACACAAGCAATACTTCCTCATTAGGTAACTCTATTTTGGGCTATCTCGGGACTTGATGTCTATAGTTGCCCCCAATTTTAGGAAGACTAGTGCATTAGTGCCTATGGAGCCAAAATTTAGAGTGAAAGAAAGAGACACGTATCTAAAGCAGTAATTTCCTTATTAATGAGGATTGTTAATGGGCTAGTTATCGTCCATTAGTTGATGTGTTTGTTGATTGGATAGTTATTGCCGGCTTATCAACGTATTAACCTTTTATTGATTGGTTAGTTATCGTCAACTTATCGATGTGTTAAGCCTTGATTGATTGGTTAGTTATCATTAGCTTGTAGACGTGTTAACCCTTTGTTGATTATTTGATTAGTGCCAGCTTGTTGGCATGTAGAATTAAAATGGTTTTGAGTCATGTATGGTTAATGACGGCTTGTTTGCATGCAGAACTAGAATGAGTTTATGTGGTCAATGCTAGCTTGTTGGATACCATCAGGTTGTCTTTTGTAAAGTACACCACCCACATTGATGAATTAGGTTGATAGTTTACATATCATCCTCTGATCTTTTTTGAATTCTTCTTCTGAAGATACTGACTTTTCTAAGTAATACTAAATGTTTTAATAATACAGCTTCCCATCAGTAAATTTAACATCCATTATCTATTTAGTCTCAAAGCGTGGCTTGTCTGAACTGGCAATTAACCCTGGCTTCATAAATACTCATTTCGGATTATCCCACATGGAAACTAGAGTTGCAAGGGCTTTTACCAACTGATTCTCATCTCTAGGTACATGATTGAAGCTACAAATCTCAAACTGACTGTTTAATTTCTTCAAGCATTTCATATATGGTAACAACCATTCTTCCTTAACAGACCACTCACCACAAACTTAGTGAATTACCAGTGAAGAATCTCTTAAAACTTCTGCAGTCTTTGCCCCTACAACCAATAATTCTTCCAACCTATAAATATAAGCTTTATACTCCACTTCATTGTTGGTGGCTTTATATCTCAACTTTTTGAATTATCCTTACTCCAGCTCCTCTACTTTTAATAGCTTTGTCGAAGTACATCTACCATCCTTATATAATAATAGCTACTATATTCCCATCAAAAAATTCATATTCAACCTTATCTCCATGAAGGATATGTTCAGCTAGGAATTCCTCTACGTACAACATGCACCTTTATAGTTTTCTTAGTTATGTACTTTATATCAAACTCTTGCAACAACACCAACCATATACCCATCTTTCCTAGCAAAAAAAGGTGCTTCCTAAAGGTATTTAAAGGGATTCTACTTGGCAACTGCTTGTACCTTGTAAGAATGGAAATAATGTCTTATTTTCTTAGAAGCCCAAATTAACGTTCGATAGATCTTTTCAACTTCCATATACTTGGCTTTGTAAGGAATAAACTTCTTACTAAGATAGTAGTCTATATACTTAATCCCAAATTCATCTTTTTGAGCCATCATGGTGCCCATAAAACTTTCCTCTATTGCTAAGTGCATAATCAAATGCTTTAACGGCTATGGTGGGTGTAGGGTTGGAGGATGCAAAAGATATTCCTTAATAGTGTCAAAAGGTTTCTAGCAATTGTCATTCCATTTTTTCGGTTGATTCTTCCTAATAAATTTAAAGATTGGTTCACAAATTGAATTGAGTTTACCAATAAACCTACTAATGTACTGAAGTTTACCTAAGAACCCTTTGACTTCTTTCTCTTTCTTTGGTATCGACATTTCTCTAATAGCCTTAAATTTGTTAGGATCCACTTCAATTCCCCTCTAGTTTACCATATAGCCTAGCAACTTTACCGAAGCAACTTCGAATATGCACTTTTGAGGATTAAGGCAAAGATTATACTTATTGATTCCGTAAATGAACTTTTCCAAAGCCTCAAAATGGCCTTCTCGGGTTGCCGACTTGAACATTATGTCATCAACATATACACCTACCTCTTTATGAATCAAGTCATCATAGATCTTGGTAGCTATCCTCTAATAAGTGGAACTCGCATTCTTTAATCCAAAAGGCATCATTTGATAAGTAAAGGTTTGCCACTCTATGATAACAACTGTTTTGATCCGAACTATAATTTTGCTGAGAATCTGGTTGTATCAGACATACCTCTCAACAAAGCTATACATATTACATGCTACAACAATATCAACCAAAACATCTATGTGAGGCAAAGGAAAGTTATCCTTCGGGTAGGTTTTGTTCCAATCCTGATAATCAACACATACTCGAACCTTTCTATCCTTTTTACCAATAGAAATGATGTTGGCTAATCAAGTCGGATACTAAACCTCTACCAAAACCTTAACTGCAATTTGCTTACGTACTTCTTCCTTAACCTTTTTTGCCCACTCTAATCTAACCTTCCTAAGCTTCTGTTTAACTGGCTTGCAACTCGGATATGTAGGAATGGCATGTTTGGCAATTTTGCAATCAATCCTCGACATATCTTTATAGGTCCAGGCAAATACTTTTTTGTATTTTCTTAATATTCTCTCAAATTTTTCTTTATCTTCAAGAGTTATGTTAGATGTTATTAGGATTTCTTTTGGATTTTCTATAGTGCTGAGATTAAATGAAGTAGTAATCATTAAGTTAATGTCAAATGTGAATGATTTATGGTTATAATCATGCATAGTGAAATAATGAGAAACTTCATAAAAGTAAGCAAAATTGTTCATATTTTTAATACAATCAAAGCCAAAATACATCATCATTAAAAAGTTTTAGAACAAAAAGAGCATCCGTAAAAGCATATTTATCTTTTGGCAATGTAGGTGTTGCGACCAATATTTCTCCTTCCTCCTTGAAGGCGTCCTTCTATTTAACTGGTAAAAACTTAGCTTCAATTGCCTTAAACTTTTCTCCCTTTCACCTTGGTGGCTAGCAAGTTAGGGTAACAAGCTCCTCTAGAACCTCGAGATCCTATTCAAAATGACAAATCAACATTTCTTCTTCCCTGAATTCCTCAACTAGCTTTTATACTCCATTTGACCATTTAAACACATCATTAAACATTTCAAATCCCTGGATTATCTTGCCTTCAATAAACCGTGACTTTTCTTCCCTATAGTAGTTACATCCTAGTGACATTAACATAAAACTATCTAAAATATGGGGTATCTTAGCTAACTTCACCTTGGGTTTACCCTGCTTGCCTATTATAGCATAACCTAAGCCTTTCCTATCATGTTGCCTTTTGGTAGTGATTGTAGCATATGGATCTTGCAATTCCTTTCCTAACCCAACACCTAGTAGGAAATGCATCTTTTTCATCAGTTAATAACCTATGAACTTTATACTAAACCACCCTCATCATTAGCATTAAACATTGCCACATGAAAAACAATGAAAGGTTGGTTAGATATCCCCAAAATTGACACCTGATTCTCTATAACAACCTTGTTATGGCTAATTGGCCATTATGCAAAAGTTTTATCATTTGGTGTAAGTATTCGAAAAAACATTTGGAAAAGAAAGGGATATTGGGCAGTATTGAAGGCATTTTCATTAGTAAAATCTCTTTCTATAGGTAATTAAAAATGAAACACCTCTAAACTTGTGGAACCACGGTCTCTCCAGCAGCATTGAAAAGTTTGTTAAAATTGGTAACACCATAAATTTTATCTTTGATTCAACTTTCTCCATCTTTACTATTGCCTTGAAAGTCCCAGTAGCTGCCTTCTAGAATTATCATAAGTGGAGATGGTTAAATTAGATTTATTGAGCATAAACTCATTTAGAACAAAAGAAGGGATTGCTACTAATGGGCAATCATTTATTAAGGATCCATCATCAACCATGACACAAGCTAGTGTATTTGCTATTAACTTAGGCCCTTATATATAGAGGACGATTATGATTACGACCCTCGATAGATAAATCTACACTAGTATAAACAACATTTTCTCTCGTACCTCCTTTAACTAAATCTAACAATTCTAAGGGGAAATGGTAGTAGCCACATTTAATTAATAAAGCCTCAACCAAGTTTTGTCTGTGGGATGATGACTGTTTAAGCAAATCCTAAATATAAATTTAGGTAGGAGTTTTCTTCAACTATTTCAAAATCCAATTTTCTTCTTATTCTTTCTCTGTAGGCAAGGTCACAAGAGACTTCTAGTGACAAGCTTCACTTTCTCCTCACTCTTGAATCCCATAAGTCTATAGGTTTTACTTCTTCTCCCTCATCACTTTCATTGGTTGATACCCAACAATCTATCATATTAACTGGATTATCTTCAAACGGCATTGCTTCATTTGTCTCAAGAACAAATTGAGTAATATCGACATACTCATTCCCATACAAATCCCTCATCACATACCATTCAGGTAAACTCGATCCTATCATAAGCACTTGTGGTGGAACAACATGGTAATTGGTCTTTTTATTCATCTTCTCCCTCTTTCTAGGTTAGAAATCTGCTTATTATCAATAAGGTCTTAAATTCGATCCCTAAAAGTCCGATAGTGAAAAGTTAAATGCTAGTGTGTTGATGAAAAACACAATACTGATATGCTCAATGATCTAGGCCTGGATGTCAATGGCTGTAACTTTCCTTCCTTTATTAACCTCTCAAGCACCCACATCAATGATTTTCCTAGATTATAATAATGTCTTTGATTCACCTCAATGGTAGACACCTTTGTTGTCTTTCTAGTTTGATTGCCGCTACTAGCTCTAGCTGACTTGCTTCTAAGTTACCAAAATTCCTTCAACCATAATTCTCACTATTTGCTCTCTTTTCCAAATACTCTTCTTTTGCTTTGATGGCAATGTCTTTAAGGGACTCCTACTCCTTAAGTCCTTTCATCTTCAGCCCCTCTCTTAAGTATGGACTTTCATTCCTTATATAAAGCTTGATCTGATCTAGGGTATTGGGCTTTTGTTTCATCTCCATTATCATCAGTAAATCCTAGTCTTTCTTAATTTGACAGTCTAGGATACCTATCAATAGCCGGCCCTATAAGTTAGAGATAGAAATACTCAACCTTTTACTTCTTGGTCAAAGTAGTTCCCTTTATGACCAAAGTATATTATTTCACATGCACCAAGGGATTTGAAGTAGCATCAAATTTTGGTAGGTCGAGCATTTTAAACCTCCGAGGTAGCAACTCCTTACTATCCAAATCACTATCTTCAATACTGATACCTTTTCTAATTGATAAGAGAAAAACCATTGCTTAAATCTTTTTTTTCCATCTTATTCAACATAATATCTTCCACTTTAGAACTCCTACTCTTAACCACTACTGGCTTTTCTTCCTCTTTTGGTATAAATTTTTCCTCATGAGCATGAACTCTATCCCTTCTTTGCTTATTTAATGGAACCTGTGGTGCCATACTCCTAGATTTGGCATTTGTATGGTGTGCTATAGTAGCTGCTAAGGGAATATCCTTGACAACATTAGGCTCCATATATCCCATGGTAGATTATATAGGCTGCGGTCCAGAGGGTGGTGTCAAGGTAGCAGCAAGCCCTCTGATCATAGCTATCAACCTCCTTTCAAACTTCTTAAGTCTTTTATCTAATTCTTGTGCAGTTATGGCATCATTTTGTTATGATGAATTGGCCATTTCTAATGCTCTCTGATGCTTTGGTAAGGATTCTAAATCTGTGCCATAATTACCAAACAAACCCGACTTAAATCTTGATCCTGAATTCTATTTGATAGGAGATTTTATAATAAGCTACCATCAGAACCCTTAAACCACCTAGATATGGCTGTAAGGATTAAAACATTAAGATAATGCAAAAGGATGATACATGTATGAAAAATGATGTGTGATCGTGTTATGCAACACCCACAACCACACATAAGAATAGAAACAAAAGCCTTCCAACCTTGTTAATCCCATATAGGAAGTTATATGATCTCTTTCCTATATTGGCTTAGCCTATGGCTCATCGGGGGACCCAATGGATACGTAGGGTGCATGATAAAAAAATCATCAGCATAACCTCCTTTATTTAAAGTGCATACATATGCATTTTTTATCATTATGTATTCAAGCAATTCAAATAAATTAGGATAGGCCCACCGGGGTATGAAAGCCTTTGATGAGTGACCACCTAATTTAATTAAATTTGTTTAATTCATGATAGCCCATATAACAAGTAATGTATTATGGCTTATGATACCTAAGGGAAATATCTATTATCATTACATGAGCTTATAGTCTGGTGATGAAACTTTAGGGCTATCCAAGCATGGTCTCTGCCAGTAGATCTAGCTCGTCATAAGCATGATGATCGATTGAGTCATAATTTAATATACCAAGTGTTACAAGGCTTGGGCTAGTGGTCATTTTTGACACTTCCCTACATTGAGTGAACATAGGGTCATATTTAGAAGTATATCAGGGTAAAAAAGGGATGCCTAACATAGTTCTAAGGCCTTAGCTTGCTTTAATGCATCTTAATTATGAAGAGAGATAGAACTTTAATATTAAAAACTCATTTATATTTAACTTAACCAAGGTATTTTAAGAGCAAGGTTTGATATCCCTAGTGGAGTCACCATTGTGATATGCATCGAACCCCTTCCACCTTACAACGGGATTCGTTGATTCTCGGAGTCCTATTTACAAGGTTCGAGATTGGATGAAGGTTCATAAAAATTCATGAAGATTGATTATTTCACAATAGATAAGGATTCAACCCAATTCATCAAGCCTCAAGTAATGGCCCAAATTTAAATTTTTATGAATAGTATTTTTTGGGCTATAAATAGTGACACTGGGGGTGAATAGTACCACCTAAAATTCATAAAAATATTTCTTCACCATTAGAAAGTGAAAATTATGATGAGTCTGATGGTATAATTTGAGATAAAATTGAGGTCAAATAGACCCTCAAAAGATTTAGTGAAAAATTAACCCGACTCATATTTATGGTTTAAACAAACTTTGATCGGGCTTGAAAATAATGCTAAAGGCCTCTGAAAAATTATTTGAACATATGGATTCACTTGAAATATTATAGGTATTATTTGATTGTGAAAAATTAATTTTATGATAACAAAAAAAAAGTTTTTAGACCAAGAAACGATGTCAGATTGATCCAAAAATATTCATGTAGCCTAATAATATTTTTTTATAATTACGGATATATTTTTATGAGAACAGAGCAAGATAAGTGGAAGAAAAATAATTAAACCAAAATATTGGTTAATTAAGTAAATTAGGCTTAATTTGTTGGACCTAATTTGACCCAATTAGGATGAGTATAAAAGGGTCTAAAAATCAAAAAAATTTAGTAATTTCTCCCATCTTCACCTCTCTTACTGCCATTCAATTCTTCCTTCAATTTCTCCGTTTTTTTCTTAATTCCATCAACCTAATTTCACCAAAATTTACAAACTAAATAATTTTAAGACACAAATTCATCTTCAGCCATCTCAAGAATCTATTCTAAGTAGAGAAAGTGGATGAAATTATGAAGAAAATGTTTGAAAAAATTCAAGTTAATTTAGAAAAATTTTGATGAGTTTAAGCGATTTTAGATAGATTTTGAGGTAAAGATTAATATTTTGAGTATATTTTGAATTATAGAAGAAAAAATTAAAGAAGGAACTCATGTAAGATGTGGCCAAAGATGAAATATGAGGAAAATCAAATGAAATCAAAAGAAAAATGAAGGAAAAGGTGGAAAAGGAAGAGAAAATGGAGAGAGCTTGGAAAAATAGGTATGTGAAAATCTAAACTAATTTATTTCATATGATTATGATTATGTAACTTAGAGTTTTTATTTGTAAGATGAGCAAAAATTAAATTGATGTTAAATAAATGAAATTAGATGTTAAATAATGTGATTGATGAAAACAATTGCATGAAAGCATGATTAAATGTGGTAGAGTAGTAGAAACTATTATGTAACTTAGGTTTCTTACACATAAGATATGTTTAAATTTAGGTTAATGTTAAATAAGTGAAATTGAATGATAAATAATGAAATTGACGAAGTTAGATACATGAGAACATAATATAATATAATAAATTAGAATTGATACCTATTATGTAAGTATGAGAAATTAAGGTTATGTAAGGAATTAAATTGATTAAATGTTAGAATTATGTATTTTAGGCTTAGAAAACATGATTAGAATGATCAATGGAAGGAAAATGAATGACAATGTACGAAAACCTAATATGGTCGAATTGATGAATCTTTAAAATGGCAAGCATATGATGAAATACATATAGAATATGATGAGCTAATGATAAATACAAATGAAATATGTCTTAAAAGCATAATTAGAATAAGCCATGATAGTTATGATGAGAAAAAAGAATAAATAAGTAAAAGTATAGATCATGGTCGAATGTATACCAGGTGTATACCAATTGTATACTTAGAACACTTTGATGGAATAATAAAGCAAAAGTATAAAATATAGGATTTAGAGGAAAATTATAGATAATTAGAAGAAATTAACCATTATGTACTAATTATAACATAAAGCAAATGTAAAATGAGTATGTGTAAGTAATGGTCAAATTAAGAACAAAAAGAGAATTAAGAGTAATTTGATGAAACCTCGATAAAAATGCATGACTTAGACACTTAAATAAGACTAATAACTAAATAAGATGAAAATGCAATGAATGGTGATAGAATATTGGTCGGCTGAATAATAGTGATGAATGAAACTATGGTAATTTGAGCTAAAATGACAAATAGAAACTTAAAAATGTGTGAATGGACAATAACATAATGATAGTGTAAAAGAAATTAATGTGTATAATAGAAAACATATAAGTCGAATCATGAACATGAGAATTGATTACGGGTAATTGATATGTAATGCCAAATGAAAACATGAGATAAATAGTTAAGCATGAAAATGATGAATTAATGTGATAAAATATTATATATGAAAAGACACATGATGGCCATATGGTATGTGATGGTTATTTGATGTGAATATGTTCAGTGATGAAAAGAAATGATGCGATGAATATTATTTTAAATGGCATGAAGATTATTCGTGGCATGATGTGAAAATATGAGATTGATGTGTATTCTATCAAAATGGTGGAAATGGTATTGCCCTTAATACCTAATAATGAAAGCAGAGGTATAGGATGCAATAGCTAGCCATAGGAACACATATACCGCGGTATGATGACAAGTCGTATTTAGACTGTAGATCACCATCGATCAACTCATTGATGAGATGTACATTAGATTGTCAGTTGAGGTATTGATCACTCCATGTGATCCCTCAACACATACTAGAGTCGTAGATCACTCTATGTGGTCACTCCAACTTGTTTTAGACCTATGGCATCTATATCTCGCATATCCATCTCAAGGGTTTCCTTACTAGGGGCAAAATAGGAATTTAATTAACCATTTATAATGAAAATTATAAAATACATAAATTATTAGCAAAAAATGGGTAAATATGTAAGGAAATCGTGAAAAAAGTTGTAATGATGTAAATAAAGAATAATAAGGGGCGAAATAAGTAAATAAATAGTAAATAGTGAATTAAAATGTATACAAAAGAAAAAAAGTGGGCAACAATGTGAATAAGTCAATAAATAGTTGTAAATATATGAATAAACGAGAAAAGAAAGACAAAAATGCGAATTCATATTAAAACTTGGTTAAAAGGGGTAAAATGATAAAAGGATAAAAATGTACGAAAATAAAATCAACAGGGACCAAAAGGTAATTTTTCATCGTGTGAGGGAATTATAAGGATTAAAATATAAATTAAAGGGTAAAAACGTATAAAACTATAAAATTGTGTAGTAATTGGTGAGAAAAATTGTCAAAATAAAAGTTGGAGACCAAAATGGAATTTTTACCTAAATAGTGGTAATTAAATGAATAAAAGATAGAAATAAATAACAAAAGGGATTCAATGGTAATTTGAAGACTAAAATGTAAATTTGAATTATAAGGGATGAAAATGGAGGTAAATTAAAAGTTAAGGACTAAAAAGGAATTTTAGCATATATAAATACTTGAAAGGTAAAAATGTAATTAGAAAGGATTATAAGGAATAAAGGTGAAATTTGAATATTATAGAGTTTGTTGTGTATGAAAATTAAATTTTGAAGTGGAAATTGGAATTTGTTAGTGTATTAAAACAAAAAGGTAATTTTAAGAATAAATTAATAAGCTAAAAGCTAAAAGGGTAAATTGAATATGGAATAAAGGAATTATGGGCCAAAATGTAAATAGATGAAAATAAATGAAATACTTGTAAGAGGAAGGTAAAAACTAATATGGAAATATAAATTGAGAATTAGGCGAAAATAAAAGGAAAGAATGGAAATTTCAAGAACTAAGTTGTAATTTGACAAAGGTAATGACATTTGAGAAAAGCTCGGAAAAAGTTGTAATAGGCATACTTAGTAATGGAAAAGACAGAAGTTGAAATTGAATCAAATCATATGTGACAACAAAAATAAAAATAAGCAGATAGTAGATAAAAATGTAATCTTTAATATAAAATTCAAGGCATTAATGAATAATTGAGAATACAATTTAAATAAGTAAAGTGCTTATGAGATAAATTAAACATTTAATGATGATACAACTATTGTGTTAATAGTGTATTATAGTAAGTGTGAATATTAAATGAAATAATTCGTCATTGAGAAATTCGCCAGCAAATTAAAGCTTGGGACGTAAGATGAAGAAACGAATAAAATAGAAAAATATTAAGTTGGATATAAAAATATAAAATGATGGCAAATTATGGATAAAGCTTGAAGTAAGGGTTAAAATGGAATTTTAATGTGAAGCAGATTTCAATTACTAACGAAATTAAAATGGAAACAAGTAGCTTGTAGTAAATATGACGTTGAAATAATTACATAAAGGCTAAAAGGTTTTTATGATATCTATATATTATGAATAAATGGATAATCCAATACTAGGAACCGAAATAAGAATAACATGTTGGTAATGCAAATGAGGCACCGATAAATTGAATTGAAAAAATAATAGATGGAGTTAGGATAATAGATATAAATTTAGTAAAAGAGAAAATTTTAAGTTTATGTATATGTGTTTGTGAAATTTATTAGTTTGATATCCACCACTAGACATTTTGTGACATACTACATTCATTCAGACTCCCGACTTCATGACATATTATCATTATTAGCGATGCTATATAATTACCTAACTTAACTCAATTGTCTAATTTATGTAACTAGTCGATAACTTGATTTACCACTTCATCCTTAAGTCCATTTTGGTCTTTCTAAGTTATTATTCATTTGATATAAATTTTGGTAGCATGACGACTTATAAATCATGCTACCCAAACCTACAAATGGATAAAATTACACTTCTAAATGGCAACATCCACCTCCAATACTCTAAGAACATTCACAGCACTTTTAAAATCAATCCACAACTCATCCACACAACATGCATCACATTACGTATATCTCATCAAGTTTACTAACATTTAGCGTTCATTGTATGTCATAATATATAGACATCAAACTTCCAACAACCTAAGGCATACATTTACACAAAAAGTACATAACCCAAAAATGTTTACATGTACATGCCACTTTGTCTTCCTTCATTCGGTTTTAGTTTATCTATCCCTGCACGTAGTCAAAACAAATCACTTGCTAAGCAATAATGTTGCCTAGTGGTGGATACAACTACACAAAATTTCATCTACTAAAACTACTTTAAGTAAAATTTCCATTTTATCCTTAGTTGTCACTTTTATTTAATTAACCTAAAATTTATTCTTTTAATTTCTTAATTCCATGTAATTCTTTCATTACTTATTTTTCTCACTCAAGTTCACTTAAGTTCCTATTTACGTGGTAAATTACCATTAGATCCCTAGACTTTCTTTTTATCATATTTCATCTTGTTTAACTCCAATCTTGACTATTTTTGCTTCCTTTGTCTTTTATTTCATCTGAAGTGGTAAATTTATATTTTAGTCCCCATGTGTATCCCTAAGGTGGCAAATTACATTTTGGTCTCTAAACTTTATTTATTTTGAAGGGATATCACATGGCATAAACATAATGATCACGCAACAAAAAATTGAAAATTTTGATCATACATGCCATGCAATATACAACATAGAATCAAAACATGCAATTTTAGGATTTTTTTAAAACTTACAATGTTGGATGCTCTTTAAAACTTGATTTTGCAATGGCCAAAATATAAGATAGACTTATATATCTTTGATCTCGATCCCTAATGCCAAAGATGCTGCCTTTACACCACACCTCTCTATGCTTACATACACACTTGCAAAGAAGGCTTAAAACCATGAGTGCTAGCTCTATGTTTGTGTATTCGGCAATGGGAATGGTATGACGCCATAAGATCTAATCTTGTTCTTCTTTTAGGTTTACCAACCCTAAATCCAAGAGAAGAAGAAAGAATTCTATTCTCTTGAAAGTGGCGGCAATGAGAGAGAAAAAACCTAACTTGGAAAAATCATTTCATTCATTTATATCTCTTGGTTTAGGAAATAATGTAGATGCCGAAATCCCCTAGAATTAGGTAGTATTTTCAGCCTCCATCACTTCTTAATTAAGTGATTCAAATTAATTCAAATTCCTTTAGTTTTAAATTCAAATTAATTTAAAATGGCATAAGACATTTAATCAAAATCTACCACTTATTTAGGGATTGTGCACATGCCGAAATTCACTAGGATTTTTCCTTTGAATTTCGGCTACACTCTCTTGTAATTAAGTGTTTTATTTTGATTCAAATGCTATTAGGATTTAATACTCAATTACCTTAATTACCCCAAGATAATTAATCAATTGACATTAAACCTAGTGAGCCAATTTTTCCGCTCTCATGGACCAAGGTTCAATTAGCAATTTTAATACCCATTACATACATTAATTTGACTTTAAATAAAAGCCCAAATTAATGCCCAATACTCTATTTTAAATATTTTAAGCCCAATTCTTTGTGTGCGATCCTATAGGTCCATTTAATATTGGCAATAAATTAATAAATAATCCAAAGGCTATATATATATTCTCTAGCAAGATATTATAACATTCCAAATTAAATGAAAATTCAAATGGCATTTAGTGACCTAATGCAATTTTGCATAGTCCCTTACCCATAAATATCAGAATTAATATAAGGCATGAAACTAGTAATCCTTATATATACTAATTCCTTTCTTGATATTCCAGTGACACTAAACTCTCAGATAAATAATGATTACTTATTATTCATCTCGGTATGGCCATACACTTCTTAGTTCACTAATCAAGTGGCCGATGATATTTTCTCTCTTATCGAGAGGGCTAATCCCTTTACTTCTCTCATGCTCTCTAACATAAATTAGTGTATACCCATACTTGTCACCCCGTTATGAGTACGTTAGGTGTATGTCAAAGTACACAGTAATTTATAAAAAGTTTCATAGAAATTTTAGGTTTAAGAACTCCAATGCAAAACTTACACATAAGAAACACTTATGACTTGTACCATGTAGTGTTCTTATGAACGGATCGAATCCAGCTACCATGTTTTAGACATTTATCTATGATCTCTGATTGACACTCTAGTCCTTATGATCCGTAAGATAGAACTCAACTTATCAGAGAAGGCATACTAGTCTTAATTGATTTGTTATTTCCATAACAATGACTGACTAGGGATATTTAGAATGAAGTCTCAATTGTTTCAAGGTCTTACAACCATGTGCCTCACATATGATAACTTAAATTGAAACAACATTCTTAAATAGTTCTATCATTTGATATGCACAGGAATACAATAGATAAAACAAATACCTCATTTATTGACCTAAATGTTTTATAACAATGTATTGGGGCTAGGGCTTACACTAACAATTTACAATTTTTTCTTCTTGATTTATTTGACCATTTTAATCCTTTTAACCATATTTTTTATGCCAATTATGATTTTACCCCTAATTTATCCTGTAATTATAGTTTTACCCTTTTTGAACCTATAAATACATTCTTTACATTATTTCTTATTTATTTGCATTTGTGACATCTTTTATGCAAAATTTACCATTTTATCCCCTTTTTTTGCATAATTACAATTTTTCCTGGTAGTGACCAGTTAAAATCCTCAAATTGGATATGCGGGATGAGGACTCCGATGATGCAAATGGCCTGAAGGGACCACCTGAAGCGATCCAACCACTCCAGTTGGGTGGAGGGAACACTTAATGCAATCCAACTAACCCACCTTGTATATGTGTGTCGGCTATTCCTCAATGTATGCCATAAATCAAATCTCATGGTGCTACCACGGTATGTGTCCCTATGGCTAGCCATTATACCCTAAGATCCCGGATTACCCATTGCACATTAAGGGCAAGTGTATATTTTATGCTACATTATATTTCTATGTAATTATCCATGTTAATCACATTATGTCACCAATACCATTTACTTATTTAGCATCCACTCATGCCTAATAATCATATATTCATCTTGTATATATACAATATCATATAAAAATGATGAAAACATGTCATTCTTATCACATTCATCATCCGGCCTCAATATGTTCTTATACATACAATGTGATTCTTTCTTCATTTACATGTCATATGTGTTTCTAAATTCATTTTAATCATCCATATGATGATATACATCTAATTTACATCAAAATTTCTAAGTTACCTTATATTACATCATTACGTTCACTTGTACATAATTATGTCTACTTGTTATTTTTAATTCTAATAAATTCTGTTGCATTCTTTATGCATTATATTATTCATTTCATGCTAAATATGCCATTAATTATCAAATTAATTCATATTGTGCTTTGGTACATAATTTGGCCATTATGGGATCTCTCACTTCTAAATTATTTTCTTCACTAATTTACATTTATTTCATGCTAATTCATCATCTTATCAAGTTATCTTAATTTAGTTCACATTTTTGCTTAAGTTTATATAGTTACATAATGTAAATTATAGGTTAAATTCAAGAAAATAAATGAAATTGAGTGTAATTTATATCCACTAACCTCAAAATAGCTTGAAACTTTTCTATTCTTCCTTCTTCTCTCATTCTCTTTCTTGGTTTTCTCTTTCTTTTGAAATTCCTCTTTAGGCCAAAATTAGGAAGGAGAAATTAATAAGTTTATGCTATGAATTTAAACATATAAAAGTTACTAAATAACTATACAAATGATGCTCTAATAGACTATAGCAAAATCACCAATTAATTCCATAAAAAATTCAAGAATTTACCTAATTAGGTTACCTTTCTCTCACTAAAATTATTATTTTCCAAGCTACTTTTTGCTCCAATTCTATTTCTATGTTAAAAAGCATGTTTCCTAGTGCATTTAAGTGAAATTAAGGCTTGAGATTTGGTGGGAAATGGAAAGAGCAAAAAGAAAAATGGTGGATGGCCAAAATGAGTTTCTTAAGGAAAGGGGAGGAAATTTGTAGATTTTAGGGGAGATTTAGAGAGTTTTCTCCACTTCTCTATTTTTCCTTTAGTGCATAAAATGGATGGCCAAGATTTGATCATTTACTATTTGATCTAATGACTTATTAATCCCTACACATATTCAAGCCCAATATCTGATTTTAATGGATTTGGGATAATTCTTTTATGATATTTATGCCTTTGGATAATTTAAATATGAAATTTAAGCCCCCTCAATAATTTAACCTTGATTTTTTACTTTCTTTTGAAATCGATGTTCCACTTGTTAAAATACTCTAAAATTTTTCCTTGTTTGTAATAACATATGTAGAAGAATGTGGTTAAAATTTCAAGTCATTTTGATATCATTTCAGCATACTTCTAGCTCCAAAGGTAAAATCAGCCGGTCCATAACTAAAACTTTTGAAATTGTTCGAAAAATTATTTTCCATTTCAAATAGCTCATTTATGCTATTTCTAATGGGTTTATGTGATTGGAATACTTTTTTAAAGTCTATAAAATATTTTTAAGTTCGATCAAACTTTCGATCAACCCTTTCTATGATACCAAGTAAAATCTTCACTGTCTAATTTGAGAATCTATTTAAGCTCAATTTTACCTCAAATAATATCACTGGACTTTATTTAACTCATATTATCCCACCTAATGGTTAACTACAACTTTCACACATGTTACCCATCCTCAGATTTCTCTGGGTTGAGCACGTTTAATATTTATTCACTTTTAAACTTTATTGTACTATCCTACTATAATTGCTTCAAAAACTATCCTAAGATTACTGTTCATGCTCTAGAATATATGCATGTCAGATGTAAATTTTAGGGTGTCATACATTTTATGCTTAGCATATAATTATTTACTACTCGTATGTACTTGAAGGAATAGATAGGAATTTGAAGGGATAGGAACTGGATACAAAAGTTGTGCATTGAAGAAAAGACTTTTGTGTATATGTATATATGGGCATGTATATATGATGAGTAAGTTAATAAAGTCAATTTGGTTATATGTATTATTATTTTCGAGAAATTTTGGATTTTATGTGTATGTTAGAAGAATAACATTGAATTGTATCATAATGGTTATTAAATATGATTGATGTTTGTTGATATTGAGATAATGACATGGGAATTAGTAATACTATATTTGAACAAGACAACAGTTGTGACATTTTGATACTTTAGTCCATATTCAAGTATAGGGTGTTACACCACGGGCCTTAAGAAGGCATGAGGCAATATCTCAGGATATCCTATTCTATTGTTGGCAATCAACCTACGAAGGCATCTATGTGGGCACAAGTGGTAGGTATTGTGGAGCCCAAACTAGAGATGGTTTGGAGTTGCATTATTACTTATACCTTTGTCAATATTTGTATAAAAGAGTTTTTAGGATTAATTTTTCTATCTCTCTTCTCACACAATTAACAAAAAAAAATTAATTAAATAAAAGTCCATAACAAGCATGTACAAAATTCATAAAGAAAATAAAAATTGCCCTAAAAATAGAAAAATAAATATATATAAAGCAGATAATTCATTGACATGGAAACATTGATTTTAGCATGTATATTTACAAAAATGAAGAGTCTTTGAGCAAGTTTTACGTAAAAAGGGGATGTGTGATCCCATTTTTATAGGAAAAAAACTCTTATTTTATGTTTTATTTTTGGAGGAAAATTGAACTTTGGTTCATTTATTAAGAAAATCCCATTTTATTTTGTAAAAAAAAAAATCGTTAAGTGAAGTTTTATGTTAACAAGTGAAAAATCCTTTATTATTACAAACCAAATCAAAAGGAATAACACAAAACGAAAAGAACAAAGATAAAATAAAGTATAGAAGTTTAAAACTATTGAGACACAAGCATTGTAGTCTTCAGGAATCCAACTCTAAAGCACCCATGCAATGCGAAATGGAGAAAAACCTATAAACATGCCCTTTTACATGGTTTTTAATTGTTTTTAGTCAATCATGGCATAACAAAACTTAAACAAGCATTAAATCATTCAAAATAACACAAATTTCATGAATCAAATAAATCAATATTTTACGTGATAAATATAAAAAATCTACATGGCATTTAATCGATTCTAAATTCAGAAAAATGGAGCACAAAATATTACCTTTAGTGTTTGATTTCCAAAAAGCTAAGGGAATTATGCTTCGAGTCCTTCCTTGGATTTCACAATAGAAGTGATGAAAGTGTTTTTGGGAAGGAAAAAATCCTCTTTCTCTCTAAACCTTACTTTTTTATGTGTGTTTTTCACCTAAAAAACCAAGAATATAAGAGGAAACTTTCTGAAGAAAATTCAAATTTTTAGGAATGATGAGCCTCTCAATCCTTAAGGTTTTTCCTTTTTATTCCAAGATAGAGTTTTAAAATCCATCCAAGTCTATCTCTTCCTTAAATCTCTCACTAAAATACCCGTAAGTCTAGTTTTAAAATTTGATCTTTTAGAGTTAATTCTCACCCGATCTTAATTTTAGCTGTAAAAAACATACGAGTAAGTGGAAAACCCCATAGACAAGCACCGCTCAAAATGAAAGTTAAAATCATAAATCTACCCCTTTTTTCCATGACTTAGCTAACTTGTGCTCGTGACTCAATGAGTGATGGTTGTAACTTAGTGAGTCATGGATAGGAAAGAGATTGGCTAAGGAGCCACCAACTAGAGGCAAGCAAGCCAAAATGGGTGACAGACGAGGGACTCTTTATGAGAGATGGGCGTCTGTCACAAAAGAACCCTAATTTTGCAATTAAAACCTCAATTTTTCTCTGGAGACAAAAATAAAAGGATCGAACCCCAATAAATCCCTTTAAACATTTTACAAGAACCAAGGATGAAGACCGACATTTTCGTTCTCCATTTGTAACACAGGTAACACTTCCTCATAAGGTAACTTTGATTCTAGCTGCCTCGGGACTTGATGTTTACACACACACTAATTATAACTCAACAAATTGAGTTATTAACCTGTATTAATTATTAGGCTCATTAAACCCTAGCTCATTCATGATATTTGAATGTACGACCCAATAGGCTCATATTACATTGGTAGTGGACACAATCCCATAAAAGGTCCACAAGTCATAAGCAACCCATAATAAGACATTATGACTATTTAAGTAATATGAAGATTGATAGTGCAATATTAACCTAATCAATAAAACACATTATAATTCATTTAGCACACGATGTATAGTTTGAGCATAATTCATGGATAATGTCACCCTTATATTATTCAAACATATAATTTCTTGATCACCAAGTAGACTAATAAAATCAAATGATATTGATCACTGTGTTAATTTATTTAAGAATGGTCATGCATTTCTCAATCCTACTTACTGAAGGGCCTATTAGATATCTTTCTGATAAGAGAGATAAATTCCATATTGATTATTCACTTTCTTTTGCATAGTTTTCATCATATTCAATCATAACCTTTATGATTATCCGATTAAATATAACATTTCATTATGCCAAACATGATGTTCCTGATGTAGGAAACTATGATAATCTTAAGTCTAAGGAGTCAATGATATAACTATCTAAGATTATTTATGACATTAACCCATGCAATGATCTCATAGCAGGTTTATCTAGTACCTTTCTCTCTAACAATTACCTACAAGTTCAATTTGTATCACCATACATATGATTATCAACAATACTCATACTAGTCTTAATTTATTTTTATTCCTTTAATAATAAAATACTAAGGATATAAAGAATAACATTAAATAGCTATTCATAAATATCGTTATTGTTATAAAATAGAACAAAAATGTGGTGATATTTTTTTCTTTTTTCTATATTCAATGTAGATAAGGTATAAATACACTTTCTAAGGCTGGAACTAACTATATAATAGCCTAACAATTAGCTATCTAAAAATGTTATGTAGATAAAGAAAGTAACTCTTTAGAACTAACCTATATCTTGCAACACACCCCCCTAAGCTGGATCTGTAACACCCTAGAAATTGCATATGTCATCCATGGTAGATTTTAGGACATGAAAAATAATTCTAGGGTAATTTTTGGAGAAATCGGGATAGGATAACATGGTAAAATATAAGGGTGTATAAAGGTTAAATGAGCTCGGACCGGGATAATCCTAGGATGGGTGACCCGACGGATAGCTTAACCTGACACTATAATATGAAAATAAGTATTAAATGGAGCCTAATGGTACAAGTTGAAGTGAAATTGAGCTTAAATAGATCTTTAAATCAGACAGAGAAATTTTACCCGATATCACGAAAAAATTTGACCACAATTTTGATCGGGTCTTAGAGGGGGTCTAACAACCTTCAAAAATTACTCCAATGACATAGAAATGTTAGGAATATCATAAGGACACCTTAGGGATTGGAAAATATTTTTTTATATAATCTTGAAATTTTCTAATTTTTGACTGGCTAATTTTTTGTCGAAACTGTAAATATATTGAAACGATATCGCAATGACTTAAAATTTTAACCATGATTTACTACATATGTAAGTTCACTCGGGGACAAATTTTATAGTATTCTGACAATGGGAACATTATTTTCAGAAAAACGGCAAAAAATGGTGAAAATCAAAATAAAATCAATTAGGGGGTATAATAGGCTTAATAAATTCAGCCAAAGGCATTTTTATCCATATAAAATATCTAAAAATCTACTATAAATCTAGCACATTCTGGAGATGTGTAGAAATCCTTAAGAGTGTGACAAGTGGCTTAAAACTAAGCCATTGGATCAAATAGCTAGAGAAAGAATTTGGGCCTTTGGATTGGGAGATATTTAGGCAGCTGAAAAAAGGTCTAGAATCCTATAATTTTCTCCCTAAAATTCTATAAGTATCTCTCTTTTTCTTTTAAAAATCGGCCAGCCCTTTAGAAATAGGTTTTCTCTATTTTCTCTCTATTTCTCTCTCCTTTCTTCACCACTTTAGCTTAAATTTCACCCCAAGGCACCTCTTCACTCCTGAATTTAAGTTTGAGCAAGAAAAAGCCTTGAGAAGAAGAAATTTGGGAAGAAAGAGATTGTACACCTTAGGTAAAGTATGGTATTTTATGAATTTTGGTTAGGAATTTTTGTGTAGTTTGATTAGGCATACTAAGTAGGATTAGTATATGTTAATTAGAAGCTAGAAATATGAAAGAAAACTCATGGAATAACTCCTTCCATATTCGACCATAGGTGGAGGAAAAGGAAAGGAAAAAGAGAAAGAAGAAGGAAGCAAGGAGGAAAAAGCTTAGGTGTACTTAAGCTTGAAAAAGGTTAGTGGATACTAAACCTACACTTAATTTCATTTATACATTAATTTTTTTATAAATTACACATTATGTAACTATAAGATTTAATGAAATAATTTAATTTAGCTTAAGAGGAATGTGTAGCATGATGAGATAAGATGAAATAAACTTGAAATTACATAAGAATTAATTAATTAGGGAGAGAAATGAAAGTGGCCGAGTGGTTACCTAAGTATATTACTATGGAATTTGGTTAGTTAATGAAGGATTAAATGTAATTCTAGCCTTAGAATAATAAATTGATAACTTTAGATGAATTAGACATGAAAATAATATATACATGTAAAATTGGATATGATACATAATGGTGAACAATTAGAAAATGAAAAGATGATGAGCAAAAATGTGCATTGATGAACATATACATATATAAATTAATGTTAGTAAGGTAAATGAAATAAAAAAAAGAAAGATAAAGTATGGTGATGGTATGTTGATGGCCGAATGGAATTCATATGGTGAATGCTTGGTTTAATTTATATTTATGTGTTATATATTATGTATATGTCAAATCATGTGTGAAAAGAATAAAATTTCATAAGTTTGACAATGAATAATTGAATACATAATGATATTTTTAAGTAATTAAAGTTTAAATGTAATCCAACATGTGATATTAAGTTGCCCTTAGTATTCAGTGGCTAATCCAGAATATTAGGATATAATGGCTAGCCATATGAACTTTATATCGCAATAAAATCAAACAGACAAACAGACAGAACATCCAGACAGTTAATTATTATAGAGGCCTTACAATTACAGATAGTCAGATAGAATATTCAGATAGCCCTCATCCCATATATCCAATTCGAGAATTTTCACTATCTACTACTAGGGGCATTTTAGTAATTATGTGAGAAAATGGAATTTAAATAGCAAGTATAATGTAAAAGATAGTAAAAATGCAATTGAATTAAGCAAAAGGTGACAAATAAAATAAATAAGTTTAATAGGGATAAAAACGTAATCACATGATAAATTATAGACAAGATGGTAATTAAGTATAAAGTGAGTGAATAAAATGATTAAAATAGTCAATTAGTGCAATAAAGATAAAAGTGTAATCAACGGAAAGTTCAGGGACTAAAATAAAATTTTTCACTTAAGAAAGAATTTTAAGGACTAAAATGAAATTTTTATAATTAAATTAAATTAAAAATTAAAGAAAATCAATTGGGTCAAATTTAGAGTTAAATTGATTAGAAATTAGAAGAGTCAACAAAAGTCAAAATTGGTCAATATTAAGGAAAAAATCAAACTTAGGGCTATAATGGTAATTTCACAACCGAATAGAGAAATTCATGAAATTAAAAATAAAAGAAGATTTTCGGAATAATTAAAGAAGAAATTGGGTAAATAAGGAATAAATTTGGAATTTATTTAGAGATGGAAATTTATTAAAATAATAGTGCATAAATTAATTTAAGTCCACAAAATGAATTAAATGAAATTTTGTGTAGTAATATCCACCACTAGGCAACACCATTGCTTAGCGCATGGTTTATTGACTGCGCGCAGGGACAAGCACTCAGGAATTAAAAGACGCTCGAGGATGACAGTGACATATAATTTGCGCATTATGAATTTATTGTATTATGTAATATAACAGTTCTAAATTAAGTTATGTAAATTAATTATAGAACATATTGTAGTAATAATTTCTACTAATTACTTATGTGCAAATTAATGTGTGTGTGAATGTGATTGAATGAATGGGAATGTTATGTTGTGTTGTGATGTTGAATTAATGAGTAATATAGAAGTGCAATGTATGTTATGAAGTATTGGAGGAGGAGTATACATATTGAGAGTGATTAAATTTGAAATTGCAGGTTTGGGTAGCACAATTATTAAGCCGTTGTGCTGCCAAAATCGTAGATAACTGAATAGTAATATAAATGGTATAGAGAATTCATAATTGAGAAGGGCGTTACAATTTATGGTATCAGAGCATGGTTTAGGCGGTCCTAAAGTCGGAGTGGGCATATAACAATATGGAAATATTGGAATGAATTTATGTACATGCCATTGCTATATTAAGAAATGGAATATGTGTTATTAATCCTACCTGTTCCTTCTCACATTTCAGTGTAAAATATGGCCTTCAGTTCACAATGAGGCTCGAATTGGTGAGCGACGTTGAAAGTGAGGCTTCAGCCTCAATAGCAGCAGTAGCTACTGGGACGCCCAAAACTCAATCCTGTATGCCTAGTTAGCAAACCCAGTAGCCGGTCCCCTCAGCTCCTTCGCCACCATAGGCAGGTGATCATGTTCACCCAGATTTTGCATAGATGGTGGCTAACCTCCTATATCGATAGTTACAAGCCCCAATTCCTCCCCAGCAACAGCAGCCACCTAGGAGGCCTATCCTAGAGCAATTAAAGAGGCTGGGAGCTGAAGATTTTTATGGGCGTGAACAAGTTAAGTGACAGAAGCGGAAGAGTGGTTAGGGAAAATCAAGAGATTGTTCAAGATTACACATAGCCCCCTTCAGGAGATGTTAGAGGGGGTTGTTGCATTATTCCAGGGCCCTGCATACACATGGTGGGATTCGGTTAGGCATCACACCCCTGCAGAAGAATTGACATGGGATTTCTTCCAAAGGAAATTCAAAGAAAGATATGTGGGAAAAGCAAACCAACGGGCCATGGAGGAAGCCTTTTGGAGATTACGATAGGGAGTTGTACCATACAAGAATACAATAGAGAATTCGAGAGACTTAGTGCTTATATGACGGATATCCCTATTCCACCAGCCAAGATGTGCCAGTTGTTCGAGAAGGGACTCCATAATGACATCAGAAAAGCCTTAGGAAGTCAGGAGTATATAGATATGGAGACCTTAGTGGAGGCAGTAGTTAAAATTAAAGAAATTAATACTGAAGAAGCTAACAGGCGAGCAAGATCTCAACAAAAAAGGTGACCACCTTTAGGGGCACAAGGTGGACTGAGTAAAAAGACTAAAGGATCAAGAGCTCCTCAATAAGGTTCTGCATCAAAACCAACAGCTAGCCAGCATTCCACTGCTCAAGCCGCTCCTCCAGCTACATCTATAGCTAGCACTCCATGGAAATACAACAATCCAGTTTGTGAGCATTGTGGTAGAAGACATCCTGGAGAATGTTGGGCATGCATCGGAGCTTGCTTCATTTGTGGGTCAAAAAAACATTTGAAGAAAGATTGCCCACAACTTCAAATGCCTTCCCCATCCACTAACAATAGATAAACCCAGTGCTGCACCACCCATAGGACGTGAAAGAGGTGGATCCAGTGGTACTGCATTAGCTAGAGGCACCCTATAGACAATAGGCAGATATACATTAGGGCAGACTTATGCAGTTCATGCCAGAGAGGAGCAGGATGCCCCAGATGTTATAGTAGGCAAATTTTATTTATTTAATGTTCCACTTTATGCTTTAATTGAACTTGGGTCCACACACTCCTACCTGAGCACGGGAGTATTCGAGGGGAAAGGGTTAGTTAAGACACAATTAGATCAAGACATAATGATTAGCAACCCTCTAGGGCATAGTGTGGTAGTCAACAAAGTATTTCGAGACTGCCCTATCCAGATACAAGAAACCACCTTTCTTGCCAACTTGATTAAACTCCCTTCCATGAATTTGATGTGATATTGGGTATGGATTAGCTCCATAAACATCAAGTAGTAGTGGACTATCACTTAAAGCGAGTTACTTTGAAGACTTTGGATGTACATGAAATTATTGTTCAAGGGGAAAGGTATAATTCATTGTCAAACATCATCTCGGCTACAGTAGCACATTGATGCATTCATAAAGGATGTTAAGCTTACTTGGCTTATGTAACCGAGCTCAGGGAAGAAAAGCCTAAAGTTAGTGACATGCCTACAATTCAAGATTTTTCAGATGTCTTCCCCGAAGATTTACTAGGGTTGCCACCATAAAGAGAAGTATTCACCATCGATGTGTTACCCGACACCTCACCTATATCTATTGCACCTTATCGTATGGAACTTACAGAGTTAAAAAAATTGAAGGTACAATTGCAAGAGCTTTTAGACAAGGGATTCATTCGACCAAATGTGTCACCATAATGAGCTCTAGTCTTGTTCGTGAAAAAGAAGGATGGGTCACTACATCTGTGCATTGACTATAAGCAACTAAATAAGATGACGATAAAGAATAAATACCCGCTATCGAGAATCGATGATCTTTTTTATCAGTTAAAAAGTGCAAGAGTATTTTCTAAAATTGACTTAAGATCCAGCTACCACCAGCTTTGGGTAAGAGAAACGGATGTACCAAAGACAGCTTTTCATATTTGATATCGTCACTATGAATTTCTAGTCATGCCATTCGATCTCACTAATGCACTAGCGACATTCATAGACCTGATAAACCGTATCTTTCATCCATATTTGGATCAATTCATGGTGATTTTTATTGATGACATCTTAGTTTACTCGAAGACTCCCAAAGATCATGATAAGCACTTGAGAATTATGCTATAGACACTACGAGAGAAGCAATTGTATGCTAAATTTAGCAAGTGTGAATTTTGGCTTAATGAAGTTACCTTTCTTGGACACATGGTATCAGCAGAAGGCATCAAAGTTGATCAAAAGAAGGTCGAAGCTATTTTAGAATAGAAACCACCAAAGAATGTTGTAGAAGTAAGGAGCTTCCCAGGATTAGCCAGCTATTATAGAAGGTTCATTAAGGGATTATCCATGATTGACTCTCCACTTATGAAGCTACTAAAGAAGAATGTTAAATTTGAGTGGGCCGACAAATTCCAAGGAAGTTTCAAGAAGTTGAAAAGCATGTTGATCGAAGCCCTATTCTTATGTAGCCTACCTCAGGTAAGCCTTACATCATTTATAGCGATGCTTCCAAAAATGGGCTAGGATGTGTACTTATGCAAGAAGGCAGGGTTGTAGCTTTTGCTTCTAAACAACATAAGCCACATTAAAAGAATTATCCCACCCACGATCTTGAGTTGACAGCTATAGTATTTGCACTAAAGATCTAGAGGCACTATCTATATCGTGAAAAATGTTATATTTACACAGACCACAAGAGTTTAAAGTACTTACCCACGTAACCTTCTATGGCACAGTGTGGTAGTCAACAAAGTAGTTTGAAAATTGAGCTTATACGCTGTGATTGATGACAAGCTGTATAGGCAATCTTTCTCAAATCCCTAGACCTTATGTGTGAGCACGGATAAAGGGGATTATATCCTTAGAGAAATCCATGAAGTAATTTGAGGGGCTAATGAAGGTGCTCAAGCCATAGCTTGGAAGGAACTCTTGTAGGGTTATTATTAGACGACTATGGAAGTCGATACAAAGGCACTAGTTCAGAGGTGCGACAAGTATCAAAGATTTTCCAACATTCCACACAAGAGTTCGGCAAAAAGAAGCCAATTCATAGCCCGTGGCCTCTTTTTAGTGGAAGATCAGGGCCTTTTTCCCCAAGCAACGAGACAACGAAGATTTCTGGTAGTGGTGATAAATCACTTTACCTAGTGGGTAGAAGCCAAATCCCTTTCCACCATCACACCGGCAAACGTCATCAAGTTCTTGCAGAAAAGCATCATCACAAGGTTTGGTATTTTGCACTCTATTATTTCTGACAATGGCAAACAGTTAGACTCTCAAGCTTTCAAAAAATTTTAATCGGAGCTAAATAGTCAATTGGGCTTTACTTCCGTTTACCATCCATAATCCAATGGAATGACTGAAGTGACCAACCAAATTATCCTTTCCAAACTCAAGAAGTAGCTTGAATGAGCTAAAGGCCTTTGGATCGAAGAGCTCAACAATGTGTTATGGGCACATCGGACATTGCCCCATATAGCAACAGGGTTGACACCCTTCACACCGATATATGGCATTAAAGTTGTTATGCCATGTGAAGTAGGAGTTTCAAATACCCGAGCACCTCTACCAGGTATAAAGTACAATGTCGATCTCTTGTACAACTTAGATCGGCTTGAAGAAAGCAGGGAGCTCATCCAGATTCAGTCTGCAGCATACAAGCAACCCATGGCAACTTACCATGATTACAAGGCCAAGCTGAAGTCATTTTGGGTCGGACAACTAGTGTTAAAGAAGGTGGTCTCCACCCAAATAGTAGGAGGAGTAGGCAAGTTGGACTCCAACTGGAAAGGACCATACATTGTTTGAGAAGTAATCAACGGAGGGGTATACAGACTTGAAGATCTCTCTGGCAAAAGGCTCTTGCACTCATGGAATGTGTCTAACCTCAGGCTATACTATCAATAGCTCAACATTTTTGCCACATTTGTACTTGTTCTTATTTGTTGATCATTAAATATTGTTCGGTATTATCACCATTTCTCTCTTTATTATTTTACAATTGCAAGTTATCGCCATGATAACCTGGCTTTAATACAAGTCCCTCGAATGTTTTCGCCTGTAGGACAGATATGTAATGAATGACATATTCTATAAAATGTACTCATCCCCCTCTAGATTGTAATACTTCTTTACACATGGGCTCGAAATTACCACCAAAATAGACCAGCAATATCATAAAGTTCGGTGCATACCACCACATAACTTGCTTTCTCAACAAGCAAATCATGCCTACTGACAAAGGCTCGGCATTATCACCAAAATAGCCCAGTAGCATCATAGAGTTCGGCGAATGCTGCCACATAACTCTTCTTCTATGCGAACAAATAGCCCATACTGATAAGCTAGGCAATCTCGCCCAAAGTAGGCATACAGCAACCACGAGCCTGCATCTTAGCTTTGCGTTCGACATTCTGGCCAAACTGGTCTACAACAAATACAAGTTAGAAAATCACAATGCCACCATACTGGCATGTCAAATGCAAGGCATACAGTATGACAAACTCATTTTCCACATTATCCTTTATTGGGTGTTTTTCTTTTTAATTAGTTATGCTCGGTTTTATTGTCACGAGAAATTCTACAACTCAAATGACAACTCGCCTCACCACACACAAGCATTTTTATCTAAGTATTTTTATGCAAATAGTTCGAACATAAATAACAAACTTAAATGCAAAATAAGGTAAAAAGCAGCTTGAATTTTTATAAATATAAAAAATGGTTACAATGGACTAGTCCTCATCAGGATATGCATCATCCAAAAAGGATAAGTCCAGATCGGGGTATTTCCCCTTTACAATAGATGAAATTTTAACACTAAATGCTATACATTTTTTGGCCAACACTTCGGCCTCATTCTCTTCTCGCTCGACTTCCTTCAGCTCCCGATCAACCTCCTTAAGCTTGAGCTACTCAATTTTAACCTTTAAGGCAGAGTTAGACTCTTTCTCGCGAGCCAAAGAGGCCTCTAGCTCGGCCACCTTGCCTGCAGCTTCCTTCACTTACTTTATAGCCTGAGCGGCGTTCTGTTCGATTTCGCTCATTTTGGATCGAAGAGCACCATAGTTTGAGTCAGCCCACCTCTACTTCATGATGAGGTCGTTCATCTTGGCAATAGTGGTGTCGATTAGTTGATACCCCTGCCAAACATGAAAAAATTTAAGCAACCATTGGAAAATATAAATATCAATTAATAATTGGAGTCACTTACCTCGGCTTGATGCTTCTTCAGATGCGAAGCCAGGTTCTCATAGCTTAAAGAGACAAGGGAAGCCTCCTCTTTGGGCACACATGATGCAATGTGTGTGAAGGTACTAAAGTCCTCATCATTGGAGGAATATTTATCCCTCTACATCTCCCAAAACTAGCAGATTTCATCGAAGGTCTTTTGCCTCTTTCTCAGCAGGGCCTCCAAGCTCGGTCGGGGAAGTAAGACTAGTCTTAACAATCGGAGTGCTTGCAACTTTGGCAACAGAAGGAGTTCGCTCCTCTTCAGTAGGAGGAGCCAAAATCACTTCAAAAGTAGCGAGAGGCGTGCTGGAGGCACCTTCGAAAAGCTTTTGCCTTTTTGCCCTCATGATCTTGGCTGCTCGATTTCCTTTCTTCATGACTGCAAGAAAAAAGCAAATTAAAGCAAGGCATCGGCATCAATAAATGACGAAATATATTAACTACCTCTTCTTTGGCGAGGAGTAGGCCCAGAACTATAAGGATCAAGCAAGTTCTTCAAGTTTCACTTATCCCCAGTTAGCTCTCTCCATCGTGCAAGGGTTAGCTCCTCTTCATTAGATAGCCATAGGTCATTATCGTTGCGGTTCGTGAATCTACGCCAGGTGGTTTGAACTGGAAAGTCGGCCCGTAACCTTTCCACCAGGAAAAATCAATCTTTTTAGTTTGTGAGTGACTCAAGGGTTCCCAATAAATGCTCCATAGCCCATTCGATCCTGTATGTAATTATGGTCCTTGGTCCCATATGAAGAACGACCATATGGATAGCTTGGAAGAGGTTTAGCATCAAGGTTATGTCATGCTTCACTGCCCAAACCTGAAGAGCAGACAGGATTCACCACGCGTTGGGGTGGAGTTGTCCAATTGACATGTCAAAGTAATTTAACACTTCGACCTCGAGCCTTATCAAAGACAAATGGATACCGACCTCCAGCTGTGCCTTATAGATGGCCATTTTCCTTCTATTAGTAAACTCTAAGTTCGACCTTTGGGAGGAACTGGGTTTACTCACGTAGTAGCAGGCGTCCGATGTCAACTTTACAAGGATAGAGTTAAGCTCCTCCTCTTTGACCTTCGAGCTAATGTTGTCTGGCAAGCGATGTGGCATTTTTTTGTAGTTGGGGCAATAGATTGCCCCTTAACCCCATCCACTAACCGGCTAACAAGACCATCGTGTTATCTAATCGTAGCACACAAAATATTGTTATAGTTATTATACGCCGATAATAATACATCAATTATATGTGATCATTGAGCATGATATGAGATTAATTGATTTTAGTGGATGTATGTATGATGTCTTTGCATGGTGCATAGCATGGCTAATTAAGACCCTTGTGATGGTGTTTTCTTTATTTATATTATTTATTCATTTTATGGGTTTGTAATTTTAAATATGATCTGTGTGTTGTTATTTCAATGTAATTTTATTTTACTAATAGTTTTAGTAGAATAGTTTATTTCATTATTGTAATGAAGACGAAGGAATTTCACGAAGACCATGAAGGAGATCAATTCAATTCTATGATGATGGAGGTGCAAAGTGGAAGCTATTGATCAAGACCAGCTTATGTTTTTCACCTAGGATTAACCTTTGATCTTTATATTGGCTTATAAAGATAATATAGTTTTTGGCCATGCTATGACACGTTTTATATATTATGCATATTATATCGATATGTGATGCGATGAATGATTATATATGTATATGAGATACCATGTATGGGATGATGCATGACATGTTTATAAATAGACTTCATATGTTAAAATTAAAATTCCCTCACCACAATTTTAAGTCTTATGCCATCCATAATTATAACACTTGTCAAGACTAAGATCACCAAAATGTAGGTTCTGCCAATGTGATATACATTGAGTTATCATAGTAAGGCAAAATGGGTAATGGTGCTACCTATATGTTAAAAATATGGTTAGACTTAATTAGGCTATCAAAATGGTTTTGGGCCTAAGGCATTAGATTGGATTATAACATGCCGAGACATATGATGTCAAAATCCCATAAAGAATCTAAGAGTTACATGAGATGTAATTGGTAAGTAGTTATCTACCTAAATAACTTGATTTTAAGTGTCATGCCAAAGCTGACTTAGAATTAAGTAAAATATGGATCTTATCCCACTAAAATAATTACAATTGTTGTAATTAATATTAAGGGTGAATATTTTAGTGGGAGTTTTAAGACATATCCTAAAATAAAATTGGTACTAATATTTATTTTGCATATTTGTAGATCAATGGGTTCAAATAACACTTCCACACTATCACTGCAATAAGTCCTTGAGAAGGAAAAGCTAAAAGAAAATGGCACTAACTTCTTTGACTGGTTTAGGAACTTGAGAATTGTTCTCAGGTAAGAAATGAAGCTATATGTGCTCGATGAGCTTGTTCCTTCTATTCCACCTACTAACTCCCAAAGGGCAATCAAAGAAAAACAAAAGAAACATGTTGATGATTCGATTGATATGGGATGTCTTATGTTGGCCACAATATGCCTAGAACTTCAAAAGGATCTAGAGCATATGAAGGCTTATGAGTTGAGCAATCATCTCAAACAGACATTCCAACAACAAGTAAGGCAAGATAGGTATGAGACTGCCAAAGCTTTGCATTCTTATAAGATGGCTGAAGGTGCATCGGTGAGTGCTCATGTTTTGAAAATGAAAGGCTACATTGATCACATTGAAAGGATTAGATTTCCCATCACTCAAGAACTGGCCATGGATTTGATCCTTAACTCATTGCCAGATAGCTATAACCAGTTTGTTATGAACTATAATATGAACAATATGGAGAAATCCATTGCTGAGCTACTTGCGATGCTTAAAACAGCTGACCAAAGCATCAATAAAAGGCCGAATCATATTCTCATGGTTAATAAGGGAATGGGGATGAAAAATAAAGGCAAGGATAAGGGTAAGGCTAGGAAAAAAGTTATCGGCAAACCTAAGGCACAAGCTGGACCCAAACCCAAGGCAAAAGCTCCAAAGGAGGGAGTTTGCTTCCAGTACAATAAACCTGGTCATTGGAAGATGAATTGCAACCTCTACTTGCAAGAATTGAAGAAGAAGAAGAGTAGTGAGACTACATCTTCAGGTATTTATATTATAGAAATAAATTTATCTACTTCTACTTCCTAGATATTAGATACTGGATGTGGATCTCACATTTGTACAAATGTGTAGGGACTCAAAAAGAGTAGACAATTGAAAAAGGGCGCAGTTGACCTACGAGTTGGAAATGGAGTAAGAGTTGTTGCTTTAGCCGTAGGGACTTATGAATTGACTTTGCCCAATGGACTTTTGTTAGTTTTGAACAATTGCTTTTATGTTCCTACTTCGAGTAGGAATATTATTTCATTTTCTTGTTTGGATGATGAAGGTTTTTCTTTTCTTATTAAGAATAAGAAATGTTATATTTATTATAATGATATGCTTTATTGTATTGTAGATTCATATAGTGGCCTTTATCTCTTAAATCTAGAAATATCCAACAATCAGGATATTTATAAGATAACTACAAAGAAATCTAAACCCAATGATTTGAATAAAACATATTTATGGCATTGTCGCCTTGGTCACATAAATGAGAAATGCATATCAAAACTCCATCATGTTGGACTTTTGGAATCATTTGATTTTGAATCATTTGACAATTGTGAGTCTCATTTATCAGGAAAAATGACAAAAGATCCCTTCACTAGATATAGTGAAAGGGCCACTGATTTATTGGGCCTTATACATACTGATGTATGTGGTCCATTAAGCATAAATGCTAGGGGAGGATTTCAATACTTCATTACTTTCATCGATGATTTCAGTAGATATGACTATGTCTATCTAATGAAATATAAACATGAATCATTTGGAAAGTTCAAAACATTTCAAAATAAAGTTCAAAAAACTTGGTAAAACTATTAAAGCACTTCGATCTAATCAGGGTGGTGAATACTTAAGCCCATAGTTTAATGATCATCTAAGAAAACTGTGGAATTATTTCACAATTAACTCCACAATGGACGCCACAATGGAATGGTGTTTTTAAAAGGAGGAATCAAATTTTATTAGATATGGTTCGATCAATGATGAGTCAAACAGATCTTCCTTTATCCTTTTGCGGTTATGCATTAAAAACAGCTGCATTCACTCTGAACCAAATTCCATCCAAAGCAATTGAAAAGACACCATATGAGATATGGATTGGAAAAACTCCTAGTCTATCTTTTCTAAAGATTTAGGGCTGTAAGGTTTATGTCAAATGACAAGTCTCGGATAATTGTGGGATATCCTAAAGAAACTAAAGGATATTACTTTTATAATCCCTCTGAGAATAAAGTGTTTGTTGCTCGAAATGGTTTTTCTAGAAAAAAGAATTTATTTCTAAAAGAACTAGTGGGAGTAAAGTAGAACTTAAAGAAATTCTAGAACCATAAGATGGCATAGGACCATTGACGAAAACTCAACAATTTTCACAAATAGTTGTGGAACCTGTGCAAGTTACACAAGAATTGCGTAGATCTAATAAAGCACGACATCAACTCGAGAAATATAGATTTCTCGTAACATATAGTCGTGAAGTAATGCTTATGGATCAAGATGAGCCTACTCCCTATCAAGATGTTGTGTCAAGTCCAGACTCTGAGAAATGGCTAAAGGCCATGAAATCTAAAATGCAATCCATGTATGACAATCAAGTTTGGAACTTGATGGATCCACCTGAAGGAATTAAAACCCTTGGGTGAAAATGGGTTTTCAAGAAGAAAATTGACATGGATGGGAAAGTACATACTTTTAAGGAAAGACTTGTTGCAAAAGGTTTCAAGCAAACCCATGGTATTGACTATGATGAAACTTTTTCCCCAGTCGCAATGCTTAAATCAATAAGAATTTTAATTGCCATTGCTGCATATTATGACTATGAGATATGGCAAATGGATGTCAAAATAATGTTTCTTAATGAAAACTTACTTGAGGATGTGTATATGACACAACCTGAATGTTTTTTTCATCATGAGAATTCCAAGAAGGTATGCAAGCTGCAAAGATCCATTTATGGATTAAAGCAAGCTTCTCAAAGCTAGAATCTTCCGTTTTGATGAAACTATCAAAGAGTTTGGATTCATAAAAAATAAAGATGAACCTTGTGTGTACAAGAAGGTTAATGGGAGTTTAGTAATGTTTCTCATCTTGTATGTCGATGACATATTACTCATTGGGAATGATAACCATATATTGCAAAAGACCAAAGATTGGTTAGGGAAATCTTTTTCAATGAAAGATCTAGGTGAAGCTGCTTATATCCTTGGAATTAAGATCTATAGGGATAGATCTAAAAGGATAATTGGTCTGAGTCAAAGTACTTATATAGATAAGGTGCTGAATAAGTTCAGTATGCAAAATTCTAAAAGAGGATTTTTGCCAATATCTCATATCATTACTCTTAGCAAGACTCGGTGTCTTATGACATCTGATGAGCAAGATCGTATGAGTATGATTCTTTATGCCTCGGCTATAGGATCTATCATGTATGCCATGTTACGTACTAGATCGAACGTTTCATATGCATTGAGCATGACAAGCATATACCAATTAGATCCTGGTGAAAGTTACTGGACAACAGTTAAGAATATCCTTAAGTACTTGAAAAGAACTAAGGATGTATTCTTAGTGTATGGAGGATTGAAAGATGAATTAGTAATAAATGGTTACGCAGATGCAAGCTTCTACTCTGATAAAGATGATTATAGATCATAGTCTGGATATGTGTTTTTGTTAAATGGAGGTGTTGTTAGCTGGAAAAGTTCTAAATAAAACTGTCGCTGATTTTACAACAGAAGCTGAGTATATAGAAGCATTAAATGCAGATAAGGAAGTAGTATGGATCAAGAAATTTATTGCTAAACTGGAAGTAGTTCCTAGTATCACAAATCCTATAGACCTTTATTGTGATAATAATGGTGCTATAGCACAGGCTAAAGAGCCTAGATCCCATCAAAGATCCAAACATATACTCAAGCGCTTTCATGTCATTCAAGAAATCATTGAAAGAGGAGATGTTAAAATATGCAGAGTACCAACAAATGACAACATTACTGATCCACTTACAAAAGCTTTCCCATAAGCCAAACATGATAATCATACTAGGTCCATAGGTATTAAACATTTATGTGATTAGGCTTAGTGCAAGTGGGAGATTGTTAGTGGTTATGCCTTAGGCCATATGTTTGGTTCTTTATGTAATGTCACATTTCATTTTATAAAATTAGGTTTTCTTCATGTTATTATATTTTGTCATGTTAGAATATAATAATATTTGTAAATAACAATTTAATGTTATTTTGACTATCCCTAGTTATTTATCATTAAAGGAATAATGATAAATAAAACTATTACGAGTTTGATTGATAATCATAGGATGATTATATATGGTGATATAAATGAAACTTGTAGGTACTCATTAGAGAATAGAGTACTGGATTGACCCGCTATGAGATACTACATGGGTTAATGTCATCAGTGATCTCATAATAGTTATGTTATTGATCCTTAGACCTGAGATTATCATAGTATCCTACATGAGGAACATTATATTTTGACATAACTAAACATTATCTTTAATTGGATAATAATAAAGGTTATGATTGGACATGATGAGAATCATGTAGAAGATAATGAATAATCAAGATGAAATTTGTTCCTCTCTTATGATAGAGATATCTATTGGGCCCTTCGATAAGTAAGACTGAGAAATGTATGACCGTACTCAAATGAATTGATAATGAGATCAATGTCATTTGATATTATCAGTCTACTTAGTAATCGAGAAATTATATGTTTGAACTATATAAGTTTGACATGGGCCATGACTTATTTTCAAACAAGATATTGTGTGACAAAGGGATTATAACATGTTAAAATTGAATTATTGATATTCATATTATTTGGGTAGTCATAATGTCTTGCTAGAGACCACTTATGACTTATGGGCCCGTGATGGGATTAGAGCCCATGGCAATATAATATGAACCTATTGGATCTCACGCATAGAATGTAATAAATGGACTAAGGGTTAATTTGGGCATTTCAAATTTTATTTCGTAATAAATTAAAATTCAAAATAAATAAATATTAATTAAAATAAATATTATAATTTATATTTTAAATAAGAAATAAGGTATTTCATATTTTAATAGGAGATGTAGGCCCAAAATTATCTCTCTCTCTTTAATTAGGGTTAGGCTACCTAGATATACATATGATATGTACAGGTTTGAAACCTTAAGAGACACACTAGAAAGTGAGGCATCACTTTGAGAGAAAAGAAAAGAGAGAAAAATGTTTTCTTTAACCCTAGCCGCTATAAAAGGGAGCTAGTACCCCAAGCAAATTCGTTCGACATGTTCGAGTGTGGATACCAGTAGAGGGTGTTCGTTTCTTGCGAGGCAACACCTATAAGATGTTGTTTTTGAAGAGATTAGTAATTGTTACTCTCACTCACAATTGATTCAATTGGATCGCATGGATCTTGGTGGGTTTCGTTATTTTTGCTGCATTTTACTTTATTTTTCCTATGTCAAAACCCAACAAAAACACGTCAAATACACCTATAAAATGAGGAAAAATAGGTATGAAAAGGTTCCTTGATTTTGATTATTAGAAAACACACCTTTGACAATAAGAATTCTAACTTGACCGTCGGAGACTCCCTAGTCAGAAACCCACCAGTCCTTCAATTCTTTTGCAGGTGACACTCGAAATCAACATTATCATTCAACCTGTCATCAATATGTAAAAATAAGATCCCTCCTCATGAAGCTGTGCAATGATGAAAAAACACAATTTAGAGCATTATAATCTATATGAATGAAAAGCCAATTTTTGGAAAGCTCAAAACAAAATGTATTTAAGTAAGAGTAGAAAGCCTACATTCACAGAACCAAGGACAAAAACAAAAGGAATTGGTTCACCAGTATCATCTTTGTGATCATAAGTGAAATCAAATCGCCAACCTTGTTTTGCGGCCAATCTTCCATAGTAATGTATCACAACCTTTAATATTCAATTTAGAACATCTTAAAATCACATCGGCCTTCCAATTGAGACAAAAAATGAAAGGAAGAGAAGAGAAAGAGAGCGAACCTGGTCACCATCAATAGGTATCTCGCTAGAACCAATGCAAAGGTCAAGAGCCTTAACTCCACTAGAGTTTGGTAGATCCAAAAATTCACTACTGGAGGAGGAAGAAGCGAAAGTAAAGAATGGGTGAGGTAGAGTTGATATCGAAAAAACTAAAGAAAAAGTTGAAATGATCAACACTTCTCTTCTTCTAGTTGGAATTGGAAGAGACTCTGCCCAACAGGACTTAATGTTTCATGCTGCTGCATTAACAATAACATATGATGCCGATGCCAAGTTCTTGACCATCATCTTCTTATTTCCTCTAGGCCAAATCGGTGCATCGGCTCTCATATAATTATAATATGCACCGATTTAATAAATAATAAATGCAAAAATGGGAATCAAACCAGCACATGTGATGTCAATGCCAAGTTCTTGACCATCATCTTCTTATCTCCTCTAGGCCAAATCAGCTCTCATATAATTATAATATGCACTGATTTAATAAATAATAAATGCAAAAGTGGGAATCGAACTAGCACATGTGATGCCGATGCCAAGTTCTTGACCCTCATCCTCTTATCCCCTGTTGGTCAAAACAGCTCCCACGTAACTTTAAGATAATTAAATACAAAAAGTTATGCATATAGTCTGGGGGAATCGAACCCATGACCACATGGTTAAAAGCCATGAGCTCTACCAGCTGGGCTAATATGGCGTGTGATTTAAGTATTGAAAACTTTCTTATTAAAACCACAATAAAGTTTTTTGTTGGCATTTTTTAATCAAGAAAGTGCTTCAGCTTAATTTTATTTGTGTTCAAACAATCATAGTCAAGTGTTAAAATAATTTATATCAATAATAAAAAAACATAATTATTTTTTTAAATCAATAAAATCAAATCATAATGGTCCAATTTTAAAATTTTTTAGCACTAAAATTATATTATGAATTTCAAATTGAATTATGATTTTGGAGATTAATTATACTCATGGTCGTAAAATTATCACTTCAGGAACCCGTAAGTTATAAAAGAAAAATTTTCACTATAAAATGACTGAATTGTTTATCTTTGGAAAAAAATCAATTTATAACTCAGACCAACCATTGCTGGAAAGTCAAATTAGTCACCACCTAGTCAATTAAAAGCCACGTCACCTGTCACTAGACTGCCACATCACTAGTCAATATGGCATTGCCACGTGGAAATAAGACAAAAAATAATAAAAATTCTCATCTCATTTCTTAGAAATTCCTCAATTCCATTATGTTACCTTAGGTAACTACATTTTTTTGCGTCAAGACGATGAAATTGCATTTTTGAAAATCCCATCTCTACTCCATTTTATTTTATTTTGCGAAGACATTGCTCTTCAATGCAATCTGGGTTCTTAAAATCTTAATCTTTTGCCTTATTTTCCTCGATACTGCAATTGGGGTTAGGTTTAGTATCACCATTAAATCTGAAGAGACCCAGAAATCAACAATCTATTGCATCTATTTGCTATGGTCACTAGGTTTATTCATTCAAACCTAAATTTTAGAAGTTGTCCAATTTATATCACCAATGAGAGTTATGCGAGAAAGTATGTTTTGGCTATTGGGTATTACACTTTGAAGAAGAACATGAGATTGCCAATTTCAAAACAAGTGAATTTGAAAGATATGGTATTGCTAATTGCTTAGCCAAGTCAAAACTCATGCTGTGAATGCTTATTTCTCAAGTTTGATCAATAAGAGGAGGGAAAAGAGGGAACTTGAAGAAGCCCAAATGGAGCACAGTTTAATTAGTTCAAATGAGAAACTAGATAGAGGCAAAAAAATGCAAGAGATAAAGTATTGAATGTCAATAATAGAATTTCAGTATAGAGGAGAGGAAGATTTGTCAAAGAGAGAGAATAATATTGTCCTTCTGATTCATAATATTTCTATACATCAAAGAGGTATATATATACAGTTGAGTACAACTTCTAGATATACTAACAAGCCTACAAATCAGGAAGTGTATAGTTATCATATCTCTAAAGATAAAAACAAATCAATTATAATTAATAATTAGCTATCAACACTAGCTGTCAACACTCCCCTCAAGTGGGTGAGAAGATATCTTAGAGTCCCAACTTGTGAAGAGAATCATAAAATACATCACTTGCCACTGCTTTAGTCAGAATGTCCACCAATTGGTCTTTGGATTTTACAAATGGAAATATGATAATCTTGGCATCTAAATTTTCTTTAATGAAATGTCTGTCTACTTTGATGTGTTTTGTCCTGTCATGATGGACTGGGTTATGAGCGATCGCAATTACAGCTTTGTTATCATAGAACAATTTCATCTCCTGCAGTGGATTAAAATTGAGTTCCTGCATTAAATGCCAATGCCACAGCAGGTCATACATTCCCTTGGCAACTCCCCGAAATTCAACCTCTACACTGGACAAGGCAACCACATTCTATTTTTTGCTCCGCTAAGTAACTAAGTTTCCTCTTACAATTGTAAAGAAACCTGACATAGACTTGCAATCTGATTTACTGCCTGCCCAATCGGCATATGTGTAACCATGTATCTCAAGATGACCATGCTTTGTAAACATCAAACCTTTTCTAGAGGATGACTTGATATACTACAAAATTTGCATTACTGCATTCATATGCTCTACACTTGGTGTATGCATAAACTGGCTAACCACTCCTACAGCATAGGCTATATCTAGTCGAGTATGGGAGAGATATATCAACCGTCCTACTAGGCACTGATATTGTTCTTTATTTGCTGGAACCTGATCAACCAATATTCCCAGCTTATGATTTTGAATAATTGGCATATCACTTGGTTTGCAAACAAGCATCCCTACTTCTGCAAGTAAATCAAGAATGTATTTTCTTTGAGACAAAGAAATGCCTCTTTTTGATCTCGCCACCTCAATTCCCAAGAAATATTTCAATTCTTCCAAATTTTTCATCTCAAATTCACCTGCCAACTTATCCTACAGTTTGGCTATTTCCTCATGATCATCACTAGTAATGACCATGTCATCAACATATATAATCAACATAGCTATTTTACTTCCCCTATGTTTCAGGAATAAACTATGATCTGCATTACTCTGAATATAGCCATACCTCTTTATTGCCAAAGTAAAATTACCAAACCATGCTTATGGTGATTGTTTGAGGCCATACATAGACCTTTCTAGCTTGAACACAACCTAGCGCTGATTCACGCATTTGTATCCTGGTGGAAGCTCCATGTAAATTTCTTCTTCTAAGTTACCATGAAGAAATGCATTCTTCACATCAAACTGGAGTAGTGGCCAATCCAAATTCGCTACTAAGGATAGTAAAACCCTTATGGTATTCAATTTGGCAACCGATGAACAAGTCTCCTGGTAGTCCACCCCATAAGTTTGAGTATATCTTTTGGCCACCAGCCGCACCTTATACCTCTCAATAGATCCATCAGCATTATACTTGATTGTGAACACCCATCGACACTCTACAAGTCTCTTTCCTAATAGACGTTCAACAAGTTGCCATGTATTATTTTTTCGTAATGCCTTCATTTCTTATTCCATTGCCATAACCCATCTTAGGTCTTTCATGGCCTCTTGTTCATATCGAGGTATCCGATGTGTAGATACATTAGATACAAAAGCTTTCAGAGTGTTGGAACATCTCTTTGTAGACACATACTGAGTAATAGGATACTTCGATCTCCGATCATCTATATCAGGTGAATATCTATTGTGAGGTTTCCCTCGCTTCTATCTATCAGGTAATTTATAGCCACTTGTGTTAGAGATATCCATAGAGTATATTAGAATAGGAGAACTTACCTTAGGTGTATCCACAGAAAGATCAGATGGCGTGGACACAGGAGAGGAGGGAAGGCTAGTGCTACCATACGGCCGCGTGCCTATAGGAGGCTCTGAGTGCACGGGCACGTGTGTAGCCTTAGAAATAACTTGTGTGGGCAGGGGTTCTTCCTACACTAGCACAGGTTCTACCTATGCGGGCACGGGTTTTGCCTGTACTTGCTCGATTTTTTCCTACATGGGTGTAAGTTTTGCCTGCACGGGTGTGGGATCTTTATGAGCGGGCACGGGCTTTGGGTGCGCGGGTGCAAAAATAGCAGGTAAAAGAGGACCACTCAAAGGCAAAGGAGGATCACCCAAATTATCAGGACCACCCAAATTATCAGCAGGAGACCACCAACTTTTCCTTTTCACTAGAGTGAGTCTCCCCCTGAAAGGAAGGTTGGGGAGAAGGAAAAAACATTTCAGACTCCACAAATGTAACATCCATGGTAACAACAATCTTTTTCAAAACAGCATCAATATCCCTTTTGATGTGTCCTATATCCAAGAAAGACACACCTGGATAAGCATGGCTCAAGCTTCATGGGGTATGTACATATGCCAAATAGCAAAAAACTTTGGGAGGTAGAATCAGAACAGAGGGCAACTCCACATGTTGAGCAAGTGCTTGGAGCGGGGTTTTAAAGTCATGAACCCCGTGAAGGCATACGATTCATGAGATAAACCGTAGTAACAATAATAGCTTCCCAGAAATGAGAAGGAACATGTCCACCAAGCAGAAGAGCACGACTGGTTTCCAAATATGGTGATTTTTTTGTTTAGCGACACCATTCTACTGTGGTGTTTGTGAGCAAGTTATCTTATGAATCAACCCATGGAGTGCAAAATAGGCAGACAATCGAGAATTAATATACTCCCCACCATTATCAGACCGAAGAATTCGTGGGTTGGCATTAAACTGAGTCTGTACCATTGCTCTAAGCACAAGAAAAAGATTTTCAACTTCATTCTTATGCTTCATCAGATATACCTACGTCATGCGAGTGTAGTCATTAACAAAAATAACAAACCATTGAAAACCAGACACAGTTACAATAGGATAAGCACCTTAAATATCCGAATGAATCAATGAAAAAGGCACCAAACTTTTATTAAATAACAATGGAAAAGATACTCTGTGACTCTTAGCTAACATGTAAGTATCACAGTATAATTTTGATTCTGACAATCCAAAAAATAAAGTAAGAAATAAATGTCTCAAATATCCAAAAGATGGGTAACCTAATCGGTAATGCCACAACCATAATTCTTGCTTATTATGAACATGTTGACTTTGCACATGATGTACTTGGCCAACAACAACATCATTAATATAATAAAACCCCCCTTCTCAGTACCACGCCCAATGATCTTTCGAGTCCAGATATCCTGAAACAGACAAAAGGATGGATACATAAGCACAACACATTGTAATTTTTTAGTCAACTGCCCAATAGAGAGTAACCGACTAGACAATGTTGGAACTAGTAATGTATGCGATAGAGAAATATTTGGTGTAAGAGACACTATTTTGGATCCATGTACTGGATAACTTTGGCCATTAGCATTGTAAATAGAATTACGTCGTGGAACAATAGAACACAGTATATTAGATGCATACGGAGTCATATGATCAGTAGCCCCAGATTCAATAATCCAACCAAAATTCTTACCAGATATGTGACTAGCACAAGCTGCAATACTTGCATCAAACATGTCAGAATTATCTTCATGTGGTACCAAGGATAGCAGTGGACCACCAGTGGTCAAGGATGCTTGTTCTTTTCCTTTCGTAGTCCGAGTTTGTTTCTTTGCTTGATAATCAGCCAACCAATCAGGATAACCAATTAACTTGAAACATGTACAGCAAAGTGCCAAGAACTCCCACAGTGAGTACACCCACCTATCCTTTTTTGTTGAAGATTCTCACCAGGTTTGTCACCTGATGTTGAGGACGAGATGGGTGTCACCTGGAGATGTAGCTAGTCAGGATGGGCAACTGAGGCAAGATGCTGGGGTTGAGCTCCTCGTAAAACCATTACAGTGGCCTGAGAAACTTTATGATTCATAAGAATAATAGCCTGGTGCATATCTTCATGCCACACCTGAGTATAGGCCTACTCTAATGATGGTAGTGGTGATTGATGAAGCAGCTCAACTCAGACATTATCAAGGCGATCATATAAAGCATCCAAAAATAGATACACACGAGCTTCCTGCACCATCTAATTATATTTTCCAATATCAGTAGCGCAAGTCATAGGATTTGGGCGATGAATAATCTACCTCACGCCAAATACCCTAAAGCTCATTATAGAACTTATCCAATGGGCCTCCATCCTGCTTCAGCCGGGTGATATGACATTTAATATCATATACTTGAGATGCATCAGTGCCATCAAAGTAAGTAGTGGCAACAGCATCCCACACCGCCTTGGCCGTCACATAATGGATAAATGTGCCAATTAGTTATGGTTCCATGGAATTAATCAACCATCCTTTCATAACAGAATCCTCTATTTTCCATTTTCGATAACCTGGATCAGTTTGTGGAAGAATAGGTTGTTCACCATTAATGTAACGTAATTTATCTTTTCCTGAGATATACATCTTGAGAACCTGAGACCATACTCCATATCTCTGACCGTCCAGCTTCACTGCAATCTGTGCAGGTGAGGCGTCATGAGTTGTTATTGCCGATTGCCGCTCCAGCAATAGCTCCATGGCAGCTATTAGGGTTTCGAGGGCATCTAGTATTGAGGTACTGCCACCAGTCTATGGTGAAAGGAGGCGTAGGTTGTCAGTTATGGTGGATCTTTATTGCTCTGATACTATGTCAACAATAGAATTTTGGTATAGAGGAAAGGAAGATTTATCAAAGAGAGAGAATAATATTTTCCTTCTCATTCATAATATTTTTGCACATCAAAGAGGTATATATATATATATATACAGTTTAGTACAACTTCCAAATATGCTAACAAGCCTACAAATTAGGAAGTGTATATTTATCATATCTCTAAAGATAGAAACAAATCAATTACAATTAATAATTAGCTGTCAACATTGAATTTGCTTCAAAATTAGGCTAATGAATCAACAATTTTTTATAAATGTAGCAATTTAGTTGGGGATTTGATATCTCCAAATTATACCTATGTTTTTGTGTGTTTTAAATGTGTTTTTGAATCTGTTAGTGTGAATTTTGGGTATTTTATGTTCAAGTTGTGTGTGTTTTGAAATGATGGAGTTTGAAATTTATTTGTGTTATTTATGCTCATTTGAGGTTAAAAATTTGAAGTTTAACTAGCTGAGCTGGAATGTGCCTCAGCCGAGTCATTTGAGAAATTCACCATCAATCCAGTAGTTGTTGACCCGACTAGTACGAGCAGTGGCTCAGCCAAATCACTTGTAAACTTCATGGGCTGACTTGACTGACCCAGTTGGGACAGAAAATGTCTCCGCTAGGTTGATTTATACTTTTGCATGAAATAGGAAGACTTTCAACAAAAGGAGGACTCCTAAAGGCAGCTGGACTTAATGCTCTTTTAGGACTTTTAGTGGTTTTTCATCAAATATCAGTGGTTAGGTTATTTTTCTGTAAGTTAGAACTTAGGTTTTCATTAAAACACAATTTCATAGTTTTAGAGAGCTTTACTTAGGGTTAATTCAAGCTTCATCTATTTTTTCAAGAGCTGAAGATCAAGTCTAAGCTTAATCCATAAGTATACTATTTGGTTTTTCATTCATTTATTCAATTTCAATAATAAATAGTCAGTAGATTTTTTTTTTGTTAAGGGATTTTTGAACCCTCGTTTTTCTAATGTGTTAACTTGTAATTGAGCTTTATTTCAATACAAATTTGGTTATTTCATCATTCTTTTGCTCATCTATATTGTTGATTATATTTCAATTCATGTTGATGTATCGAATAGATGATTGAATGTGAATAAGGATGTTGATCAATGATATATATGCCTTTTTCTAATATGCTTAGGTTTAATATGTTATTGTGTTTTGAGAATCAAGACGAGAATGTTATGATCATAAGTTTTATTAGGTTAAAGATATTTGAATTAAGGTTAGATTTTCCAAATGAAGATTTAAATGAGATTTAGGAATTTGAAACCAGGATTTATCCTAGTTATTAGATTATTCTTAATCAGAGAGTTTAATTTTCCAGAATGATTTTTTGAATAAGGAACCTGAGATTAGTTCGGTTTTCCATAACGAACTTGTATTGTAATACCCTTATACGGTAACTATTACAAAGTAATTTTAACATTATTCCAGTACAATACACATACATAATCCAATCCTACATTTATGTACCACGTATAAAGCACAATATTATTCCTTCATTGCATGACTTCGTTCATGTCTAGTGCCTGTCTCTTTGAATTTTGGTTTACAACCTTTAAGTACTTGTGCACAATAAATAACTACGCATTAAACATAAAATGCCTAGCGGTGATACCCAACTAATAAATTTCACAAATAAGCATGCATCTCCAACTAAATTTTTATTTTTAACTAACTAACCTCTCTTTTATTGACTAAATTTCTTGCCATCAAATTAATTTCTTTCTTTATTTCTATACTATTACCGACTTTAGTCAATTTCATTTTTAAGTTAAATTTTCAAATATTCTATTAATTCCTATTTGAATTTTAGTGGCTTAATTATTTTTACTTATTCCTTACCAACTTATTACTCACATTTATTTAACTTAATTTTCATTTTTTTTATTTCGGTTACCAGTTTTTCATTTGCAATATTAATTTGTTAATCCTATTTTATTATTGGATTATCACTATTATTCTTTGTCAAATTATGCCCCTACTGGATGACTACCTGCTTCTAATTTACTCATTATAATAAATTCATTTTTTTGTATCCCTTCTACATTATATTTGTCATTATTATTTTAATTTAATTCAATCACCAAATTTTACGTTCATTCATTATACATAGAATTTCTAGATCGATTAATATACATTTTACACTTAACTCGACATAATTAATTTTATCCAGTTAACTTATTTGATATCTCTCTGTTCTACTTAGTTTCTAAATTTTCTCTCAATAATTCCTTGGTTTTATTATTTTTACTAATTCGATATTTTAATTATCATAATTCCATATTTTCACATTAATTTCTAAATTTTTAGAACCGTCCTTAATTTTAAGTGGAACTACATTTTTACCCCTGACAATTAAATCTTTTATCAAAATTACATTTACGTTGATCCCTATCTTTTGCTAAAATTACATTAAGCTTCCAATATTTATCAAAATGACATTCAGGTCCCATCTTTTATAAAAATGACATCTAGATCCTATCTTTGAACAAAAGTGCCTTTATGTTCCTAAAGTTCCATCTTTTGCCATAGTTACCGTACTTTTATCCCTAATTTCTCCTTTTTAGGCATATTTCACCATACTTTTATCATTTTAACCCATAAATTACTTTTTTTTATTGCATTTTAGTTCTTAAATTTATTTTCTTTACCAAGATTACAATTTAATCTCTATTTTCCTAATTGTTTCACTTATTTACAATTTTGCATTTCCTTTACCAAATTTATTCCATAATTTCATTTTTACTCTTTGTAAGTACCTTTTATCATCATTCCCTTGAATACTCATTTATGTCAAAATTCCTTTTTCATCTATAACTTTTAGTTTACCTTTATTTTCATCCTTTATGTTTCAAATTTATATTTTAATCTTCAAATTACCACTTAATATCTTATACTAGTTTCTATCTTTACTTATTTAATTACCACTACTTAGGTAAAAATTCTAATTTGGTCCTTAAATCTTTATTTTATCACATTTATCACCAATAATTACAAAATTTCATGGTTTTATCCTTTCTATACTAATTATTACATTTTTATCCCTCTATTTACGTTTTGATCCTTGTAATTTCTTTACATAGAGACAAATTATTAATTAGTCCATATTAGTTATATTTTCATACTTTCTCATTGTTTTTACCATTCTATCTCTCATAATTATATTTTTAGTATTAATTTACATTTATACCCCTATTTTCTCATTTAATTACATAATTGCATGCCCTTATCAATCACTTAACCATATGTTTCATAATATTTACTCTTTATTTATACATATAGCATTCTTTTCACTTATTTGCCTTTTTAGTTCCTTTTTCTTACTTAATTACATATTTACCATTATGTATCCACTTATTTGCATTTTAATCCGCTTTTACCCTTAATCTACATTTAATTTATTCATAATTATCCATTTACATGTTTATTCACTATTTATTATTAACTTACACAATTGCCTTATTTTTATCCTTTATTCATATAATTATTACTCTTTCCCATTTCTTTACACATTTATTACTCATTTATATATTTATCCATTTTTATTATTAATTTACATATCCATATACTTTTCATTATAATTTATCCCTAGTAGTTTTTAAAGTAAATAAAGCCATCGAGTTGGACACGTGAGAGATGAGCCCATAAATGTAGTATAAGTTGAGGTGACCACATGAATGGCCAATGCCTTAACTTGCATCATACTATCTTTACTTTCTTTTTTTTTCTCATTTTTGCCATATTTTCTCATATTTATAGTGTGGAATCGTCTTTGTCTACTCATACGAGTCGATATAAATTGCTACCACGGTGAATGTTCCTATGGCTAGCCATTGTATCCTATACCTCTGGCTTCGTTACTAAATACTAAGGGCAAAACTATTTTTACAATTTCAATCAAAATATACATCATTCCCACACTTTTTGATATTTTTCACATCATGCCACAAATAAACTTTATATCATATAAATGATATTCATCAAATTATTATCATTCATAATTAATAATAAGATGCAAGAGAAAAAAAAATAGAAAAAGAAAAATATCTCAAAGGGATAAGTTTTAGCAAATAATTGTACATAACAATGTTTGCCATATTCTTAAAAAAAAGTTCGGCATATATATATATATATATATATATATAATTTCTTATTTATTTATTTTTTGCTAAGCTAATGATATTATTGATAATTAATAAGTTGAATAGAATTACAAGTTACCATAGCATGTCTACCAGACCCAGGGACGAAAACAAAAATCAAAATAAAAGCAACCGAAAAATAAAGTAAGATACCCCAGGTAATGTGATCATTTGTGCCCCCTAACTAGTCATATTATGCCAACGCATAATTTCTTAGTTGAAAAATAAAAGAAAAATTAAAAACTGATCCAATGATGAGAAATCCTAGTCTGCTATTTTGATACAAAATTAACCTACTAACATAGATTTTGAAATCCCATGTATTCTTGGTTCTCCAGCTTCTCAACCATGTTTGCTATGCCAACCCCACTTGCGCTCATAAGTAGTTAGTTAGTTGGTTGGTTAGTTAATCAATAATAATAATAATAATAATAATAAAATTCCTGAATTGTTTTTGAATGTTTGCTATTAAGTTTCTACATTTTTATTTATCAATAGTGAGTCCCTGAATTTTTATTTTTTCACATATTAAGCTCTCAATTAATGAAAAACGTGAAACTAAACTATACGTTAGAACCTCGATTTGATATTCTCTTGTGTATTTCTTTTCAATTTTAATTTAATTGACATTTTCAATTAATATTTCAAACTAAAATTGATAAAAGTACTAATTATGGCACATCAAATTAAGGTCGAGGTGCAAATAATAAAGGCATGTGAAATGAGATATGCTCTTTAATTTTATTTATTTATTTTTTCGGTTGAGAGTTTAATGCGTAAAAAAAAAATTAAGGAACTCAACGTTGCAAAATAAAAATATAAAAATTTAATAAAAAAATTCAAAAAGCTAAGTGATATAGAGGATGTTATTCAAGCAAGGTTCATGGATCCAGATTTGCTTGGGCCAAGGAAACCGCAAGTCCACAAGAAGAAACAACAGACTAACATGAGGTTGGGGAAAACAGCAACGCTGTAGCGGTATGGAAGGAATTCAGCTAGACACTACTAAATGGGTAGAAATAATTCTGTTAGGGGTAGGAGAGAGAAACACGCCAAGCTGGACACTAGGAAAAGCAATTATTTCATCTTTTATTTGTTATTATATAGCTAGGAGGAAGGGAAGGGTTTTTCATGTTGAGTATTTTGTAATTTGCTGTTGTTTTAGCAGGGCTCCATTGTTTGGAGAGGGAAGATCATCTTCCTGGGGATTGTAATTTTGTAATTACAGTCATTCCATCAATGAAATCCACCTTTCTTTTCATCCATTTTTTCATTTGATTTTTCTGTTCTATTGGTTACTGTTATTGTTTTGTTTCTATTCTTTATCACTAAAGGATTAGCAATACTCTTTATCCACAATTAATATACCTAAACTGATTGTGCTAACACCAGAATCACACATGTGTTTGCTTGAAATGTCAATGGATTATGCTGTAATAATTAAATTATAATTAATCATTATTATTAGCACATTACTTATTTATTTGAACGAAAATTGAGGGTTTCTTCCATTTGAATTAGGCTTATGCAGCTCAATTGTATTATGAAATGAAACATGTCGCAAATAAAAAAGTTATTTTACATTTTTAGAGCCTCGAGATGAATATTCTTTTAAGTGATATAACATGCCTCTATAAGGAGCAATAAGACATTTTCTAAGCATAAACTCCGCATCAATAAGGTAATACTTTCCTAAAATCCAACAAGATACTTTTAGTGTAATATTCCTATCATCAAATAATAAATTGACAAGCTAAAATCCAAATATTACCTATTCAAATTTTCAAATTGTCTTTCTCTAGTTAGTGAATTTTTAATAATTCTAAAATCAGAAGCCGATCCTTCCCATCCAACCAAAATGTAAGTAAATTTTAAATCAAATAAGCATGTAGCAAGGACATTTTGTGTTGGGTAATCCTCTGTACCACGAATCTTGATGCATCTGCATTTGATATCTTAACTCAAATATAAGTTCCATTAAGCGCACTGATACAATCTATACCTATGTCATTATTACCATTTAAGATTAACAATCCTATTAGTAAATTGATGAGATATTTTATTTACTTTGAAATATGGAAACCATCTTTCATTGTGGCGAATCTTAGGAGGGATCTTAGAACTATCAGGTTGTTTTAGATATTCATCTTCAAGTGATATCACAACATGTAATACCGAATGAAATTGTTTAAATATAGTTTCCATTAATCGACAAAAAAAAAAGCATGACAGAGTATATAGTTTGAAATTATGTTCACTGATAGTAAAAAATGTGAAAAATTTCGCCTCAACAGAAGCATGTGCACTGTCTTCGAGTCTACCACTATTATGAAGTTTATGACAAAAAAAAACAGAAAGGTTTCTGCTTTTATATGAAGTAAATTATGACAATTTACATCACTATTTCTCAAATGATGTAATATTTATTTTCGTACTTTTTTCCTTTTTTGAGCTATTAAGGGTGCGTTTAATTACATAAAATAGTTTTCTGTTTTCTATTTTCTATTTTCTTAGAAAATTGAAGTATTTATTTTTCGTAGAAAATTTAGAAAATGTGTTTATTTATCAACAAATGAAAAACTTGAGCATTTATTTGTGTGTGTATACACACATACATATAGATATTACATGTATATGTATGCGTACATACATACATACATACATTTATATATGTATGTGTTTATATATATATATATATATATATATATATATATATATATGTACATACATATATATACATATGTATATATGTATGCATGCACATACAAGCACATACAAATACATATATATGAATATGTATGTGTGTGTATGTGCATGTGTATATATGTATATGCATAAATACATATTTATATGTATATGTATGTATATAAATACATACATACATACATGCATGCATGTATGTATGTATATATATTTGTATATGCATATGTATGTGTATATATACATATATATAGACATACATATACATATGTATGTATACATATACATATGTATGTATACATATACATATGTATGTATACATATACATATGCATATGTATGCGTATGTATGTATATACATATTTATATGTATGTATGTATGCATGTACCATATATACATATACATGCACATGCATATGCTTATGTATGTATGCACTTACAAAAATTTACATATGCATGTATATGTATATGTATGTATGTACATATATATGTGTGTGTATTAATATTATTTAGAAAATATTTTTTATTAGTTTTCCAATTTCTTCTTTATTTTGGAAAACTGAAAAATTCATTTTTTGTTTTCTATTTTAGAAAATTGATGAAAATAAACATGATCTCTATTTTCTGTTTTCTGCAAAAAAATTTTCTGGAAAACTGGAGCAGTTTTCTGTAAGTAAACAGGCCTTAAGTTTTTCTCTATGATGGATAGGGGAATGAATTTTGGACGAAGGTGAATATAATGTGCAATATTACAAATTAGTTGAACAATGGCTAGTTTCCTCATTCTATACCATTCTTCCAATCAGGCTCATCTTCTTGAAGGGATTGAGAAGATAAATTATCCATGTTATCCCACCCTAATATATTCCTAGCATAATTATAATCTGTAATAAAATATTAACATGATGTTATGTTAATCGTGAAGCGAAATCACAGAAAACCTTGATCAAGCAAAATGCACCAGTCCAATAATCAATAAAACAATTTACGAGGAAAAACAAAAAAGCACACTGCAAAGCATCATTACTTGGCAAAACAAAGTTAATTTATGAAGAATGAGGCAAAAAAGCACACCGAATTTCTATTTATCATCACTTTCCTTCATTTTTATACTTATTGTTAATCTTACATATTCATCAATCATCCTTGTATAAAAAAGAAGATAATTGCACCATGTTTTACATGTGGAAGAGCAGTCCGGTCCATATGTAAAATGAGACAACGGATGCTAGCCCAACCTTTCCACATAAACGGTGGAAGCCTCTGAAATGTTCCACTCTACATTTAATACAATTTGATTTTTTATGTTGAAGAAGTGTGTATATATATATATATATATATATATATATATATATATAGCTAAAATTTAGTAATGACAGTGCAATATTCTAATGAAGAAAATGGAAATATGAAAGAATTGAAACTTTAAATAATTCTAATTAAAATTAAAGAATGGCTATGAAATAGTAAATATGCAATTACCACTTTGAGAAGCAGACGTCAAAGTTGAAGTTTATGTATCCCCGAGACTTTCTGTGCTACAATATCACTGACGGCTAACAACACCCTTGCTATAATTGCTTGCATTCCAATTCAATTAATCCAAAGTCAGCTATATATTACGGATAAAACCGGTCAATAAGCAAAAAAAAAATTAACCAATCTATTAATATTAATTTTTTAAAATTACTAACCATTAGTTAGTCCGTTATATTCGGTTAATAAGCCCATCAATTTCAATTTTTTGATTTGGTTAACCAATATTTTTCGGTTAACCATTAAAATTTATAACATAAAATTATACAAAAAAATTAGATAAATTTTAATTCAATTTTTAATGTGTAAACTAATTTAATATAAAAATTACGAAACAAACATAATTTACTAACCAAAATTCATGTTTTATAAATTAATAGCTAATATTATAAAATAGATTTGACATTTATTGAAAATGACTATGTTTGATTCTAAGTCAAATAAAATTTTGGATAATAATATAATTAAATACTATTAAGTAAAATATGAACACAAATATATCATAATATATATATATATATATATATATATATATAATTAATTGTATACTATATAAATATTGCTATATAATTAGAAAGAATAATATAATATAAATTTAGTTTAAAGTATTATATAAATTTTATATAAAAATATAAGAAATTAAGGTATAAAAATAAAAATATAATTTAAATATATTTTAAAGTATTATTTTATGTTAATTTTAGAGAGAAATAGAGAAAAATTAAAGATATATATATATATATATATATATATATATATATTCAAACAAAAATCAAGGAAACCCAGAAAGTTAGAGGTGGAATAACCAAAACAAAGTAAAAAACTCTAAAGACAGAAAAAAATAGGGAGTTTTATAAAACTACCCAAAAAACAGAACTCCTTATTAAAAATACCTCCACCTTTTTTTCCTTTTCAACATTACCTTTTTTTTAAATTTCTATTTTTAAAAATACCAATTTTTTAGTCAAACACAAACTCTCCTTGTTCTTTGGTTCTTCTTCTTTCGCCCTTCCTCTTCTTTCATTCTTCTTTCATTTTTTTCTTCTTGTATTCTTCTTCCTGCTGTTAGATGAAGATTTTAAAGCTTCCTCTTTCTTAATTCCTACTCTGCATTTTTAGTTGAAGAAGATTTTGAAGGTGAGTCTCCTCCTCTACCTTTTTCTTGAAAATTAATTCTATTTTTTGTTTCTCAAACGTGAAATTTTAAACATTAATCCAAAAATCAAATTTAAGTTGTATTTGAAAGTTGGATGTTGTATTTGATGGTGATTTCTTAGGCATAACCGGTTGTTCAAATCAGCTTGTTGAATTGTTGTTATTTATTTCTTCTTGTATCGTTAATTTGTTGATATAGAATTTGGTGTCTTAATTGTTGTATACAAAGTGTTTGACAAAATGCCAATATGAATTTTTTTATGAGCAAAAAATAGGTGTTCCCAAGGCAATAAACATAGGAGGAAACAGCATAACCTGAACAAGCAGCAGAACCCGAATAAGCAGCAAAACTTGAATTTCCGGCCTAAAGAGAGAGGAAGAGAAAGAGAAAGTGACATTGAATTTGGATTTGAAAAAGGATTTCCGACAAGCAGACCAGCAGGAATTGGAGATGGAAGAGTTGGTGGTCTTCATAGCAAGCCAATTTACCCAGAACACATTAACAATGGCCATGTTAAAGGTTAAAGTTATGTCGTTGACCGTGGTCATCCAAGGCTTGGTCCACAAGATCATTAATGGTTTAGTTAATTTCTTATATTTATTTTCATGTTACTTAGTTGGGACTTCTAATATCAAATCAATTATGGCTTCTTCTTCTTCTACTTGTTTGCTTTTTCTTTTAATTTGTTCAAGGCTTTATACACCAATAGCTCTCCCGGTATTTGTAGTTATAGGTGATTTTGCTCTCTAAATTTTTAGGAACTGAATAAGTTTCAATTTTTCGAAAAGTGTAAGAGATAAAATGACCGAAGTTTACACCTTGAGAGTGTTAACGTATTGTCTTTTTTGTTTTTTGGTCATTTTCTAGATTTCAATATGTAGGTTGAAATGTGTAATTACTTTAGGTTTGATTTATTACTTTATTCTTTCAAGCATATGATGTCTGATATGGGGGTTAAGTAATAAAAAAAAAGTTAATATATTATTGATCTTTGTGTTACATGTATACTAGAAGAGGTAACTAGACCATTTAATATTGATATTGGTAATGAATTATATTATATATATTTCGGTAGATTAATTTGTGGATAAAGTATTTGGCTACACAATCAAGTCCTTATGTTTGAGAGTTTATGTGGAGAATATATATTTGCTTACTTTTTATATCAATTTATTTAAGATTTCAAAGAAGCTAAACAATTATTATGCTGGATTAGATTTTTGATAGGATTTAGACCCAATCATTTAGGTATATCGGTGGTATATCTGGTATACTACCTGGTATACCAACGGTATACCTGGTATACTACCTCGTATACCTAGTCTACCAACGGTATACCATGTATACTTGTGGTATACCATAATCTGGAATACCATTTTTAATTTTTAATTTTGGTATACCACCAGTATACCTGGTATACCATTGGTATACCTTATAATGCAGACTGCCAATCTCAATTTTGGATTTTGGTATACCGCTGGTATACCAAAATCCAGATTGTCAATCTCAATTCTGGATTTTGGTATACCGATGGTATACCTAGTATACCGGTGGTATACCAAAATCCAGAATTAAAAATGGTATTCTGAATTTTGGTATACTGGTGGTATACTTGGTATACCGGTGGTATACCAAAATAAAAAATAAAATTTAATTTGATTATCATTCATAAAAAGTAAAAACAACAAATAAGCATTCAGTTGTTTGTGTTGCAGGCCAAGTACACTATAATTAGTACATGATTCAGTAGTAGCTTGAGAACACAAGATCCTACATAAATTTAAACTTATTAACTAATTAATTATTAACTATAGAGGCATAGTTATAATAAAGAAAATGTTAATTAGAGGGTGACTAATGTAATTCTGTCAAATTGAAATGTGCAATGAGTGTAAGATAAGGTTTAAGTGTTTTTTTTAATCGAATTTGGGATGTAAATTATTTATTATGATTTTTATTATCACAGCATATATGCCAACACACATGCGAATAAGTATAGAGAAAGTACATGTGTCAGTGGCAATAACTATTTTATTTTATTTTTTAAAATCACTATATAAATTTGCATAAAATAAGTATATAATATTAGAGAGAAACATTAAATCATAGATTAACCACCTTAAACATTTAATTGTTTGTGTTGGCGGGCCAATTGCACTATAATTAGTACAAGATTCAGTAGTACAATCTCGTGCCCTTAGTTACAACTGAGTCTATTTGCAAATAATCTACAAGGGAAATGCAACTTTCATTTGATAAGAAATAATAGTTGCAGTCATAATCAAATATCATATTGGAGGGATATAAGTAAAAAAATTATTCAGTAACACAGTCACAACTCGGACAAAGAACAAAATTATGGGGACTAAAGGCTAGCAAGAAGACTCCTGCTAGTACAAATGAATCTCAAAAGCTCGTTAAGCAAAGCAACCAAACAGAAACCACTGCATGTATGCCAAGCACCAGCCAGGTAACAAACACAACAAAAACTGGGAGGATGACCTTGAAACCCATAGTAAAGAAGGCAAATCTCAAGTATCCTCTAAGGTCTGTGATGAGATCCCACCGTTTTGGGCTAAAGTGCAGATATGGCCTCTGAACTTGATCAGTTACTTGCAGAAACATTGCAAGACCTATGTAAAACATTACCTCAGAAGACAATGATGCTACAATTTTTGCATAACAATGAGCATGGACAAGTTGATGAAAGTCTTTTCACAAATTTGAATGCACACACTATGTTAATTTTGACATAAAATAAGCTATATCATCAAAAATTCTAATGGACGGAAGATTTCCCTTAACAATTGAAAGTAAAATAAGCTTACATTAATTAATAAGGGCATAATGAAGGAAGGAGATCAAAACTATTCTAGTTTTTATAACTACCTACTAGAAGCTCGTCCTTTAGGATAGCCTCAACTGCATTTGCAAGGAAGAACTGGGGCACAATCAGAGAAGAGATTAATGCTATTGGTCCTAACACCCACAGAAATGATCCCTTATCTTCATTGAATGGAGCAGACACCAATTTCCCTTCTTCCACAGACTGGTGAGTCAACCCATAGAAGGAAACAAAACCTGATTTACCGCTAAATGGTTCCAACCAATGAAAATTTGCAGTAGGCACACCAGAGTTGTCTCTATTCGAAAGTTTCAAAGTTGTATTTCCACCAGAATCTGAACTATAAGCACTTACTAAAAGTCCTCTGTTTAATCTTGGCAAATATGCTGGGAAAGAATAAACCACTATTAAAGCACTAAAGTAGATCATACACATTAATCTCAGGTTAAGTCTCTACTCAAGATATGATACATAAAAGCTGAACTAAGCAGAGCCTATTATCCAAATGAATTAATAGCTAGCTATAATCATTAATTTTCCTTCAATTTCTTCAGCGTTTTCAACAAAAAATTGGAATGTGAATGTGATCAAATAACCGCGAACAATAATAGAAGCAAGAGCAAAACGTACATTTTTGGGTGCTTCTAACCTTCGCAGAGACCTAGTATTTGTGAGGTTGAAACCAGAAACAAGAATAGGAGAATCAGTATGTTTATAAGACCAACAAATGGATGAGATGACGATATATAATTATCAGTTGTTATAAATTTTCAGGAAATGACTTACAGCAAGACGGTAGAACAGACAATGAGATGATAATCTGAGTTTCGGAGCGGTGAACCCACTACAAATAGATCGCAATTCCATTATTGGATGGGATATTAGGGTTTAAGCTAAATAATATCTGAGGTTTACCCGTATTGAAACGTTCATAGAGAGTTAAACCCTAAACTCTCCGCCGAACCCAGTTCCTGATTAAAAACTGCAATGGACCCCGTATATTGATCCAAAGTCCAAATCTGCGATTAGCCAAAGTTTAATCAAACTTGTAATTTACTAGTGACAGCTGCACTGATGGCAACAATGATCAATTTTCAAAAAGCTACCATCGAGAATCGATTGAAGCGATAAAGAAAAAAAGAAGAAGATAGCTTAAGAAGAAGAAGAATGTGGGCAAAAAGTGAAAAGAGATAAACCCTAAAATGGATATTCAGAACCAAACATTAAAAAACGGCATTTTTAAAAACGAAAAATTAAAATAAGGTATTTTTAAACATTTTAAAATTTTGACAGCAATTTTTTAAAATAAGGGTTAAAAAAGCGGTAAAACGTGTAATTTCCTCAAATAAATATGGGCAATATATTCAATAACCAGTAGAAAATGAGATAAAACATAACTAGTCGGGTGCCTTGTGAACAATTGAACACTACTCCCATATATCTCCTTTGGCCAAAAGCCAATTCTTTTTGGTATATATGCCACGTGGCAAACCCAACGCAGACTACTGTGAGTAAATTAGAAGAAAATAAATATTTTGATTGAAGGGAAAGGATACCATCCCTTCTTTCATTATCATAGTACTAACTTCTTCACTAATAACTCATGGAAACTGATGGAGAGGGAAATTTGGAGTCAGGGACAGTTGGGGTGATAAAATTAAGACAAAATGGGAAGCAAGTCCCAGATCTAAGTGGTCACATACATCGGCTTCCTTGCTGTATCAAATATGACGGCCCTTCTGCCATTTCCCACTATTTCAAACCCAACCCTACTGGTAATCTAATCTCACTTCTCTGACCTTATACATTTTGATCTTTTATGTTATTATTACTAGTATGGTGATGGTGACGATGATGATGCAGGAACGGAGGCCGATGGATTGACAGTGGAGGAATCTTATTTCAGAGGCAGGAAATTACTGGGTGTTACTCTTCCTCTTCCACCTTCATATTCCGGTATCTGCAGCTTCTCTTTCTTGTAATTAGTAGTGTAAGATTTAATTTAATTTTTCAAAAATTGGATGAACTTCAATTGTTAGTAGGCAACTTTGGTATTGGTTTTAGATGTTTGGACTGAGGCAATTTCTCAAATCTCCGGCTAAACTGGTCAGAAACTAAAGTAGTTTCGTAGATTGTCAAGTGCTATTTTCTCTGAAGTTGTGTTAAATTGGCCAAGTAAAATTTAGCATTGGTTTTAGATTTACAAAATTTTGATGAGTTAATTTATCATAAATTAAGCTAAAATGGATGCAAATTCAAAGTAGTAGACAAATTGTGCCCTAGTATGCACGTGATAAAACAACTGAATTCTTACAGATCTCACTATTTTTATAAGATAATTTACCAGGTCAAATTCGAAAGCATAGTGTTTGTCTCTGCAGAATGAGAACAGAAAACAGACGATCAGCGTGATCATGATCTGCTGCTACCTTTTCCCATTAATGTAGTTCATCTTTTCTTGTTATTTTTCAGGCTTTGTCCTTGGGAATAGAAGTGTACAAAAGCGTAAAGCTGCTGACTTGTCTGAAAAGGATTCTTCTAACTGTTGGGAGATGAATGCCAAATTTGAAAATATAGCTTATTGGAATCATGAAAATCTACCTTCCCAAGATGATGTCTTTTTCCGTTCATTTCATTGGTTATCTATTGCAGAATCAGTAAGTTTTTTTTCCTGTTTTTCTTATTCTTTCTCTAGTGACGATTTAAGGTATTTGAATCATAGTAAGCTGCACATATATTGCATTTGGCTTGTGGAAGGGCACTTATTTGTTTGGTTCATCTGAAGCTCAAATTCTTGTTGGTATCCTACATCCCCCCGTTTAAAGGGATAGGTTATTTTTCCCCTGAAGGAGGAAAATCTACTATTCCCAACTTTACATTTTTTAGATATTTTTGTTTGGAAGAGATTACTTGTTTATGTCTGATAATAATCCAGAAAAGCTTTATCACAAACAAAAATTACTGATAGCCCATTGCATCAAACATATCTCCATTCTTTATTAATTTCATCCCCCATAAACAAATCCTCATCAAACCCTAGCTTAATGGTGTAATCTCTTGGTTATGATTTCTTAGCAAAAAAAAAAAAAGTTAATAAAAGCAAAGAAAAAGGAGCTAAGCATGGATGTACAAGTTCTAGATGTTCTATTGTTCCAGCTTTAAGTTGACTGAAGTGGTGGAAGATAATCTGTATAGTGGGTCTAATTGGGTTATTATTTTCTGAGCAGATTGCATGTCTGTTTTTGATATTATATATTGATAATATAAACTAATCCTTATTCATGCTTGATCTAACATGAAAAACATAAATCTGTTTACATAACTGCAAGATTCAAAGGGTTAACTGAACAGAGTAATGTCACAATGTGAAGTGACTAACATGTCCTAAACTGAAGGCCATTTTAATGTGTAGTCTGAATTTGCCAAAATAAACTGAGTTCGGAAGCTTCTAGTCAGCTCAGTTGGTGGGAAATTCTTTGGTTATGTCACTCATAGCAACTATTAACTGTTTAGTTCACAGCAATCAAGCTAAACACTAAAAGGTAGCATGCTTGATATGAATTAAATATGTGCCTTAAACTATTGAGCTATGATATTATGTATGTTTTTTTTTTTTTTTGGCTCTTTTGATTTTGCTTTGGAATAAACATGTGGGGACTACATTTATTTTCAAATTCTTGTTTTGTTGAAATTCAGTGTGAATTATGACTGCAGCTGCACAAGCCAGTAACAGCAGAAGATTTGGCTTCTGTCTCTACTTTAGAAAAAGAACTAATGAAGTGATTGAGAAATATGGGTACAAGCTTGTCAGCTTTGCTGTTACTTTTAAGACTTTTAATTTAAATAAGGCAATAAAGTGCTTACAAGTCTCTGATCTTTTTGAGATTTTACTACTAGAGCCCTTGAACATTTATTTCACAATATTAAATCCCTGATTTTTTTTTTTAAGCTCTTAGTGATGGAAAACATGAAATTAAATAGTATGCCCCATTTTGCACACTTTTGGTATATGCACCTCAACTTTAATTTAATGTATCGTCGTTTATTTGGACTCTTGTCAATTTGAAGTTAAAGTACCACCAGAAAATGGTGATTAACTTAAAAATATATAAGGCACTTTAAAATGAGTTGTAGATACAGATATTAAAAATACAGATATTAAAGGCATGCTAAATGGGGCATATAATTTAATTTTATGTTTTCTCTCCATTGAGGGTTTAATGTGAAAAAAAAAAATTCAATGGCTCATTTTACCAAATAAATGTTCAAGAGTTTAATAGTAAAAATTCAAAAAAATCAGATGCTTGTAATTGCATTTTTTGTTGTGCTTTTTTTTTTTTTTACAGCTACAATCTCTAATTATACAAACATGTAGGCACATATGGATGCCTTTGAATGCTGCATTCTGGAGACCAGTCACCTACATGGTTAGCTCAGTACTTGAAGGTATTATGAATCGTTTAGACTGATTTCGGGCCTTGGATAGCGTACTCCCTAGTGTACCATGCTTCCCACTTTTTCACTATCAAATCGTGTTTTAAATGGTACTATTAGCTCATTTAACGGTTAAAAAGTAGAAAGTTTTGTTTACCAAGGACCATAGGCTCTCTATTTTCAGTGATAATGTATTAAGTTCCTATCAGATGTTCTTTGTATCATGACATAATACTGTCTGCAATTTTTATATCCACTGTATAGAATTGGAAGCTAGTGAATTAATTACAAAGTTTGCATCTTCAGAATAGTGAATTTTGACGTTGAATGTCAACGGCTTTATTCTCTATGAACTAGCCTTATTTGCATCTTTATGCCCAAGTCCGATTTTTGAATAAGCAGATCCATTTTGTAGGCACTAAAAGAAATCTTTGCAGAACAACATGAGTATCTATAGTACACGCAAGAAGAATGGCATTTTAAATTATGGCATGATTACAACTGTTAAGATTTCTGGGAGCCTTTGAAGCAGGATCATATTTTATTTCATCGTTATTTCGATTGCACTTGGTTCTATAGGTGGATGTGCGATATATTAAAAATGTGATAGTCGGATTGATGATAAATGTTCCATTTTACAAATTTCGTTTGAGCATACTTGTCTTTCTTCTAGTTGAACATTAGGAGAGGTTGGCTAGGATGGCCGTTAGTTTTAGTTAGGTAGGATGCAATGTGGACTCCATTCTACCCGAATTGACCTGCACACACAAAAGTGGACCTGTATGTTCTTTTTTTTCCATAAAAGGAAAAGCAAACACCTAGCAAAAGCTAACGAGAAACAACTCTAGAAAAAGAAGACCCTGAAGCATCCCCAAGAAGAATAAGCTCCATATCAAGGGGAGAAATGTGCCAGAAAAAGTGCAGATTGCAATATATGTCGGACCACTTGAACTAACCACTCCCTACCGAGGAACTCTCTGATATGGCTTACCAAGGCCATGTAAGTAAGTGAAGGGTGAGGAGCCAAACAAAAGCTTAGCCGCACTGTGGTTGTCATATTGCAGAATTATTTGCCGCTATTGCCGCTTCCAAGCTTTGAGTCCAAAGAAAACACCCCGCGATGAAAAGCGTTGCACCCTTGAACCCTAGCTGCAAAGCCACGGAACCAATTACCATTGCTATTGCCAATCAGTCCACCACAAGAAGCAATGTTAGCTCCCACTTTGAAGGCCCCATTTGTATTAAGAATAACCTTTCCACACACCAAGGGACACCAGCCAACTAAAATTTGCAAAAGGGAATGAGAATACTAGCAGCCGTAATAGATAAATGACGGCATCATAAGCACTAACAACCTTGATGCTCTCTACCTTCATATCCGAAGGTAGAATCTTATTAGCGAAAAGGGCTTCATTAAGCCACTTCCACAAGGAACAGCAAGCATAGCCTAATAAAAGACTCCAAGGCAGTTTGCAAATGCCCCAAGCTATGGTTCACCAAATTCTCTCCGAGCCAGCAATCAAAAGAGTTGCATTAAAAATGGCACAAAGAGGACTGATTGAGAAGTCTATTCCAAACTAGACGAGCTCTGGGGCAATCCCTTAACATATGTAAAATTGATTCACTATCTAAATGGAAGATTTCACGACCATCATTCACAATCATCTAGCGAAGCCTCCTCTCCATGTTGGTCAAGAGTTTCCCATGCATAGAGAGTCATAGAATAACTCTAATACGTTGGGGGTCCTTTCAATCTTTTGCAGTAGAGTTCAAAGAACCAAGACCCACATTATAAGCTGACTCAATCGAAAAGGAACCCGACTTCAAGGCTAACCAGATAGGAGAGTCCAAGCCAAATTCAGTCGAAGGAGACCAAGAAAGGCAAATCAACTCAATAACACCTGACTCAGGATATGACTTAAGATATCAAACCTACCACCACTCTGATTACAAAACATATCTGCCACTATCCAATGCCAAGTCTGATTGAACCAATGAATGGTCTGAGAAGAATAATAAGTAGGGGTGTTCATGGGTTGGGTTGGGTTAAAAATTAAAAAAAACCAACCCAAACCAATATAGGTGGTTTGAGACGGTTTGGGGCGGTTTTTTTTGTTGTAATTTAAAATGGTTTGGGGTGGTTTTAAAACGGTTTGAAGTAAATTAACTATATAAATTAACTATATACTAAAAAATTTATAAAATAAAATAATAAACAAAATAATAATTACATTAAATTATAAATAACACTATAAATATTTACAAACATATAACCAAATTGAAAACCAATTCTTCTAATAAAATCCAATAAGCTTACTCTACAAATTCAGACTCCAATTGCAGTTTCTTCTTTAAGATCAAGCTTATCCCCATTTTTCCTCCACACACCAACAATTGCATCAGGGTTTGATTCAGCCAGCTGACAAATCTAACAACAAGAACAAATTACAAAATTAAAATCTAATGATAATTCAATTTTTATGAAACTAAACATTAATGGGCTATTTCTTTCAGTTAATTATGAGCTTTTCAATATAGGAAATGATACCTTTGGATGAAGAGCTCTGCAGCCTCCATTCTTATATATTTTGTCAATCTAATTAAGCTCACATAGGCTTGCTGACCTAAATGTTATGTATATCTCCAGGGATTCAAGTGTATCCAATGACAAATATCTTCAAGCAAAAGCTACTAATCAAGAAAATAGGAGCAAACCAACAAGAAGCCACATTCACAAAACAACAATGAATTACTAGATTTAAAATTTATAACTAATCATTGTATAGTAGCTAAAAGTTGAAAGAATCAGAACTAGAACCAAATGAATAATGATTGAAATGTTGTGTATGTTATCAACCGACTTTTTTTGTTTAAATTTAAAATAACCAATTAAATATAATGGAATGCAAAGATAACACATACATCATCAGACACCATCGGCAATTACAACACTAGGAAATCCCATTGAATGTTATATATAGTTACCAATTCTTAACAACTGAGAATTACATGAAAGATTATGATGTACCTTCAAGGCGTTCTTTCCACATAGTGCTCTTCAAATGAAAAATAGTTTCTGCTTGAATAAGATCTCCCAATCTACTTTCAATCTCTTCAAGACTCATTTCAGCTGGCTGCTAACATCCAACAACCAACCAAAGTAGAGTGTCCATCAAGATCCAAAAAAAAACCTATAAAAAATCATGTTGTACATGATAATAGAACTTGATTTACCCAAAATTCATTGAATTACCTCAATGTCATCAGGTGGTTCAATTGCCTTGGAGGTTTCAGGCCTCCTAGCTCCATCTGCTTTCTTGTTAGCACAAGATTTATTCATTTGGTTACCAAAAGAGATAGTGAAATCGGCTTAAGCATTGTGTGTAAGCCCCAGGACTAGTTAATTAAAGCTTAAAAGTATATTACAAAAGTTACTAATTGATAAGTTAATGGGGAAAAAAATAAATTTTCAAGAGAAGGACGATGTGTGTGTGTTTTGTTTTAAGGTTTAAGCGTACAGTCATATAAATAATAACTATAAATTAACAGGCTTTATAATCTACTAATTAAGGACTACATGACATCTTTGGCACTAGATCTGCAACTTGGAAAAATAGTGGAAGAAAATTGATGAAACAAAGTATATATGAGTTTAAATAGTGTGAGAATATGAATATATACCTCTGGACTATCTTCTAAACATATTTCAAGAACCAACAGAGATCAAATTTATATAAGAAAGAAAACTCTACCTGGCACTGCAATCACCAAAACAAGAAGATCCACGACGTTATCCGCAAAGAAAGCGATGAACCAGATGAACAAGAACCCAAGGATGAGGGAAAATCTTTCAAGAGAACTTAAGAAAGGATTCAATCAGCTTCCATGAAGGTAAAGGGGAAGTACTCTGCTAATCAATTCAAACCAAACAGGGAATACTTTAAAAGAAACAAAATCCATACGTACCTCCAATTGGGGAAGTCAATTACCAACCAAACTGAACCCAGCACTGCACACACGAATGCAGCAAAGTAAACAAATATTCTTGTATCCAAATAATAAGCAAGAAATCATAACAGCTCCAACTTGCAATCGTTTATGTGAACATAGAAATAGGAATAAGAGACGGCAAGCGGAAGCATGCCTAAAATTAAAAATCATAACAGCCTATATATCCACATACCCATTGAAGCAGATCTGAAAACTGGAGAGAAAGAAAGAAAGAAGAAAAGAAAGAAATGAAAAGAGGTAGATGAGGGCAAGAGACAGCAGAGTAGCAAAGATAAGAAAGGAAATGGTCTAGGGCACGATAGAGAGAAAGAGGCATGGAGAGAACTGAGAAGAAAGGAAATGGTCGGTTTTCGCAATAACCGACCATATTACCCAGTAACCCGACCTTCTCTCATTAAAAACTCACCATATAACCCAACCCGACCATTAAACCCATTTAAACCGTATTTTTTGGGTTGGTCGGTTTGGGTTGGTCGGTTCGGTCGGTTTATAAGAAAAGTTGAACAATCCTAATAATAAGCATAATGGGAAAGGGGTCCAATTTCCGCCCATTTATCACGCCAAAACGAGATTGATCTGCCATTACCAATAGACCAAGAGAGCTGTTGTCTAAACACAAGCCGAAGACAAATGATATTGCGCCACATTAGAGACCCGTTATATTTGGGAAGAGTTGAGCCCAAAGAGAAGACTTGTCAGTGAACAAATGTCAAATAATTTTTAAAATGAAAGCATCATTACAAGAGAGCATTTCTATACCACCACCGCCACTCTCAACAAGCTTGCAAACGTTGTCCCAATTAGGCAGATGAACCTTCTCCTTATCCTAAGAAGAACCCCGAATAAATTACGGCAAAGTCGCTCAACATTGCTAAGAATAAATGTTGTTTGCATTAAATAAGAAGGGATACAAAAAAGAACCGATTTAACAAGCGTTATTTTGCCTACCAAAGATAAGAAATAAGCTTTCCAACATGACAAATGGCTTTTTACATTATCCGTCAGATAAGTATAAAACTTAATACCCGATCTTCTGTGAAGGATAGGAACATCCAAGTAAAAATCGACATCTCTAGTAAGTCAAAATAAGCTTTTCAATTCTTATGCTTCTTTTATTTTTAGAATTGCCCCTTTTGGTTTTTTCCCTTCAGACCCTTCAAGCCCCGACTGCTTCCCTTTTAATTGAAAGTGGTTGTTTCCCTTTCTTCCTTGGGGGCTTCGCTTGTCTGATCGACGGTAGGCATTGGTAGCAACTTGTTTCATCTTGGTGTGGAGCGAGCACTCCTTTTTTTCATCTTGATGTGAAGTGGGGCTCTTTTCTCCTTTACATGCTGCTTCTTTCCCTTGAAGCAGATGGGAGAGTGTTGATTTGCGATTCCTTTGTTACCTTTTTCCTAGTATTTGGGATACCGACTTGGGATGTGCTTGGGGGGGAGAAGATACTCCTCTTCTTGCTATACTTGCCCTCCCTTTTGGTTGGCCTAGAGTTGCAGAAAGGGGCAGCCGTTTTATCCCTCCGAGTAGGCTAGTTTTGGCAGTCCCTTGCATCTATTGTGCAATATCTCGAAAGAAAGATGTTTCACTTTCTTTCGAGCCCGGTGCATAAAATTTCACTTTATTTCAATCCTAAAATTCACTTTTGTTCATCTCTTTTTGGCCACCATCTATAGCTTCCCCATTTGTTGACATTGGGACTGAGTTAACCTTTATCAGGGTTATCTAATATTGATAATGCTATTTCAAAAACAACTAGGAAGTAGTGGCATTCTATTTCGCTTCAGCACCAGGTTTTTTTAAATATTCCATCACGAGTTTTGAAAGTCAAAAAATGATTTTTTTGTTAATATGCATGTGATTTTCTTCTGGAATGGGTGAAATGAGTGCATCCATAGGCCCTGGATTGATTCAGAAATGAGTCACAGCCTTAACTCATGAGTCAAGACTGTGACCCATTTTTGAGTCATGGCTTAAAGGGTTGACTTATGGGTTGACTCACTTACATTTTCTTTTGACCATGATTTGAGTTACCGGGCTTAACTCAAGGCCGTGACTCATCAACAGTCTCGACCAAGACCTTGACTCACCCTTTTTTGGCAGTAAATTGATTTCTTGGACTTTTTTAAGTGGCCTACATCTTAGACAAGGTCGTGAGTCACTACTCAAGGCCATGATTGGGTTGCTTCCATCCAAAACTCCATATTTTCTTGCAAAATAGAGGATCATTCTTAAGATAAAAATCTTCTTCCTTTTTAGTCCTAATCCAATGCATTCAGGGGTAATGATTTCTCTTAAATGAGTAACAAATTCCTTGGAAAAAAACCAAGAAAATCTAGAGAGAGAAAGCAAGGAAAAACATCCTCTATTTTCATTTGATTTTTGGTTCAAACGAAAGAAGTAGGAAGTGGAAGAAAGGGTGCTCTGACTAGATTGTTAAGATAGCTGTACTGAAGGTAATATAAGAGACAAATTCATCGTTCTTATGTAGATCTAGAACTTTTGTTATTGTAAATTGTAGTTTTGAGCTTTCTTGTACATGCTCTATGCTCTACTTTTCTTGTTTCTTCTCTATATTATGAGTGATTCTTGATATTCTTGTGCAAATAATGCTCTATAAGTATATTCAAGTGTGATATTGTGTTTTATGCATGAATATCTTGTTAGTGTGTCAAATTATCTCATTTTGATCCTTGTTGGTTGTAACTTTCTCTCTCTAAGAGATATTTCTCTCACATGGTGTATTTGAGTGTATTCATGTTATTTTGTGTTTTTAAAGTTGTTTTTAGCATGCAATTTTATGAAGTTTAGAAGTGTTTTATGAGTTTTGGGGCCTTAGAAAGTAATTTGGAAGTTTAAATTTTGGTTATGGCATCGTTTCAGTAGCCACTAGACATTCCAGAGGTGACTCACGACCTTAAGTCGTGAGGCCATGACTCGTGGTGACTCGCTCTTAAATAAGCCATAACTCACTTCCTTGGACGAGTCAACTCGCCCTTTACTTCTTGAGTGAGTCCGTGACTCATTCCTGGCCTTCTTTTTTCCTTTATTTTTATGTGATTTACCTTTGTTGTTTTATTTTTTTATCTTGTTTTCTCTTTTGTTTCTTCTTATTTTGTCTTTTTCCTATCTTTTGGTCTGTTATTTTTTTCGTAACCTTATTTAATTGTTTTTTTTATCAATTTAGATTCATTGTCTAACTAATTTTGTATTTTATTTTCATTTTGCCTCACATAAAATACAACGCGAGTTTACATGGAAATTAGGGGTTGGAGATTGAGCCCCATCCGTTTAGTGTTGAGTTTTTAGGTTTATTTCATTATTTATTCATTTATTTTGTATTTTATTATTTATTTTATTTTCGTATGATAATCTATAATAGCTAGTAAAAAAACATTTTTAGCATGATAATTAAGGGAAAATCCAAACTAAGTGTTTGTTAATTAATCAATACTTTGTAAAGCATACCAATGCCCATCTTTTTTAACCTTAAAGTCACATATAAATATTTATTTATAAAATATGCATGTGGAACCAAAGTTCCCAAAATAATTAATGATCCGATTTATGCTTGTTTTTTTATTGTTTTATTATTCTTTTATATTATTTTGTCCAATTGTTTTTGCACGATTGATTGTAAAATTCATTAAATAATTTTACACAAGTTTGAGTGGGATTTTTCCATAATAAAAGGCACAAATGCCTCGATTTTCATCCACAAAATAACATGTAAATTAAATATTTATTTCTTTAATATAAAATTATTTTTTTACCTTAAAATTGATTAATGCGATTCTTTTTCTAAAGCCGCATAGGTCAAATGCTCTCATTCTTTTTATCCAAAAATACACCCAAAATTCAACCTTTTTTGTAAATTTGCATGTGAGGACCAATGTCCTCACTAAAATGGGATTAATAAATGCTACAATTTAAGTATGATTTATTTAAATATTATACATGATTTGTCGCTTTCTATGCGCTTGTAATGTGTTATTTAATATTTTTACCTTGTAATGCATGGGAAAAGAATTGAAATAACTAACTATAAGCAGTCATTTATTTAATCATCAATCAAGTATGTAAGTAAGGGTAAAGTTCGAACTATTACTGGTTTTGGCTTTATAGGGTAAGAAATCATTTTTTTCAATATTTTATTGGATAACAACTCTGTAATACATGTCTTGTGATGCTCAGTAGACATCTTATAAGTTGGTCGCTAGCAAATGAATAAGGATACCTTACGACACCATCTCATGCCTTTTTGAGGCTTGAGGTATTGCGGATTGGGTTGAATTCCTATCTATTGCAAAGAGATTGATCTTCATGAGTTAAACGAGCCTTGATCCAATCTTAAGCCCTAAAAGTAGGCTTTTGAGAATAAATCGAATATCTATGGGGTTCGACGTGCATCATAATGGTGACTCTGCTAGGTATCATTGGAGATTTTACTCTAAAATGACTTGGTTAATTTAATATAAATGATTGCTTATGGTTAATTATGTCAATGTTTTTCTAAATTAGGATGTATTAGAAAATGCTATAGCCTTAGAATTAGGTTAAACATCCCCATTTGACCAATGGTGCATTCTCGAAGCATAACCCTATGCCTACTCAATATAGAAAAATATTAAGGAATAATCATCGGCCTAAGCCTTGTAGCATACGATATAATAAATGGTGATGTGATACGATATAATAAATGGTGATGTGATCAGTCATTTTGCTCATAGTGACTAGACCTGTTGGCAGAGACCATGCTTGGGTAGCCATAAAGTTACACCATAAGACCAAAACATCATGTAGTGGCCATAGATACTTTCCTTAGGTATCATGTACCATAACAACATTCTTGCTATTTTGATACCTATATATTCAATCAAATTTTGACAAATTAAGATAGGTATTAATCAAAGGCTTCCATGCCCTGTAATGAAGAGGAGAAAAAACCAGTAGTAAAATAAGCCCTGAGGAGGAAACTATCTATAATGGAGAACCCAATACTCAAGAAAATGGAAAAAAAGATAGAGGCAATGGCCAGAGTTTTTTCGGCAGAAAAGGGGTCAGTCCAGAAAGATAGGAACTTGGAAAGTGAAGATGTGCTCCCTTAATGGTTCAAGATACCTAATTTGCCTAAGTTTGATGGCACTTTTGACCCACTTTCCTATATCAAAAACGTATACCTTGGTCATGAAGGGCACCACTCTTACTAAAAAGCAAAAATTTAAGTATTTCAGCCTCAATCTTACAAGCCCTGCTATTGACTGGCATCATGATCTAGAAAAATGTATTAAGGAAGATTGGGATAGGTTGATGAAAGAGTTTTTAATGGAGTATGATTGTAGCATACGAATGGAGGTTACCTTAAAAAATCTTGAGTTACTGCAATAAAAGTAGGATGAGTCCTTCCATGAGTACTTAACTAGGCGAAGGGATAAAGTAATGGAGATCAAAAGAAAGCCTAATATTGTTGATCAGATTAGGATTTTCATTAGAAATGCTAGCCTTTATTTAAAAGAAAGCTTGAAGATAAAGGGGCTGAAAGATTAGGAGTCCTTAAAACATATTTGCCATTGAAGCTGAAGGTGAGTACCTGGCTAAAAAGGTAAGCTCCGCAGGTAGTGCTGGTTTTAGCTCCGATCATTAAGGGTACGAAAGTGCAGTTGGAAAAGTTGGTGGCACGTGTGTTATTGAAAAGATAACCAAGATGTCTGCTGCTGAGAGAACTCAAAGGTATTATTCAAACCTAAGTAGATCTCTGTCATGGGTACTTGATCAATTGATAAAGGAAGGAAAATTGTAGACTTTACAAGCTAAGCCTGCTAAAAGTTAGGGTCAGCCTAATTATCGGGCTAATCAATAATGTGCATATCATCAACACACAGACCATCTCACGGATCACTGCAGGACTTTAAGGGATAAGATCCAAGATCTTATTGATAGCAAACAAATTACTAATCCAGAAAAGAGGGATAAAAAGAAAGGGAATTATAATGCGATCTCATCACCTATGTTGATGATCAGTTAAGGTTTGCTAGAATGGTGTGTGTTATGTGACTTGTATGGTAATGAGTACTGAGCCATTACTTGCCCTGAGTAGTTAAAGGGAAAAGAGGAGAATAAGTTAGAGGTATGTGTGATTAACTTTTGGGAGTCACCTAGTAAAGATGAAAACTATATTAGGCCCATAGATTTATGGGATTCTGAGAATAAAGAAAAAGGATAGAAAGCAAAGTTGATTACACAAAGTGGTAGGGCAGTGCCAGAGGTAGATAAATAGCCAAATTCTAAGCCATTACCCATTGAAAGGGAGTAGAAGGAGGATCAGATCCTTAAATAGCTAAAGAAAACTCCTGCTTTGGAAAGGATTTGCTCAAACAATCACCCTTCCACAAATAGAAAGTAGTAGAGGCCTTATACTAGTCAATTGTAGCTATAATTATTTCACCTTCAAAGCTATTTGACTTGGTTAGAGGAAGCTGACCGGTGTCTAGCAAGTGTACTAGATCGGCTAGTAATATAGGGAAATATAGATTAAGACCCCAAAATATCATACCCAAGGGAACATGGATTGCTAAGGATAATATCTATATGTGAATTAAATTAATCCGAGATTGTTTCCCAAATATTTTTTGATTTAAAAGAAAAAATTAAACAAAACAAAAACTAAAATTAAACTAACATGAATTAAAAACAAAACTATGACTGAAATTCTCTTGCTAAAGAAACTATCAACTTTAACTTTCATTGTAATGACTTAATGAAAAGAGAAACACAAGTGATTATGAAGAATTCAGATGAATAAAACCAAAAAACTTTACTCAAGATTATCATTCCAACCATTAAAATTCTCTTATTTAGAATAATTCAACACTTAGCATAGAGATCTGAATTAATCCTCCTAGATGTCTATTAAATCCTTTTTCAAGTAATTTAACTTTCACCTATTCTTAGTTATACTTTTTCTTAATCTTAACTTACTTTAATTAACACAAAATTATCTCTTATTCAGAACATAATCATGCATCAATCCAATCAAACTAACCTAAGAATATGCATATCCATGATCAAACCAAAAGTCAATTATTAACCAATAATTAATTAAGCTAACAACCAAACTTTAGTTAAATAATGATAAAAATATGCTTAAAAACTAAGAAATAATCAAACTTGCATTAAAATTAAGCACAAGCTTAAGTTATAATAATAAAAGTTAAGGATTGAAGTATCCTCTAGCAAAAGTTAAAGGAAACTACTCACTAGACATGTTTAAAACCAAAACAAAGCTTTAAGAAAACAATAAAAATAGAGAAAATAGAAAACAACATAAGAAAAACTAAAAACTAATGAATTCTTGATAACTAATCATCCATGCCTTTGGTGTTAGAGTCTTCTATTTATAGGCAAAATATGTTGTAGAAGTTTTCTAAACTTCCTCAATTGGAATAGGAAAGGAATCCTTTTTGAATTAGAAAATCTGGAAATCCTTCGTAGCATGGGAAAGAAAATACATGGCCACTTAATTTTTCTCTTTGGTGGATGCACTGCCATGTATCCTTTATTTTGGGATACACGACCACTTGATCTCCTTTGAAAAGTCACACACGGCCACTCCTCTTCTTTGAGCAAAATTGATACGTGGCTACTCATTTTTCCAACCTATGCATCACACGACTACTTATGAGTCTTCTGGACTTCACGTCTAATTTCTTATATGAATTTCCTAAATTTACAGTTTTGGCCCAAATCTTATTGCCTTTTTGCAATTAAGTTATTTTTCTTGCAAAATAACCTTGAAAAACACCAAAATTCACAATTAACTCTAAAAACATAAAATTTACCAATTAAACTCAAATTTAACCTAATTAACACAAAATTAACTCAATTAAACACCTAAAAACATATTAAAAACATTATATAAATGACCATTATCATAAGCACGGCTGCAAATATTATGTATACCAATGAAGATATTTTCATTAAAGGTCGGGACCACAATCGTCCTTTGTACTAAAGGCTCAAGTTAATATAAAGCATATAACATGTGTGATGGTGGATGATAGATCTTTAATTAATGAGGGTTTGCTGGTGGCACTTTCATCTTTTGAGTTAAATAATTCCATGTTAAGTAAGTCTGATATGGTAATCATAGCCTATGATAATTCTCGAAGGCAAACAGCAAGTACTTTTAAGGGTGATCTGAAGACTAGGTTGATTTGCACTGAGATGGAATTTGTAGTGTTTCCAATACCTGCTAACTTTTCTATGTTGTTGGGAAGACCCTGGTTTCACAAATTAAGAGGAATTCCATCTACTTTTCATCAAATGATTAAGATTCCAGATGAAGGTAAATTGGTTACCATAATGGCTACCAAGGAGAACTAGTTTTCTATGTTGAGAAAAGCAAATCAACCATTCAATAGGTTCCATGAAACTGCCATTAGTATTGATGATGGAAATGAGTAGGAGTCTACCCCTCAAGTGGTAAATATGATGAAGAAAATGAACTTTTTGCCAAGAGTTGGATTGGGTAAAGAGTTTTAGGGCCTTTCTGAAGCTATTACTACAATAGGACATACCAGCCAAAAGGGATTGGGCTATAAAAAATCTGATGCTAAGAACAAAAGCCTGTCAAAGCTAAAGAATATACCACTCATTCTTGATAGCTTTGTGCTTGCATCTATTGTATCTTAGTATTGTGGTGAAATTAAGCCTGTGTTGATTGAGGGAAAGGTTGTTCATGGGTTTGAGATATTTAATTATGTTTTTGTTTGGATCAATGGAACCATCAAGCCTATTAGAGGGTTTTGGGATGAAGAAATTATGATCGAGCTATTTAAATGGGATGATGCTCCTGAAGAGCTTATAAATATAGAACTATTTGCTTTCAAGGTCCAAGGGGAGGAGAAAGTTGAATTTGAAATTCTTGTGCTTTAGTTGAGTAAGGATATCACAAAAGCATATCAGAAGGCTCTGCATCCTATGCGCCATAGTGAGGAAAGTGTTAGCCATGCGAACTGATAAAACATGTGAAAGGAAAATATGTATAAATAATAAAGAGTTTTATATGGATGAACAAAATGCAATGATAGTCTTTAATTTGTTGATAATAAGTTGTATAGTAAAATGTGTAAGTATATGAAATAATAGTAATTAAAACAATAAATGAAGCATATATAAGGATAATTTTAAATAAAAAAAATGATAACAAATACTGATAATATTAATAGTACTAGCGGAGTGATAACCCTAAATAATATAATGTAAACAGGAAAAATGAAAATGAAAAATGATATAAAAAAACAAATAAAGGATAATTAATTATAATAAAATAAAAAATGATAAAAAATAAATAATAAAAAAAGAAAAAGAAAGGAAGGAAATTAAGAGAGCACTTACTTGGAAGGGAAGCCCATTTGAAGAAGTATAATAAGGAAATGAGGAAGCTTGAAGGATATTTATAGGCTAAGGGTGAGTCACTCCCTTAACTCATTTGACTTACATCATTGGGCCTTGAGTCATTTTTAAACCACTTAGGTGATGCATTTTTGATGTAGATATCCATGAACATGTGGAAAAAAGAGTGGAAAAACCAAAGGATCCATTGAGGTTTCCAAATGGACCAATTACAAGGAGTAAAACCAAGAAGAGCAAAAAGAAATTATAAGCATTCATATAATCATTCATTGAGAAAGTTGTCTTCTGTCGTGAGTGTGACATCCCTCGCAGGCATGATCGAGACCAAATGAGCAATGTCTGATGGAATATGACATGATATGTTCATGGTAATCGTGCAGCGAAAAAACGATAAAAACAATCATACATGCCAAACAATTCTATGACAAGAATCGAAACATGTAATTTTAGGGTTTTTAAAACTTACAACTTTTGATGCCTTTTAATACTTGAATTTGGTGATGACCAGCAACTAAGATGACTTTTTCCTCCTTAGATCTTGATCACCAATGCCAAGGAACAACCTTTTACGCCACTCCCTCTATTCTCACACACACACACTTGCAAAGATGGCTTAAAATAGAGATTGCTAGCTCTCTTTTAAAGTATTGTGTAATGGCAATTGTTTGAAGCTACAAGACTTGATCTTGTACTTCTTTTAGGTGCTATTAATGCCCAAGAACACAAGAAAGCAAGAAAGAATCCTTCTCCATGTGTATTTCGGCCAAGAGAAAATTATGTGAGGGAGAGAAGGTTTTCACGCAAAAACCAAAGAAAAACTAAGGTTTTTTCTTTTCTCTCTCCTTCAATATATATCATTTTATTTTTTAAGTGATAAATTTAAAATCAACTACTTAGAGATCATTAATTTCAGCCTTTATCACTTCTTTAAAATAAGAGATATATATTGATTCAAATTCTTTTGATTTAATCCAAGATAAATACATAAGACATTTAATCAAATAATATCACTTAATAAAGAAATTCACATGTGCCGAAATTCCTTCAATATTTATCTTGGAATTTCGGCTAAGACATCCCTTAATTAAGTATTTTAATTTGATTTAAATAACATTAGGATTTAATACTCAATTAACTTAATTAATACAAGATAATTAATTAATTGAAATTAAACCTAGTAGGCTGAATTTTTCTCTCTCATGGACCAAGGTCTAATAGCAATTTTAAAACCATTACATACATTAATTTGACTTTAATTAAAAGACCAAATTAATGCCCAATACTTTATTCAAATATTTTAAGCCCAATGCTTTGTGTGCAATCCTATAGGTCCATTTAATGTTGGCAATGAATTAATAAATTAATTCAAAGGCTATATATATTCTCTAGCAAGATATTATAGCATTCCAAATTAAAAGAAAATGCATATGGCATTTAGTGACCTAATGCAATTTTGCATAGTCCCTTACCCATAAATATCAGAATTAATATATGGCATGGAACTAGTCATCCTTATATATATTAATTCCTTTCTTGATATTCCAGTGACACTGAACTCTCAGATAAATAATGATTACTCATTATTTCATCTCGGTATGGCCATACACTTCTCAGTTCACTGATCAAATGGCCGATGATATTTTCTCTCTTATCAATAGGGGTAATCCCTTCACTTCTCTCATGCTCTCTAACCTGAATTAATGCATACCCAATCATACCCATACTTGTCACTCTGTTACGAGCACGTTAGGTGTATGTCAAAGTGCACAGTAATTAATAAAGAGTTTCATAGAGATTTTAGGTCTAAGAACTCCGATACAAAACTTGCATATGAGAAACATTTATGACTTGTACCATGTAGTGTTCTCATGAGCGGATCGTATCCAGATACCATATTCTTTAACATGTATCTATGATCTCTGATTGACACTCTTGTCCTAATGATCCATAAGACTGAACTCGTAATATCAGAAAGAGCATACTAGTCTTAATTCATTGTTATTCCCATAACAATGACTAACTAGGGATATTTAGAATGAAGTCTCATTTTTTTCAAGGTTTTACAACCATGTGCCTCACACATGATAACTTAAACCGAAACAACATTCTTGGATAGTTCTATCAATTGATATGCATAGGAATACAATAGATAAAACAAATGCCTAATTTTATTAATTCAAAGTGTTTTATTACAATGCATTGGGGCTAGGGCTTACACTAACAATGTCGACTCTGAAGTTATTGAGAGCCAATTTGGAGGAGTTTATCAGGGCTTGAATATGGTACATATGTTGGGAATTATGGTGGACCATAAAGAGAATCTTTGAGTATGTGCATTGCAAGTGCAATGCTTAAAGTTTGGGCCTATTTTTTTTAGTCGGGCTTTATTTTAAGTTTTATGTAAGACTTAATTGAACTAAGAGTGTATAGTTTTGGACTTATTGATTGGGCCTTCCAGGCAACCCATTCATTTGGTCTTAGATTTATTTTAAGTTATACTAATTAAGCTAGGATTTAAGGTCTATTTAATCTAGCCTGTTACCTAATTACTCTAGGTTAATTCTTTACTTATAAATACCTTGTAATGTTGTACTTGGCGATAAAGATTATAGACTTTTTATTATTGATTAATGAAATTGATTCATGTGTGAATTGTTGCTTATCAAGGTGAGTGTTCTTACTTTGATGTTGTTTTAAGAATTGGGTTATTCAAGTTTTACTTGTGTAATTCTATTATTTATCTTATTTCTACCTTAGGTTTTAATTTTCTTTGGAATTAAGGTTTGAAGTATTTATCCTTTCAGATTGCATGTTAATTTTATGAACAACTAAATCGATAAGGGGTTTGGGATTCTTTTTAAATCTTAGGGTTCTACGTCATTTGGTATCAGAGCTTAAGGTTGCTGCTCGAAAAAACTATCAGTTTTTATTTTTTATTATATTCATAGTTAAGTTGAATATTGCTTGACAAAAAAATCATGTGTACTATTTATAGTATTATTTATCCAAATTTTAGTGACAAAAAAAGAGAAAATTTCATTGATACCAGTATATCAGAAATTTGAATATCAAAAATTTAGTTGAAAGAAAATTGAAAAGATTTGCAATCCAACGACAAGTTTCCAATTTTTTAAAACAATTAGGTAGAGCTAGTGTAGGTTGAGTTAGAGAATTTAGGACTCTAGTTTGGTTTCTTCCTTACGAGGAACCAAATCCATGACACTTAGTTTCAAATTCATCTTCTTTGCATTCTTAGTTATCTTTATTGTTAAATTGCTTATTTTTGCTTCCATAAATATTGTTTGAGTGGTAAAATTGCTTCTTATTGCTCATTTGCACATAAAATTCAATTATACACATTATCTTCATCTTATGTGTAACGTTTTGAAAAGTTCTATCGAAAATTTTTATGACTCATCATGCCTATCAGGCTTACTACAATTGTTGTGATTGTTACGCTCGCAACATTTTGGGATATTTCTTTACTGTCACACTCGCGACATACATCACGCTCGTAATAGAGGTAAATTTTTGTCTCTAAAATTTTTTGTTAAACTTTATTTTATTTGTTTCATTGAATTTTCTTGTATTCTTTACATAAGTCTTGCTTGATTTACATTCCAATAGTGAAAAAAGGCAAGAGTGTGTGAGGACATTCAAGAAGGTAAAGGTCTTATTGTATGAAATGCTATCGGAGTGACATCACTTGAGTCTAAACACGTGAGGGAGTATTTGTGAGATTTTATCTAACATATTTTGCAAATTTATATAATGTCTGAAGAGACTAACAAGAAGAGAATATCTCTTGAATAGGTAGCTTATTCGGTCCAAGCAATGTATGGAACGTTTGAGAAATTTATGCAGGATATAGGTAGTGTGAATGATAGATCAGAATGGTTGAAAGTGAGCACAACTAGTAACTCGAGAAGGATGGCTAGGAGAGGTTGATAGGTTAATGATAATGATAATGCTGAGCTTGATGATTAGGAAGAAGAAGAAGAAGAAGAAGTATGTTCAGTGAGGGGACAATGAAAAAAAGGAAAGATAGAAGGGATAGCAACTTGAGTGCCATCAAGATAAATATTCCATCCTTCAAAGGTAGGAACAATGTTGAGGAATATTTAGAAGGGGAAAGAAAGGTAGAGATGATATTTGAATGTCATAATTATTCTGAGGATAAGAAGGTTAGATTAGTTGCTATTGAGTTCTCTAATTATGCACTAATATGGTGGACTGAGTTGAATAAAAGTAGGAGGAGGAATGGAGAATTTATAGTTGCTAATTGGGAAAAGCTGAAAAGAATAATGAAGAAGAGGTTTGTGCCTAGTTATTATTATAGAGAAATACATCAATGATTACATAGGCTCACTCAAAGGACTTGATCTATAGAGGATTACCATAATGAGATAGAGATGTTGATTACGGCCAACCTAGAAGAAGAAAAAAAGCCAGTAATGGTTCAATTTTTGAGTGGATTAAATAGAGAGATATAATATAGTGGAATTAAAGCATTTCATTACCATGAAAGAGTTGGTGAATATGGCTATGAAGTTAGATAGATAATTAAAGTACAAAGGAAGTACCAGAAGTAACACTTTGAGTTCCATATCCCAATGGAATTCGAGATGGAACAAGGGAGATAACAAAGCTGCTCAAAAGTCTTTTGGTGAAAAATAGAAAGTCAAAGACAACAAAAGTGGCACACTTGAAACAAAAGGTATTTCTAGTGTAACCTCTTCTAATACTAAGCATAGAGATATTAGATGTTTTAGATTTTTAGGAGTAGGGCATATTGCATCTCAATGTCCTAATAAGAGTGTTATGCTAATTATGGAGAATGAAGAGATTAAATCTGACCATGAGAGTGATTCTGATTCTATGCCTAGTTTAGAAACTGTGTTTAATGATGAAATAGAATTTGATAAACATGGTGAATCATTGGTAGTTAGGCATGCTTTGAATTTACAATTTAAGGAAGAATCTGATGATGATAAAAAAGAGAACCTATTTCATATTAGATGTAAGGTGCATAATAAGGTGTGTAGCTTAATCATTGATGGGGGAAGTTGTACTAATGTTGCTAGTACTACACTAGTCAACAAACTAGGACTAAAGTGGATGAAACACCCTAGACCATATAAGCTATAAAGGTTGAATGATTGTGGGGAAGTGAGGGTCACAAAGCAGGTCATTATTGCTTTTTCAATGGGTAAATATCATGATGAGATGATTTGTTATATGGTACCAATGCATGCTGGGCATATCTTACTTGGGAGACATTAGCAATTCGATAGGAGAGCTATTCATTATAGGTATAAGAATAGGTATTCATTTAAGATGAATGGGCATAATATTGCCTAATCTCCTTTGACACCCACAGAAGTGTATGAGGAACAATTGAAACTCCAAAGGTCACTTAAGGGGGAAAAGGGTAGTAAGGCCAAAAAGGTAAAAGAAAAAGAGAGACAAGAGGTCAAGAGAGAAAAGAAAGAATATGGCCTACTAGTGAGTGACTGTGTAGGTAAGAAAAAGAAAGAGAGATACGTAGAAGAGAAAAGTCACAAGAAATGACTTCTGTTGTGGGTTTGACATCTATTATGAGTGTAACAAGAGGTGCAGAGAGAAAAAAGTGTTCTTTTTTATGCAAAAGAGAGAGATATCAAAAGAGCTTTCGAGTCAAGAAAGTTTCTCTTAATACTCTGATTCAAAGAGATCTTCTTAAATCTGACTAACCTTAACCAAAGTTTTCCTTGTTGTGTTGTTTCCTTATTGCAGGAATTCAAATATGTCTTGCCCGATGAGATTCAAAAAGGGTTACCACCTTTGAGAGGGATTGAGCATCAAATCGACTTCATTCCAGGAGCGACCATTCCAAATAAGCCAACCAACGCCCCAATTTGCACCCACAAAACATGTAAATTAAAGATCTATTTGTTATTATAAAATAATTTTTTTACCTTAAAATTGATTAATGCGGTTTTTTTTTTCTAAAGCCCCATGGGTCCATTGGCATCATTCTTTTTATCCAAAAATACACCTAAAATCCAACCTTTTGTGAATATGCATGCAAAAACCAATGTCCTTACCAAAATGGGATTAATAAATGCCACGATTTATGTTTGATTTATTTAAATATTGTGTGTTTATAGTGTGCTATTTAATTCATTACCTCGTAATGCATTGGAAGAGGATTGGAATAATTAACTATAAGTAGTGATTTATTTAAGCATCAACCAAGTATGTAAGTAAGGGTGAAGGTCGAACTATCTCTGGTTTTGGCTTCAAAAGGTAAGACATCACTTTCCCAATGTTTTATTGGATGATAAATCTGTAATACATGCCTTGTAATGCTTAGCAAATGCTTTATAGGTTTGTCACTAGCAAATGAATAGGGATACCCTGATATGCCACCTTATACCTTTTTAAGGCTCAAGGCATTACAAATTGGATTAAATCCCTATCCATTATGAAGCAATTGATCTTCACATGTCAAACGAGCCTTGATTAGGTTTTGAACCCTAAAAGTAGGTTTTGAAGAATAAATTGAATGCCTACGGGGTTCGACATGTGTCACACCATGTAGTCTCAGAGAATTTTATGGTGTTTTTCATTTTGGACCCCTTTGTACAACTGTGAATTTGCATTTCTCCTAACGGTGCGGATGTTAGTCACTTTTACTCAGCTATTGACTCTTAACAAAATTACCAAATGGTAAATCCATATTTTTCACAAAGAAATGAATGCCCTTAGTAAAGGGAGATAGGAGTCAATATGGGTTTCATGAGCTAGGATCAATCGGAGGATAGAGCATGAAATCTTACAAAAAGAGAGCTTACCCGATCGTATCGAGTGTTAGCACTCTAAGGCTTAAGTTTATAAGCGGGGAGGAGTGGATAGAGAGTGAAATGTTAAAAACCAGATGCCTTATTTAAGAATGAACCTATTATTTATAGAGTTAAGGACTCCAATAGTAATTGTGAACAATATACCTACTCTGTAGCAGGTATAAGTTGGCATAAATGTGATGGTAATTTGATAGTGGTGTGTGTTAAATGACCTTAGCGTGTTAGGGACTAGTCACATCCGATCGGATAGCCTCATTTAGTGCATCCCAACTAATTGGCTAGGGAAGCCTTGGTATTCTTAGGCCTTTTTAGTGTTGGGCCTTCTTAAACTACCCTTGATGGGTTAAGCCTAGCTTTATTTATTTAGGTGTTATCAATTATGATTAAGTATAAATTGCAAAATATTTGAGTATATTGTAACATAAAACAAAAATTTACTGAACCAAATCGGTAATATTATTCATAAGGAAATGCAAAAATTTCAATAGTAAGATGCTTTTTGTCATCATCCAAAGAAGAGCTACCACCGTACAATCTTTAATAATAACAACAACAACATAGTTAGTGTAGAGGTTTTAAGTTCAAATTTTTTATTTTTAAAAAATAGTTACATGTAATAAAACAAAGAATTTTGACATTAAATGGAAAAGAATTATAATTATGTATAAAATATGGTGAAATTCAAGTCACATAAAAAATGCAATATAAAATTTTCCATTAACTGTAAAAATTAAAAATCTTTCTAATAAATTTCTCAAATTAAACTTATTATCTTGTATATAGAAGTTGATCGAAATTAAGAGAATAATAGAATTCTATTTGTGCCCGAGATTAAATATTGATTTGTACTTTGCATATAATATTTTATATTTTACCTAATTTTGATCAATCTAATAAAACGTTAATATGTATTGTATATATGTGAGAATGTTAAGAAAAATACATATTTATCAAAATTCTTTTTTACAATGTGTATGATAATATCTAGTATCTCTATCCAATACTTCATGCCTAAGATTTAGGAAAAAAAGGCCCAATGGTCAGTTAATTTGCCAATCTACCTAGAGGTGTCAGTCCGATCGGATAGCTGACACAAATGGTGGCACCTATCTATTGACATCCCCAACACACGCCCCTCCTATATCTATTCAGCCACCATTAGTGCTAGCCTATTAGGCTATGTACTTGAGTGATTAAGGTACTTACTAACCATCTCCTTTTATATAACCCCATTCTTAAAAGTTAATGCCATTTTGAGACCTTATTTGTGTAAAATTTCTCTCTCTAAAAGCCTTATTGACTTAGGTATTGGAGTGTTTATCTTGGTATGACCAAAGACTCTTTTTGGTTTTTTAGTCAATTACTTCTTTCTCATTGGAACATGAGAAATATCATTTGGTTCTTTCATTAAGAGAAATGGGAGATTCACATAGGCAATCTGGACACTCTAAGTTTAAAGCTGATGATCACCTTGATGATGACTGCAATAAACCTAGGTCTACTACTGAGGGGAATAATGCAGATAAAACCCCTCCAAGAGCTTTTGCCCAAGGAAATATCATGAGTGCATTCAACAAAGAATTCAATGCTTAAACTGATTAAAGGATCTCATAAAGATCCGTGGAGATTTTAGTAGAAGTATAATCAAGTCCATCTAGAAAGAAAAATAGCCTAAAACTTTAATAAGAGAATTTGAAGGTGAAAGAAAAAGATGGAATGTTGGCTATCACAGGAGCACATCTTTGAGCATTAGAGAGCCCATCGAAGACCATAAGTCCAGCACATGATCTGATGCACGCAAGATTTGTAGAAGTGAAAAAGGGAAGGGAAAATTACCATTTCTGGACAGGAGTTATTCCTCTTGAAATGACCCAACCTACAGCCCAAAGAGATCGCCATTACCTTTTATTAACTTAGCTAATAATCTCGGATACATATGCACTCCAAAGAGAAGAATGATGAAGAAGGCCAAAAAAATGACTCGATAGTTGATCAGAATGAAAAATGGTTTTGATAACAAGTTAAAAAGTTCAGTCTCGAGCATCCGAAGAGGTAGTTATTCGATGGTAACACTATCTCACCATTGAGTAATGAGATCTAAGATGCTGAACTACCGAGCATATTGAAAGAAATCAAGATGGCTATGTATATTGGAAAATTTAACCCTAAATGCCATATTTCTGAATATCTAACACAAGTGCAGATGTACTCATTCATTGATCGAATTTTTTACCGAGTGTTCCCTATGACGTTGGTAGGTGACACTTTGGATTTTTTCTATGATTTTCCTCCAAAATAAATCCACTACTTTAGGTGACGCTACAATTTATTTACCATGATTTCATCATGTAGATCGGGAAACCTAAGACTGTTAATGATTTGTGCAATTTAGTATAAAGACTAGATGACACACTGAACAAGGTTGTAGGGACTAGATGAGTTCACTTAAAGTTCTAGATTATCATAAGCATGGTATTTATTGTTAATGTTGAAGACTTATATTATTTTCATTCATTGTGAGTGTTTCTACAATTTGATGATTTCTCATAAGAGTTTGTCCATAGAATTTTGGTTCCCCATTAAGCTTTATAGATTAGCACTGGTTTGTTTATCCATATAGGTATCAGGATAAGCTCCATTCTGGATTGATAGCTGTAATGGCTCAATCCACATTGAAGAGAAGGTCTAGAAGGGTGCAGTCATCTTTGGGGTTTCATAAATGTATTGGAGGGCATTTATGTTATGTCTTCTTATTTCAAAGTTTGGTGATAAGTATGAATTATATAATGTTTTTAGTATGTTTTTAGGCGTTTAAGTTAGTTAATTTGGTTTAATTTTGGTTAATTTATAGTTTAAATGTTTAAATTTGTGTTTTATGAGCTAATTATAAGTTTTGGTATTTTTTAGGGTTAATTTACAAGAAAAATGACTTAATTGTAAAAAAGCAAGAAGATTTGGGCCAAAACTGTAAAATTGGAAAAGTTATGCTAGTAAAGTATACGTGAAGTATAGTGAAGCAATGAGTGGCTATGCATTTCAAGTTGTGCCATGCATGGTAGAGCATGAGAAGAAGGAAAAATGTGAGCGGCCACTCTAGCCCTATGAGAAAAATGCACGGCAGTGCATCCTACAATGCAGTGTTTTGCTTAGCCATACAAAAGAAGTCCGATGCATCGAACGATTTTCCAGTTTAGGAAGAATTCTTTTCCTATTCTAATTCAGGAAGTTTAGAAGACTTCAATGAATTATTTTGCCTATAAATAGACGACTCAAACACCAAAGCAAGATCATCAAGGGAAAGATAGAGTTCAATAGTTTTAGTTTTTTTTACATAGTTTTTCTTATATTTTTATTCAGTGTTTTTCTTTTCAACTTTGTTTTAGTATTAAACATGTTTAGTGAGTAATTTTTCTTCTTTTGCTAATGGATATTTGAAATCTTATATTTTCATTGTTATGACTTGATTGAGCTTTAATTTCAATATCAGTTGATTATTTCTTGGTTTTAAACATATTCTTCTCCTTAATATTGATTGTTGGTTTATTGATTCAATAACTAAAAATTGGTTTAAACATACTTAATGATTTGTATGTTCTTGGATTAACTCTTTAGTGTCAATGCATGATTGTTTTCTTATTTTGAGCTAATTATGTATTGGAATTATTGATTAATACTAAGAGAGGAGGAGCTAAGAATAAATTGGAATTGAATTTTCTTGCAGAAGAGTTTAATGAATTTTTAGGATTTTAACTGGATCTTTATGCTAAGTATTGAGTTGTTCTTAATAAGAGAATTTAATGCTTAAGAAAGATAGTCTTATTTCAAGGTACCAGGCTTTATTTCATCTAGTTTTTTTCCATTATCACTAGTGTTCCTATTGAATTTAAGTCTTTACAATGAAAGTTAAGGTGGATAGTTCCTTTAGCAAGAGAATTTCAATTATCATTTTGTTTTTAATTCAAGTTTATTTTATTTTAGTTTTTGTTTTATTTAATTGTTTGTTTAGTTTAATTTTTGCCTTTAAATTGAAAATATTTGGGAAAAAATCTCAGATTAATTTAATTCATACATAGGTATTTTTGCTTAGCAATCCATGTTTCCTTAGGTACGATATTTGGGGTCTTAATCTATATTTTCCTATATTACTAACCGATCTAGTACACTTACTAGACACTAGTCATTTGGTATTGGCTAAGATATGGCATGTAATTATAGCCTGTATTATTATTATTATCATTATTATTATCATTATTATTATTATTATTATTATTATTATTATTGTTGTTGTTGTTGTTGTTGTTGTTGTTGTTGTTGCTGCTGCTGTTGTTGTTGTTTGATCTTTGTGAGGCTTATGTTGTTATTAATGGTTCTGTATGTCTTGTGGATTAGGGTGTTACACCTAGGTCTAAGATCATCTTGATATTGAGCTTATTGTTGTTTATTTCCTTTTTGATTCTCGGGAGGTACATTAGGAGGTAGTGGTTGATCATCCATATTTTGAACTTGATTTTCCCTTCGCCTTTTATACATTGTCCTCTTGATTTTAGGATCAATTGTTGCAATCTCAATCTATTCATACACCAATATCATCTAAAAAGAATAAATAAATAAATAAATAAATAAAGGAAAAAAATACAAATAATTAATCAAAATAGACACAAAAATACCAATTCCCAGCAATGGCACCATAAACTTGACCGAACGTCAGCAAATGTACTGAATCAACAAGGTAATATAGAGGAATACACTTAAGATCTCAAGAATATCATACTAAGAGATTGTGTTTATGTGATAAAATTGATCAATTAATTATATATGTAAAGAATTCCCTAATTGTTTTTGTTGATTAAAATTATAACTACTCAAATTTAACTAGACAAAATAAAATGAATTAAAAAGAAAATGCAATGCAATCCAAAGTAATAAAAATAGAGAATAGAGATTAAGATAAAACAATCACTTAAAAAGTTGCTCAAGTCTCTAATCCGCCGTATACCTAATGCAATTTATATTTTTAACATAAAATTAATATGGTATATATGTGGATGACCCAACAAAAGTTAAGTTTTTCATTCCAAAGCCAACTATTCTAATAATTTGATTTCCCATTTGAGGGCCAATCCAACAGTTAACCTAAGCACAGGTCTTAAATATCCTAGATATAGATTGATTTCACATTATGGGGCTAATCAAATAGCTAGCTTATTCACGGGGTCTTAAATATCCTAGATATGGATTGATTTTCCATTTTGAAGCCAATCAACCCAATATCCATTCATTCCTCACTTATTTCAGGATCTACAATGTAATTACTATAGATCTAATAGCATGTATTCTAGAATAACATGCAAAAACAAAGCATTCAAACATTCAACCCAAACAAGCAAAAATTGATTTGCATAATATAAGAGAACGATAAAATACTTGCATAAAATGAACATTTAGATCATCACAAAGAGGAATAAAATGTTTAATCATAAATTGATATTGAAATAGCTCAAAGTTTTATATAGGTATGAGGATTCATAGATCCCTAAGTAAGAAGTTCACTACTCACTACACATTGAAGAAAATAAAGAGAAAAGAGAGAAAAAAACTAGGAAACCCATTTGTTGAATTTGGAGATTAAATCTAAACTAGCCTCTCTTATTTAATCTCAGGAACTCTTGATTAAAACTAAACTAAAGCTATGATTAACTAATGAAAATCTGGCGTTTAATCTATGAACACTATTGAAATTAATGAAAATAAAGTGTTTATAATTGAAGAAAATAGTGAAAGCCCTAAAAAGTATTGAAGAAACTACAGAGAAAACTTAAATATTTATCTCCTTCTCTCATTTACCAAACAAACTCTGCTTTTTAGATCAATTTATCTATGTCATGACCAAGTTGTTACACTTGTACTTTTGAATGGGTTATGGTTGGAACTAGTTGGTCTCAGCCATAACCAATGCTTCGAGACTAATTTCTTCAAAAAGTGTTGGGTTCATGGTTGGAACAAAACTATCTTAGCCTGACCTTTAATGAAATGGTGAGTTTTGGAAAATCTTCGATGGTCACGGTTAGAGCAAAATTGTCTCGGCCATGACTTGAGCCCAATTTCTACACAAAGGTAAAAATTTTCACTAATAAGTCCATTTTCATTCAATAAACATCAAATTAATCCAATTTGGCAAAGAGATTGGAAATAAACACATTAAACACTAAAAACATAAAAAACGAGGCAAAAACATAGATAAAAACACATTAAAAACAGACACTAAATTAGGTTATCAAATACATTTCTTCTTGATCGATGTTTATCCCGATTGATGAATTTTCTCAATGATTATGTTTTGCATTCATCTTGAATTCATTATTTCTCGATTGATGTTATCCCGATTGCATGAACCATATCTTAATCATTTGATTGATGTTCTATTCATTTTTCCTTCCGGATCGATGCCTTCCCTATCGACACCCTCCCAATCTCATGATTGATGAATATTTCCCTAAAGTGGATTATACTTCAAAGAAAATAACTTTATCCTAAACGAATACAATGTAATAAACTAACTTTGTGTTCCCATTGATTTGGTCAAGCATGCATATAAGTCTTTGAAATCTTTATTAATCTCAAGTTAGTCACATTTTTTAAGTGTTCATTTAAACTTGATGAATTCACATATTACTTATGAGATATTCCCTACATAGCATAAAAAGAAGTACAATAATTTGATAAATACATAAACCTCTTACACTATTTTTCGTTACCAGGCTTATTAACATCCTTGATAAAGTGTTCCTTATTGTCACTCTTGGAAGAAGGGTTATGCAAGGTAGTAGGATGCTCTATGAAGTTGAAATCTTGATCAAGATAGTGCCTTTCACACTCTAATTGAATGTGAGTGATAAGGTCACTTTCAAGGTCCACTAGTTGATCCATTAATTTGTCTTTTTGTTCAGTGAGCTCCTTCAGATGAGTCTAATGAATAAAATTCAATCTTATTTGAAGCTTTTAATTGATAGACTCCACCAAACTGACCTTTTTTGTAGCTCCCTTACCTATGCCAAGAGCTAACTCGCTTGAAAGGAGAGCTCCCCAATTTGAGTGGTCTATTCAGCGTTAACTAACTCAAGCTGGGAAGCATGATCGGCCTTAGCAGCCTCAAACTCTTCCTTAAGCCTCTACTTTGAGTGGGTCTTGTCAAGAAGCTTCTTCTTCCATGCCAAATTCTTACTATCACACCCTTCTTAGAACAGTCTTTTCCGATGTGAAACTTAGCCGAAATCGGTACGTTTTTTTTAACCGAACAATTCGAAACACTTAAAATACTCTTGCATTAATTCCAGAATCATTCGACAGTCTTGTAAACAATTAAAACATATACAAAAATAATTTCATACCAAAAGCTTACATTAAACACTCATCCATCAATAATAAAAATACAGTCAAATTACAATTCAGACTTTTACCTTAATAGTCTAAGTATATACATGCCAAAATACAACTCAGTCTTATACAAAATCTTCTTTTCCGATCTGGCTCCATTATGTACTAAGCTCCCACAACACTTCATAACCTGCACGCAGTAAACACTACGTGCTGAGCACTAAATATGCCCAGTGGTGACTACTAATCCAAGAATTTTCCAGAATAAAGCATAATTACATAATTTATGCTACTATTATTCTTATTTCATTTAACACTTTCTCTCACTTTAATTAACATTAATTTATTATTAACCCGCACTTTACTTTACACTATCTTCTAATTTACTTTTACCTTATTTATTCTTTACTATAACTTTTACTTTTTTCTTATCTTTTTAACCACAATGATATAATTATCGTTTCATTTAGCAATATGTATTGGTACTCAAGTCTTAATGATACCAAATTAGACTATTTTATTTCTTAGCTTATTGTCCAATTATTCAATATGTATTTTAATTACCCTTCTTGATATATATATATATATATATATATATATATATATATATATATATATATATATATATATATATATATATATATATATATATATATATATATATATATATATATATATTCTTTAACTAATAAATACATCACTATTTAAAAGCTTCTAAGTTTTATTGTAAAGTGATATGGCTATTTTGGAGTACTTTGCAGTCAAAACTTTCTTTCCTTTTTTTATTCATTTACTTATGCTCACTTATTGTTTAGGACTTATATCTTTTACTTTTTCCTCATTGAACAATTCTATGTTTTTTTTATCGTTTTACCTTTCATTTAACTTGTCTTTCAGAAATATATTTGCTTAAGCATCAAATTTCATTTAATATCATTGCCAAAACTTTTTAACGTTAAATACAAAATTAATATTATTTTCCAAACTTGTCAGTACTATTCATGATAGTAATTGGTACAGGAAATACCAATTAATTAAATTTATCTTTCTCATGTAAAACAAAATACAATTTAAATTATTTTTCATTATAAAAGCTTGACTTAATCTTTATTTATTATTTTATTCTTATAAAAAATTTCTTTTTCTTTTTCCTTATTAATCATACTTTTGAGTAATTTTACAGATTTATTTCAACTTTACATTTTCTTCGAAACGAATCATTCTTCATTATAACTTTTTATATTCAATTTATTTAAGCAATATTGATTTATTCATTTCGATGCGCCCCTAGTGCAATATAACAGGATTCTCAATAAAGATACTCGGGACAAGACCCAAAGGTCTCACTGAACAGATAGAGAGATGATCTCGGAAGATTAAGTCTCACAGAGCAGAAAACAGATACACTTTCACTTTCACTTTACACTAAAGCTATGAAGATCAAAGATCCTACTCATAGCAAAGCAAGTCGCCATGACTTGCACCACGGTACAGAGGTGTCCCTATGGCTAGCCAATTATATCCTAAATAAGAATAATATTTCATGCTTATCGCTAAAGGCAAAATAATCAATTATATTTACAATAATTTTTTTAAATATTTAAAAATCTTTAATTTCTTTCTTTTATTTATTACTACACTTTATTTCTGATCAAATGCACTCTTTTGTGCCTTTGACTATTCAATAACTTTTTCTCCTTTTGTTCACTTTATATTTTTCAGTCAGTTTTGTGAATTATTCTTTGATAATTCACTCAGATACTTAGGCTTTTCAGTCTTTTATACAAATTATAAATTATGAATTATGATATTATAATTCACAATTTTCTTTTATTCTTTTTGTATAATTCTTTGCGAATTATTTTTCAATAATTCAAGGCTTGACTTTTTACAATATTTTTTTTCTCTGTCCAAACTTTTAATTATTCAATAAGCCGACTTTTATTCCGTCATCGAATTATTTTATAATCATTTATTTTATTAATTTTACGCACTTATGGATTCTATTGGTATAATTTATTATTTTATGCCTCGAAAAATGCATAATTTGACTTTTTCTATTGGATTATTCATTTCAAACACATAATTATAATTTTTCCATTATAAGTTTATTTTTGTTCTTTAAACTAACAATTGAAACATTTTATATTTCTATACACTTAAATTGTCATTTATAAGTAAATTTACATTTTAGTCCCTAAACTTTCCTTTTCTTTCATATTGATCCTTTCACTTACTTATCAATTTATTTCCATCATTTTCACTCATTTTATGAATTATTTACCAATAATTCATTATTTTCATTATTTTCACGACTTAATAATTATTTCAAAAAATTTATCGGTTGACTTTTTACTTATTGTCGTTGACATTAATTTAATTTCATATTAATTCATCACTTTAGTCATTTTTATACAATTATGCATTAATATTTAAATTATTTTCATTATACATATTAACATTAAATTCTAAATAAAATCAAAATAATTTTAATAAATTTCAATAAAATTTATTTAAGCATTATTTATTAGTTATTGTCATTTTGTCATTTAATTCACTATAAATCACAATTTTCATTATATACATACACTATACATAACTTTAAAAATTCCCAAATAATTTTTAAATATTCTCTAAAAATTCATAGACATCAATTATCATGTCTACTATTATTTTAGGCTAACATAAATTATTTTTATGCATTTTTCTTACCATTTCCTCTACCTATTAATTTCGGCCACCTAGATTTTTCTTCTTAAAAATTTTCTTTCTTTCATTAAAGCCTTCATTTCATCTTCTTTCATGCTTAATTTCATTTACCCTAACATAATTTCATTAATTAACAACTTTAAAAATTTTTAACCTAATTACATCAAAGGAATTAATTCACAAAAAAGGAAAATCAATGGATTTTGTAGTCACTTACCTTTTTCTCAAGCTTTAGCTTCATTAGGCTTCCTTTTCCATGCCTTACACCAAAAAAATCCATCCTTCACCCAAAAAGACAATGGTGGCCGAATTCTTCATCAAAGAAAACACCAAGATTTCAATCTTTTTAGCTCAATTTAACCACAAAAATGGATTCTAAGCACCTAAAACTACTTATAGCTACCTTCAAAAAATTTAAAACCTTGAAAATCCCTTACCTCATTTTGATCCCTAAGCCTTTCCCTCTTGGTTTCTCTTACTTCCCTCCTTCAAATCAAAGGCTTGAGGCTTGATTAATCATCTAGAGGGATGGAACTACAACTCCTAAGTTGAAAGTTATGAGAGATCTTGAGTGGTTATGAAGCAAGAGCGAGAGAGAGAGAGAGAGAGAGAGAGAGAGAGATTCGGCCATGAAAGGGGAAGAGAAAGGTAAGCAATTTTTCTGGAGTTTGCTCCAAATTTCCAGCCCTTATATACTCCTATAATGGGCCCAAAATTGGGCTTGATGAGTGGGCTTTGCCCACTTAAATATTAAGGCCCAATCCAATTTCTCTCTCTTCCTCACTTCAAATCACTTCAATATTGATTCCATCATTCTTAAAACATCAAAAATAGGTAGTACATAAATTTTTGAAGTCCGTTATGGATCCGATTCAAACTTATCGGTCCTATTCGACAACTACCGGTATCACCGAAAAATTCCATTCTCATCACCAAAATATTCTAGATAAAAATTCATGTGGGCATGGAAAATTTGGAAATTTTTGGAGTTCATTTACTATTCACTACCGAAAAGTACTATTTACGGATGAACCTGTGTTGAGGCCATTACACTTACCATAAAGGTACATTGCTCTCAGGATAATCTAATCAACAAATAACAAAAGTTAGAAAAATCATCACGTAATTCAGCAATTCTTGAAATTACAATCTCTTAACCAAAAAATGTCCAAATTAATCTCTGCAAGCTCCCAACTAGGCAAAGTAACTAGACCCATATCATTTATGTCCTTCTCGAACAAAATACCCCAGCTTAGATCATCCAACACTTAAGAATTCTAGATAGAATAGTCCCTTCCATATTTTTAAGATAAGATTTCCTTCAAAGGATAATTCCCTATCTCAAATGCAAAAATAAGAGCAGGAATGGAAGCTAGCAGTCCCTCTAATAAAGTCTACTTAAAGGACATTGGTTGAGGGACTCGATTAGATTAAACCTTTATGACATAAAGAGCTAGCCCAGCTGGCGTAGGAAAGCTTGTCATTAAAGGGGAACATCCTCTACCTCGCGATATGTCTCATCTAGCAAAGTTAATATTCTTACTTGAAAATCAACTATCTCTTTCTCATTTGAGGCTCCATAGAAGCTGCAAAATGCAAAAGAAGCTGTAAAGATGATGACAAAAAAAAGTGATGCATATGCATGCTTATACTCATATCTAACTTCAAGAACATGTAGATCGTCTAAAGATGCCAACACCAATTTAGAAATAATTAGATCATCCACATGATTGCTGATATACTTCATCAATTCATCAATATCTAACTTGAAAATCACCAGACTTGAGGCCAAGTCCTTTAGATTGTTGGGCTTCTCTAATAAGCATAAACTTACAACAAAATCTCCCTTTTTGTTTGCCAAAAATTAACTATTCCTGAAGCCCTTGATCAAGGTAGGAAGAGAAAAGAGCTTTCTCAAATCCTTCATATTGTTGGGCTCCTCTAATCAACACAAACTTACAACGAAACCTCCTTTTTTGTTGGCTAGAAATTAACTATCTCTGAAGCCTTTGATCAAGGTAGGAAGAGAAAAGAGCTTTCTTTTATTTCTACTCGTAAAATAATACTTTAGTCTACCCTACCAACTAGAGGAGTAGAAAAAAATGAATAAAAAGTTCAAGACATGGAGCGATTTCCCAAGTCATTATAGATTATCCTAAAATAAGTTATGGTTTTCCATCCATTTGGATTAACTTGATTTGGAGCTATCTCATAACCTCCAAGAATGCTAGTTTCAAATGGTGGAAGAGGAAGTATGAGTCCATAATCTAGGTTGTCTTGGTGGCAAAAAAAACCACTCATTTTTATTCTCCCTAAATGTAATGTCAAACATTGATATAGAGACAGGACATGATAATAGCTCGATCTCCGTAGGCAATTTACACTGTTCTCTTAACCTCTTTACTTGAGAAATGGAGAGTTTTAAATTTTTTCCACTGGTTCTTTCTACCTATATTCTTTAAGGAATTCGATATCTAAAATGATCGAATCACTACTACTAGAGGTCATCTTTAGAGTAGTTGGAATAAAAAAATGTGCTTCTAATTTGCTCCCAAGAAGTACTTTTTTAGATAAAAGAATAAGGATCAATCAAAGATGATAAAGATTATGAAGAGTCAAAATCTGAAATAACAATAAAATCTAAAGTAATACAAGCAAAGAAGACTTACTTGTAAATTTTTTGGAAGGTTTTTTTAAAAAATTGTTGGAACTTGAAAATCTTCAAAGAAATTTTTGAGAACTCTAAGAACTTCAGAAATGCAAAATTTTGAAAAAAGAAAGACTTTAGATTTTTGCAAAACTAAGAAAGTGAAGTCCTCTCATCTATTTATAGGAGAAAAGAGTAGCTTCCTTTGTAAGCCAAATGTGCATAACGAGAGTACCCCATCAAGCAAGCCACATGTAAGCCAATAATTGCTCTTTTAAAAAAGTGTTTCAATCTTGGAGTAATCATTAATGGCACATCTGATGAAATGTCACCTTTAATGATTTGACAACTATCTCATCGAGCACACAAAAATCCACCCCAAATTCAAAATTCAAAATTTGATATTGAAAACAGGAACATCTGAATGCCCCTTTAAACCAATCAAACATTTTAAGGGGGCAAAATGATAATACCTATTATCTCAACCCAATATTTTAGGCCTAAGGCTTAGGGAAAGAAAGAGGCCCATGGTCAGTCAACTTGCCAACTTGCCTGGAACTTAAAAATCTTCAAAGAAATTTTTAAGAACTCTAAAAACTTCAGAAATGCAAAAATATGAAAAATAAAGGCCTTAGATTTTTGCAAAATTGAGAAAGTGAAGTCCTCTCACCTATTTATAGGAGAGAAGGGTAGCTTCATCTGCCAGCTAGATGCACCTAACGAGGGTACCCCATCAAGAAAGCCATATGTAAGCCAATAATTGATCTTTCAAATGGCAAGTGTTTCAATCCTGGAGTCATCATTAATGGCACATTTGATGAAACATCACCTTTAATGATTTGATAGCTATCTCATCATGCAAATAAAAATCAACCCTAAATTCAAAATTTGATATTGAAAATAGGAACATCTAAATGCCCTTTTAAACCGATCAAACATTTTAAGGGGGGATAAATGATAATATTTATTATCTTGGCCCAATACTTCAGGCCCAAGGCTTAGGGAATGAAAGAGGCCTATGGTCAGTCAACTTGCCAACTTGTTTGAAGGTATCAGTCCAATCGAATAGCTGACAAAAATGGTGGCACCTATCTAGTCATATCCTTGACACACGCCCCTCGCTTGTCCATTCAGCCACCATTAGTGCCAGCTTATCAGGCTATGTACTTGAGTGCCTAATGTACATATAAACCATCTCATTCTATAAATAGCCCCATTCTTAAAGACTTTAGGTAACGCCATTTTGAGACCTTATTTCTCTACATTTTCTTTCTTTAAAAGCTTTACTCACTTAGGCATCAAAGTGCTTATCACGATCGGATTGGCCACTCTTTTTTTATTTCTTACAAGTCTCATTTGACTTTTTGATCCAATTAGATTACTTATCTCTCATTTGAACCCTTTTCTCTCTTTTTTTAGATATTTTGAGATATATATATATATTCTTATAATTTGTTGTCTATGTAGACGTCCAAATTTGTTATGTTAATTTCATTGTTCGCTAAAATAAAATATATAAATAATTAAATAATGTAAAAAATTTTGTTATAAATCCCAATATGAAAAATTATGAAATATAATGTCTCAAAAGGATTAATTTTTTCTCTAAATCTTTTTTCTTCTAATTATCTATTTTCTCAAATATTAATGATTAGGCATAATCAATGATAAGACTTAATATTTTCTCAAATATTACATTATATTTCATACTTCAATTTTTTTCAAAATTTTTTTGTTATTTTTATTTCATTATTTAATTTATTACATTATTGTTTTACTTTTTAAATTCCTTTTTTTTAAAAAAAATATTTTCATTGTTTTTTATTATTAATAACAATTTTTTACATTATATTTCATACTTATATTTTTTTAATTTTTTTTGTTATTTTTTAGCATTATTTAATATATTACATTATTTTTTATTTTTTTTATTGTTTTTCATATTATATTTTTTTCATACTTTAATTTTTTTGCATTATTTAATTCATTACATTAATTTTTAAAATTTTTTTAATTGAAAATTTTTAAAAATTTTTCATTGTTTTTCGTATTAGAATTTAGGGTTAATTACAAAAAAAAAAAGCTCCAACTATAGGATGTTTTTCAATGTTGGTACTAAACTTTATTGCCTTGCAATGTCAGCACCAATCTTACAAAATCTTACAATTTTGAAACTCTGTCACTATTTTATCGGTATTCCGTCGCTCCTCTTTTAATAATGACGAAATGACGATGGAATAGGGACGGAGTTCCAAAATTAAAAGGTAATTGTAAGATTGGTGTTGACATTGCAAGGCAATAAAGTTTAGTGTTGACATTGAAAGGCAATGAAGTTTAGTGCTGAAGTTAAAAAGTACGCTATAGTTAGGGCCCTAGAATTTATAACAATTTTTTACATTATTTTACATGCTTAAGTTTTTGTAATTCTTTTATTTTTGCATTATTTAATATATTACATTATTTTTTATTTTAAATTTTAAATTTTTTTAATTATTTTTTATATTAGAATTTATAACTAATATTGTTATATTGTTTTTCTTACTAAAATTTTTTAATATTTTATGTTAGACTTAAAACCGTTGCTTGTCATAATGGTTTCAGTATTTGTGTCAAATATGAAACCATTATGATAGACAACGGTTTCAGATCTGATACAAACATTGAAACTACTACTGTGTTCAGCAATTTCAGTGAAAAATTTGTTATTCCTATCATGTCCCACTATATGAAACTGCTACCTATTGTAGTGGTTTGAAACTATTCCAAACTCATAAATAATTTTGTATATACCCCATTTTTGTAATTTTTTTTCAAAACATATTATTAAAAAAATTATCCCTTTATATTAAACCTTAATTAACATTTTGAGATTTCATTTTTCTTTCAATCTCTCTTTGCTTATTGTTTTAGAACGGTGATCCATCTTCAACAAGTGTTTGGTGACTCTAATTGATTCTTTGAATTTGCCATCACTGATTCCATGTTCATTGTCATAGTATTGTTCAAGTAGCTATTACTTTTCTTTCGATTAGTTTTATGTTTTCCTTTTTTTTTCTCCTCATTCTGTTTCTTTAATTTTGTACTTTTGAATGTGTGCTTTTCTTTTTTCATTTGTTTCTTTATTTTTTATTTATTCATATGTTCATATTCTTAGCCTATTTTTAAGGATTTATTTATTTTTAATTTTTTTAAGTTCTTATGATTTGGTTTGTGATTTTGATTCTTTTAAGGTTTGTGGAATATATTTAAAATTTGATTTGTGTATTGGATTCATCCTCTATTTACTAAAAAAGTGTTTAAATAAATTATACTAAATTGATTTAGCATGCTTTGTTACCTTTAACATTTATTTTTCCTATGAAAGCCCAAAATACCTATAATTGATAGTCTCTTAACAACTTGATGCTCTAGTCTATAGAGGGAGAGATTGTATGAACTAGGAAGAATAGGCAACAAAGCTTTACCTTGTTATCTTCTACTGCAGCTGATGCCAATCAACAAAGCTACAAGATTACAACTATAAAACAAGTTTAGATTTCTAGCTTCGTCTCTTCATATCTCTATTTACTATGTTTACTATTCAGTTTCAAGCTTCAATTTTTATTATATCATAAATAGAACTTTCAACTTTTCTAAATACATGCATGTAACATTTGATTTTTTTTATAAAAAAAATCTTTCAATCTTGGATGAATCTTGGTTCAATTTAAATCTCTTTTTAAATTTGATAAAGCAAATGAGATCCATTCAGGTTGTAGTTGTGCAGTTTGGTTTTATTTAATTTAAACATTAGATGCAACATATAGTATAGGAGTTTGTGTAGCATCTAATGAGTTTTGCATCATTCTAGTTCTTATATTTTCTTTAATCAAGTGGTATTAACTATGAAATTACTCTTGGTTTACTTGTAGATTCTTATTTGTTTATTGGAGCTTAATAGTTGAAAGAAGTAATTCTTAGTGTTGTTGCTTTTATAAAGGATCCTATAAATTTTTCCATTTACTCATTTTGATAATTCTCCATTTTCAAGCATGGATTTCTTCTAATTTATCCATATACTTCAATAAAAAAGGATTTGAAATGAAAAGAGGTTTGGATTTTCAACATCAGTTTTGGTGTCGATGATATATTCATTTTCTTCAGTTGGATGGATATTAGGTTCGTGGTTTGTGGATAAGGATATGCTTGATGGTGAATTTAAAGTACGTCCAAAAAGTGTATAAAATTCGTTGCACTTTTTGTTTTGTTAAAGTTCCCTTTTGTCCAGAATTCTAATTTACAAAATGTGAACTCTAGCTCATACAAATTCTTAGATATCATATTTTACATTTAGATGCAACCTGAATGTGAAGTCCGAAATAGGTAAGGAGTCTGTGGATAATGGATAAGGGCATATAATGTTTTATTTCCTTATTATTTAGATGTTATTAGATTTTATAATAGTCATATGGATGTTCGATTTTAACAAGGGACCTATGCAACAAAGAGATAGACAGATCCTTTTGATATGGTAGAGGTTAAAGGGCTACTAGTATAGGAAGAGAGGTATATTTTGATTGTGGTGCAGTGATTGAGTATCTATACATTGATTGTCTTAATTTTCTTATGTTTTTATGGTTTTTTGAATGTAGTAATTATGGTGTTTTTGTTTGTCATTTGCTAAGTACTTCATAGATGAAAAGGAGATTCCAACCCGAAACTTCTATATGAAAATTCATCGAACTAGATTAGCAATCTCCTTATATTTTGATGGAATGATGAAGCAACTACAAAATTTTGAAATTGATTCAGATGAACCTCTTAAAAGACCTAAATTAAAGGATGACTCTAATCATTATAAAGGAAAAGTTGTTTTAGTTTGAGAATATATTTTCAAATAGTTATAAATACTATGAGATAAATTTAATTAAAAAATAGTTGTAAAAATGATTTTAATTTGTATTCACAGGATATGTTTCAATTTTGTAATTTGGTATACTACATTTATAGAAAAATCTAGAATTAAAAATCACCATCTGAAATTTGGGATACTATATGGTATATACCATCCAATATACCTTTTTGTATACCAAATTTCAAATGGTGATTTTCAATTCTACAATTTGGTAGACCGGTTGGTATACCTGGTATACTGTCTTGAATAGGAATCTTACTGAGAGGTTTGCTCCCTATAGGGGTGTTTTGCAAAGGGATCCTCTTTCCCTGTTTAGGTTCTGTGGGTGTAGATAACGAGTGTTGTGGATACCCATAGGTATCGAACATATAAATACCCGAAGGTATTAAATCTTGGACCCAAATGGTGTCAAAATCGTGATCCCAATAGGAATATATTGTGAATCCAAATGGGATTAAAACTGTAGTAGCTGCAACTGTAATCTTATAGTCATGCCTATCTATCCACCATCAAGTTCTGTGTACAGGCAATTATTCATATTTCATATATCATTTGATTTATAGTGCACAGCTCATTATATAGTATAATAAATCAAACACTATAGTAAGGTTCTTATCATGGCATAACCATAATCACAAGTGTACAATTATCACAATTAAATTTTATTTATGTAAACATATTCATGTATCAAATGCCATGTATTTCCTTATACATTTCACATGTTTAATATCATACATCACCATAGATTTTATGTTTAAAATGATCTAAAGTACTTAGAGAGGATTAGGTAGACTTGGGTATCGATTTGAGTTCTAAAAATCATGTTCAAGTTGGGATAAGAGAGGGTTACGTTTAGTACCTAATAGCTACTAACCATGACATAGGTGTCACTTTGGTTCTGGACTGAGCTCGGAACATAGGTGTCACTAGGTCATGGTCAGCACAAATTTTTTGCTAACCATGAGGTCCATTCTACCTAGAGGTAGATTTTCAGTCTTGGTTTGTATATGCTTTTAGACCTGTAAAATAATATTTTTAGCCAAAGTGGCCTTCTAAAAAGTTATTCTTCTATTTTTTTAGTTTCTAAAACATTAAAAATCATCCTAATATGACTTATAAATATCAAGATATTCAATGAACAACACAGACTGCGCCCATTGACAGGGCAACAGCCTCAAGAAAAATTCAAGTCCAGTTTTCATCATCATAAAAAAGGATTAAATTTTTGTGTTATTCATATGAAATATAGGTCTATGAGTCTAGTTTATATAGCAACTAGAATCACTTAATTTTCATATCTCTAACTTGAGATATAGCCAAACCAATCTGGATAGGTCTAGTGAACCATAAGACAAATTTTAGGTATCTTAAGGATTCCTTTACCAATTCGGTTTGCATCAAATTTTAAGCTTAATATTCATAATAATACTTCATTATAACCTCTATTACACATCCAATATGTATCACACATAGCCACACACATATACTTGAGATGAAGAGTTCCCATACTTTATTAGCAAGTCCAAACTCCTTCTTTACCCTTAATGAACTTCTTTCCCTTTTCTTTTGTTCCCTTCTCCTTTTACATAGGGAAGATTATAGCTATAAATATACATATATCTTTCTTCAATTTAATCTCCACATACACAAAGAATATGAGAAGTAGAATACATGTTTACCTTAGAATCTAAGCCATTAGCTTCATTTCTCTTACAAGGAATCAAATGAGAGTGTGAAGAGAAGATTTTATAGGTTATTTAGGGGTTAGAGTTGATGGGAATTTAGCCTTGAGATGGCCAACCATGTCACCTTAAATACCCCTATTTCTCTTCAACTTTTAAAAGTTCTTTAGAGAAGCTAGATGCCAAAACTCCTATTGGTGCATTTGGGAGACTCTGAGTTTACACTTAGCTCCCTAGTTTCCTCTAATTTCTATATTTTCCACAAAACTTAGAATTTTACTTTTCAAGTAAGCCTCTAATTTCATATTTTCTCTCAATTTATGTACACATGTTTTAATGTAAAATGATCATTTTCCCCCTCTCATTGAAAATAATTCCTCCTAGGTCCCAACTTACAGTAACATCAATTAAACATGCACAAATAGATCATATTACCATTTAAATACATTATTCATTATTGTTTAGTGTTCATCCTAGGGTACAATTAGAGGCCTCACATTGACAACCTCATTCTTTTTGCCAAGGCTTTCACCGATCAAATAAACATTCCTTAAGGAGTTTTGTACTTGTTCCCACCAACTGGTTAATAAAGGGAAGTCAACCTTCTATTTTTCAAATAATGTAAATCATGAGTTAATTCGAAGTTTGAAGGAATCCTGTAAGGCCCCAATAGTGGCCCTAGTAGTAATGTGTATTTTTGGATGATATTAAAGTAAATTAATGACTTAATAATTTGGTCAAGGTCAAGATTTGGGGAATAAATTATGTTAAAAATGGAGTTAGTGGAGGCTAAAGGTAATATATGTCATTAAAGGGCTAGTGGGGTCAATTTTTTCATAAGACCAAAAGTTGCCTTTTAAAAACAAAAAAAAAAAGAAAAAAGAAGAAGATAGGAGGAAGGAAGAGGGGAATTGGGGAAGAGAAGGAGAGGGCAGAGGGGAGGTTCTACCGTCGATCAGCGGCGCTTTGGCCGGTGATCGGTGCAGTTGCCACCACCTCAGCCACCGGCCATCGTCTCCTCGCCGATTCCTTCCTCCGGCAGCGACGACAGCTCTTGATCCACACTTTTTTCTTCTCTTTGACTGGAGCGATCTTCTCCTATTTTCGATGATCGGCGGCAATGTTTGGAATCACGATAACCACCAAAAATCTCCCTGCAGTGAGGCGAATCTTTTGGTTCCCGTCGATCTTCCCCTCGCCGGTGAAGAGTAGATCGGAGTGAGAGGCAGCTGGCGGTTTCAGATAATTTTTTGGCCAAATCGCAATGCCTTGGGGCGCGGATGACCACTGAGAAGCTACCGGTGACCCTAGCTTTAGGCACGAGGCTTCGACAAGTCTCTGGTGAGGCTCCAACGAATCTCCGATGAGGCTCCGGCGAGGCTCTGAATAGGCAGAACGGAGGAGGCATCTGGGCTTCGATTCTACGGTATGAGAACTTATTTTCTTGAGAATTGCTCTCTAATTTTATGCAAGAATGTATAATTTAGCATTTATAAATGTATTAATACATGTCTTATGAGATTATGTCAAATGATGGTATTGTGAGGAGATGTATATGTTAAAGGAAATTTTTGTAGTAATTGTGGTAAGGGTGATAGTGATAAACTTTAGGATGGAGAAATGGTTTTGGTGACAAAGGAAAAATTTAAAGCAATTTATATGTCTAATAGCTCTTTCTTAATTAATGAGTAGTCTTTTGAGGCTTTAGTTTCAATTTTGATTAATGGAACTTCTTACTAGAGTAAAAGGTTCACTTTGAGGCTTTATCCCAGTAAAGATGAAAAGTTCATTATATGATAACTTGATTTAAGCATAGCAATAATATGGAATATGAAACCCTTTTATTTCTGATGCAGAATCAAATGAGTTGTTATACAATTTCTTAAAATAGAAAATAATGTTAAAAATTTCAATTTCTATCACATGTTATAAATCTGTAGTTCGAGTGTGTGATGAGCCTCTACACTTACTAGAAGCTTTTTCAAGCTAATCTAGGTTCAAAACTAAGAATTAGCATTAATTGATTAAAGTTAATTCATCAATCAATTACATTGTAGGCAAAATCTAGCTTGGTTCATATTTGTTAAAATGTTAAGAAAATTGTCTTGTTAAACGATCCCAAAAATAATTCTGAGAATATAATCTAGATAATAATTGTTTCATAATAACATTCAAACTAAAATACATGTATATAGAGAAACTTGAAAGAACTCCACTGTAACATTATTACAAAGAAAATACATAATTGAATCTCATTGAGATTTAATAGACTATAAAAGAGAATTAAAGAGAGTTAATGTAAGATACTATCCTATAACTTACTTAAACAACAAGTTAAATTGTATATATGATATGATTACGTCAAAAATGAAATGTGTTGAGCATTGATTTATGAAGGTAAGGAACAAATAATAGTAATAGAGGGTATAGTGATTATGGGACTTAAAATGACTTAAACTTATTGGTTGCAAAGTTAACATAAATGATTATGGACATTAAATGTACATGTAATCGTATAGGTATAAATATTTGCAGTATGGCATAATTGTAAACCTATCCCTAAAGGACATGAATTCATAAAATTGTGTATATATATATGTATAAATATGATATATGTCTAGATGCTTATTTAGCGTATGCTTAATATTGAGAAATGATATCATTCATTATAGTATGTTGATGATTTAATTAACTTGATAACTGTATTAATAGAGTATGAATGGGAGATGCCGTAAGTAAGTACAATGGGGCATGGAAGATAGCCTTGATGGATCAGAAAGGTACGCTCCCTTGATGTGTTGACATGTTTAAGTAATATTTCATACAGGTGTAACTTATATGTGTATGTTTTTATAAGTACTATATTATAGCACTCGAGTAAGTATGATTTTGTGAGATATACCCAACACGTATTTAAATTCCTAATGCAGGTTTGGAATAATTAATTAAGAAAGAAATGTACATGGAATATAAGATAACCTCATTTTATAAAGCAATGAGCATAATTAATTGATGAAGCTTGTATATGACAAGTGAGAAATAAAAAATATTATTATTTACTTAATTGAGTTAGCATGAAAACAATTATATATCATATCTGTGTGTTAAATATATGGCTACAAGGATAATGCTAATGTGAAGTATGACAGTAGGAAGAAACATGATATAGCTTGACGTTTAAGTGATGAGACTATTGTAAAGTATTGAAAATGAGGCATGTCATATATTAAAGTATAAATGAGTATGTATTGTTTCTAAATTGAAATAGTGTGGTTATGAACATGTGCCTTCGGTTAGTGTATTTAAAGTACATAACTATAGTAACCTGTGTTTATTTATGGAAATCATGTTGAAAAGTATGCAGGAAATGCTATATCAGACTGTGTAACCTGTCATGTGATTATTTACAAGAGAAATTGTATAAAGCATTATATGAATTGCGCATATGTATATTATGCACTAGAAAAGGTACATCCTTTATATGATATTTTAGGGTCTTTTAGGCTTTCTCTGTAACACCCTATACCCGGTCTGATAAACAAATCGGATACGGATGTCACAAATCGGTCTTTGCTTTCAATGTCAATAAATTAATATAATTTATGCTTAAATTATCAACTTATAAATTCTTTACTCAAAAATTTTTCTAAATATTTCGGCAGAACCTCCCCTAAATAATGACAGCCTCCTGAAGACAAAATACAAAAATAACACTTCTAAAATCAATCATCGATTTTCATCGCCTTAATCAAACTTCTACACAAAATATTTTCATCCTCCTCAGTAAATAATTAAGCTAATCTACCAGTCACTATATCACTATTTCAATATCCAATTATTTTGTTCTCAATAATGCTTATACAAGATGCCATGACAAATTTTTTTGATATTACAACATTGAATCTCAACTAATCACTTATGAAATTACACTTAAATTATACTATCTTAACACCTACGTGCATGCCAAAATTTTCAAATAAATAAATAACATAAATAAATTGCTCTGAGTTCTTGATCGTCCATAATTCTAGCTGCAGCAATCTATGAAGGTTTCTATCTTTTGCGTCGATGATACTGAATATCGAACCAACCTACGTGCGGAGAAAATCAAGCCCTAAGTTATATGTTTAGTGGTAACTACCAAAATTACTTCTCAAATGATATAATATGACAATACAGTCATAAATCTCATACATGCATAAGCCAATTCGTGAGACATATAAAGGTTACCAATTCCAGCTTATAAAGCGTATAAAAACATCAATCAGTTAGAAAGAGATAGGATTTCACTTACAAAATGCATATATATATATATAAATAAATACATGTTATGTGACACCCTCTATATAAATATATATCCTAAGTTCATCTTATATTAGTACCATTTCAAATACTATTAATTTATTATTCAATTAAACGAAATTTCGGCAATATAACAGCTTAAAATTCATGTTACCCAAACCTATAAAAACTTAATTTCACTTCTAATATTATTCCTCTAACTTCAAAACTTCAATCAACAACCCAGAACTGCTATAATTTCAACTCAACACATTCACGCAACTCTCTTTAACACAATTTGGTTCGGACTTGAGATGTCAACTCTCAAGCTTCCTACGTATCCCATTTAGGGAATCAGAACCACGTGGTTCTTCAACTTTGTAGTGCAACATAGCATTTTAAGGTTTTATTTAATCCAAAGTAGGAAAACATCACTAAATTAACATAATATCCATATTTAAATCAAACTTCATATAATAATGCAAATTCATAAAGATTCATTATCATGGTACTCTCATTCTTATAATTACTATTGTTCTATTCATTTCAAATACATTTACATCATTATCATAAATATTTGCTATATTCTAAATTATTCATATTGAAAGTTAAGAATAGCCACATATTATAAATCATACATTTCGCTCAAAGCTTACTCTAAACTGCTTATCACTTGGAACGCATACTTTGTTTAAGATTCCCAATTTATTAACATATTATATATATTGATTTGCAAACTTCTACTTCCTTAGTTAACTCATCAAGTTAACACAAAATAAAGTTTTAACTATTAATGCATATGAAAATAAATAAATAATTGACCCAAGAGATAGAAGTAGCAACAAACTCAAGATCTTTACGAATTTATGCCTAGAAATCAAGTACCAAACGTTTCTATATACACCTTTTATCATAATATATATATATATATATATATATATATATATATATATATATATATATATATATATATATATATATATATATAATATATATATATATATATATATATATATATTGTAAATATCTCTCTTGCATAGTTTTATTTACTTAACTCATCTCACTTTCATACCCGATAAATGTATTTATAGGCATTTGGTACACATAATCATCATATTAATATTGGTAAAGTCATTTCCAAAATAAGAATAGCAATGTAGTCTTTACCATACTCATATATAATTACATAATTACACATAAATATATGTCGACACATATAGGTGCTAAACACTATAGTTATAGGTTTTACTACATTTTTTCCCTTGTTCACATATAAAATTTACCAGTTTGCCCCTAAAGGTGGTAAACCAATGAACCAAATAAGCGAGACAGAAAATCTGATATACTGGAGTGAGCATACAACTAGGGTATGAGACCATCTCCAATAATACTATATAGTGAGCCGGCTATACATATTCTGAAACACGTCTTCAAGGTACCAGAGCTGCCAATGGGCACGCAACGGGATTGAAGATACTGTCCACTTTGTACCCTTGTAAGATGCCTGAACTCGGGCCAGGACCATCCCAGGACACTCACGGTTTTCATATACACGTCTTAACTACATTATAATCATATCTCGTTGTCATTATCTCATAATCTCATGGTATCCCACGGTATCCTAGAGTTCTGGATAACCCACTGAACACTAAGGGCAAACGTAAAATCATTAAATTAAGTAAGTTGTATCATATATATATGTCAGCAATACTTATTTTCCATATCTATGGTTTTATCATCATAAAGCATGGTATCACCAACTTTAGCCATATCTCATACGTTGCATTATTTGTATCTTAGCAATAAAGATAAAGCCTGCATACTTATATATGGTTATCGACCATCTTAATTACTTACACAGATTAATCTAATTCATGTATTTGTTGATTAAATATATGTTCTTTATTATTACATGTTGTACAATCAATTTTATCCTTATATTGTCATGTTATGAGTCAATATCTGGTATAAGGAGCAACATGTTATGCTATGACATTTATTGTACTATATAGAGATGGTGCTTTAAATACTGCACTTATATATGTATATGGACATTGATGTGTTTTTGGAAGATTTGTTATACTCGGGTTTATAAGATTTACACTAAGAATTGTGCATGACAATGCTTTCAGGCATGGTTATATGTTTTTCTTGGTATTGAAAATAAATATGTGAATTCTTTTTCATACTTGTGATTGGACTTTAAACTGGCAGCTTAAGAATACTAATTGATTTGATGTGGATAAAGGGTTATTATGTGAAAATTAATATATATATATATATATATATATATATATAGCTTATGAAATATGAAAAGTACATAAGTTACACAAGTTGCTTTAAATTGAATTACAAGCATGCAAAAGCGAACTTGATGTATATATTCTCAATAGCTATACAGATTTAATAAGAAATGGATTTTAACCATATAATTGGTAAGGCTTATAAAGGCTACCTAAGCTTATCTAAAGTTAAAACACTACAAACATAGTATATATATATTTAGTTGTGGTTAATAAATTTATGTTTATTGTATATTTTAATGCTTATGCATTAAATTGATGACTTCATAAAAGTTGTCCATAGAATATTGTTGTTCCCCACTAAACTTTATGGCTTAGCACGGGTATTTATCCGTGTAGGTTTCAGGTTTGAATTTCTTGGTGAGGATGATTTGCTGCTGTTGGTTTGGTCAACCCAGGGTGGTGATATGGGAGCTTAATCATTACGATTTATTTGACTATTGTATATGATAGATTTGTATATTTTGCCTTTGTAATGATATCTTGGCTTGTAATCGGTTTGTAGCATAAATATGTTGTTTTTAGATTTCCTCGTATACCTATTTAAGCTTATTAGTTGAGATCTCGTCATGAGTATCGACTTGAGATCAATTAAGTAATGGTTTATATGAGATTGATGTTATAGTGGATTCATAGAAATATTATTTGTTCTTTGTTAACAGGGGATAGAGACCCGTATAGAGGAAACTCTGTCCATTTTCTTGAAAAGTTTTTGAAAGCTCTGAAATTTAAGTGACTTTGGAGGCATTATTTAAGTTTTGCTCCGGATGTTAAGTAGAGTAGCACTCCATATCCGACCCATTTCATGGAACGGGTATTGGGGTGTTACAATTCAGGCTTTCATTTTACTGAAGACCTCATACTTTATTTGGAAACTCCGATTATCCATGGTCAGTTGAGTAAAAGGATTTATTCTTACCTTATCGATAAGTTTAGAAATAAATTAGCTAATTGGAAGGCTATCAACCTTTTAATGGTAGGTTGGATAACTTTAGTTAAGTCTGTTCCTTTCTATACCTGCTTATATTATGTAAATGACGATTTTTCCTATTTCTATTTGCGAACAGATTGAGCAATTATGTCATAATTTTATTTGGGATCCTTTAATGATTCGAGAAAACTTCACTTAATTAACTGGGAACAGTTATGTAAACCTGTAGATTTTTAGGGGGCTAGAATAAATAGTTTGAAAAATTATAATGATGCTTTTATTCTCAAACTTGTGTGGCATTTGATTACCGATAATGAAGCTCTTTGGGTCAGATTGTTTAGAGCCAAATATGGTTGCTCTAATATTTGTTGGCCTGTGACTCTCTCAGCTTCTTTAGGGTCTGCTATTTAGCATCAAATTACTCATCTATGGCCTTTCTTTAGAGGTAATACGTGTTGGGCTGTTGACAATGGAAAACAACCACTTTCTTATTAGACCATTGGGCTAAAGTGGGTCCACTTTATCTTCATGTGCCGCCAGAGTTAAGGGAAACTGATACTTGGTAAGGTGTTTCTCTTCCGTTGGTTAAAGACATGTATGATAGAAATACTGATTGGCATTGGAATCTAGTGAAGCATTTTTTAAATGATGTTGTTATGTCTAATTGATCATTCTCTTCCTCTTGTTGGTGATTTGGGTACAGATGAGCTGATCTGGCTTCCTTCTTCTTCGGGTTCTTTCTCTATCAATTCTGCGTACAACATTCTGAAGCGAAATCTGGCTACTGAAGATAGAAAATGGAATCTTTGTTGGGATTGGCAAGGTCCCCAACGTATTAAGGTCTTTATGTGGCTTATGATGCATGATTGACGGTTAACCAATAGCGCAAGACATAGATGTCACCTATCAACTTCAGACCTCTGCCCAATTTGCAATGGTGAAAAAGAAACCACGCTGCACATAGTTCGGGATTGCATTGCAGTAAAAAAGCTTCTGGCACACTTTTCTCCCTAGTTCCGGTGCTCAGAATTTTTTCAATGTGAATTTGAAGAAATGGCTTAAAGATGACTTGAGTAATCGTAAGATGTTTAGAGCTATTCCTTGGTTCCTCTTCTTTGGGTACATATGTTGGTTCACTTGGAAATGGAGGAATGAAGGAATTTTTCACAGGTTTATTCCTTAGTCCATTAAAAAGCAACTGGTTGTGTCAGCAGCCAATACTTTCCTGTTCGTGAAAGACTTTATGAATGATTTGGACAAAAATTCTAGTGGCAAGCATGAAATTCTAGTGGGATGGAAGTTGGCTTCACCTGATTGGATTGTGCTTAATACAGACAGGTCTTATTGTCGGTCTGTTCTCAAGGTTTCCTATGGGGATATCTTTCGTAACTCTGTGCAAATGGATTGGAGGTTTCTGGACTTATGTAAGTGAAAATAATGCCTTTTTTGCTAAAATTTTGGGAGTGTTATTGGGCCTACAGGAAACTTGAAAATAGAGTTGGAGGAAAATTGTGCTTCAAATTGAAAATAAAAGTGTAATGCCAGTCATTACAAGCAACTTGGTTATTCATTCATCCCACAGTGAAGTTGTTCTTCGTATCCACGAGTTACTTGATCGTGAATCGTAGGTTATAGTTCACCATGTTTATAGGGAAGTGAATGTTGCTGCAAAATATCTTGCTAATTGGACGTTCAACCAGGATCTTCGATTTGTTTAGCATCCTTCTTATCCTACTGGTTTGCATAGCATACCTGCTATCAATGCAATGGGAATTGTGTTCCCTAGACTAGTCTTACTATAATCTTATTTTGCTTTTCTTTCATCTTCCAAAAAAAAGTGTAGTAACTATTGTATTACATCAAAATTAACCAATAAATCGAGACTGCTAAATTGAAACATTCATTGTTGACTAGTAACCCTTGTGTTAATTCACCAAGACAAGTAATCACGTTGGATTTATTATTATTATTATTATTATTATTATTATTATTATTATTATTATTATTATTATTATTATTATTTGTCTTGTTAAACTAGAGTAACTTTTTGGTATAAATAATTTGAATTTGCTGTCATCTTACAAATAAAACAATAATAAAACGTATAAATAAAGACTTTTTTTTTTACCAACTACTTGAAATAAGACAATTTTACTCCTGAAATATTTTACTAATTTTTGCCTCAAAAGTATTAGAAATATAACAATTTTATCATTGTCCCGTATAATAATCAATCACATAATATTATTATCACACTTGAGAGTAAAATATATACATTTCATAAAATTTAGCGCAAAGATTATCTACTTCTAAAAGTATATGAACAAAATTTCTCCATATTTAAACAATTATGGGTAGAAAACAATAAAAAAAATATTCAAGGGCACAATTTCCTATTTAAAATAGTCAGCGAATAAAAATCACCATTATCCCTAAAATTTATAGCTTGTCTGCGTATAAGCTTTCAGATGTCATGTACTTGCCTAAGATAACAGTTCTACAATTATAGTAATCAATAAAATACTATGATGGGACATTTTCTTTTTGCTTAAATAGAAGAAAAGGGAGATCGAAAGCTTGAACTCAAAATTTTAAAATTTTTCAATCTATTAGACCAGCATCTACCTTTAGGATGTCCCCTTGGAATTATGACAAGGATTCTACAACATCAGCAACTACAACGTTTTAATCACAATTTTTATAGTACATATTACATGCTCCTAAACATTATGACCTGAATTTGTCTTTTCAAAATTAAGATCCTAAGAGATCAAAATACTAAATCTCAGGATTCTTACCCATCAATCAACATCAAGAAAACCTGCAGTTATAGCTCAAACTTTGTTAACCCTCAGGATCTGTGAAGCACACTGGGCCATCGAGTTCACCCATGCTAGCAGAAACAAAAGATTCAAAGGATTCCTCTGTTGAGAGGGAAGAAGCAGTGTTGTCAGAATCTGATACATTGTCATCCAAAATAATATGGTCCTCAGCAATCTCAGATGTCTCGGACCCAGATGTTCCTAAAAGAAGTTTGTTGATGGCCGACTTTGCTGTTTCAACAAACCATTCATCCTCAGGCAGAGCGCTACATAAAGTAAAAATGCTCGAAAACTTAGTTGCCAGCAGTATAAACATTGATAAGAAACGGAAAATTTCAATAAAGTTGAACATCGTTTACCACTGTGGGTCTATCCCCCTAGCTGAGAAGGTCCTGACTGCTCGAGCAATTATTGCTGATGCAATCTGGTGCACATGTCGAGAGGGGTAGCCCGCAAAACGTGCAATTTCAACAGTAAAGTGCATATCAAGAATCAACTGCAAAAATGAAGGAATATAAACAGATCAGAATAGAGAGTGAAGGGATGAGCAAATTAGCCATACTGCAGCAAAGGGAAAAATGTGCTAAGAAGCAGATGGATATAAGCTTACCCATTATCATAATGCACAAACTAAATTATAACCTAAGAGGGGAAATTAGATAATATCGCTGTGACCTTATTCCAGAACCAAGACCAACTTCAAGCAACAAATTGAATTCTATTCTCCCAAAGCATAATAGATTCATCAATTTGGCTAGTACAATCATACACGTGGGGAAGTTAGGTCTCCCAAATTTCAAAAGAAGCCTCAAGTGATCCAATAATAGTTTTCATATTAACTGAAATGTTTGGTAATTAACAAGCACTTTAATTAAGATATGAATCATTTTCTCTTCGTTCATGGACACAAAAATCAGTCTAGCATGTGAGAGGATGATCAGAGATTTCGAGGTCTACAATTAATTTGCTTCTGTTTTGTTGAAATTATTATTCGTGCATCGGCGTCTTTTACAAGATGCCTTTTTCCAACTTCATTAGCCTTTTTTGTGTGTTTTAGATTATTACTCTATTTATTTGCAAGATTGGTCAAAGTAATATAACCCGAAAGAGAACCAATGGAATGTACAAGAGCAACTTAATCCACAGTGGATCTACAAATCCAAAATATAATGGGTATATTAAAAGATTTTCTTGAAGACCAATAGTGTAAGTTCAAAGCAATCTATTCCTAAGCACATAAAATAAGCCCTCGACCATATTTGTCCATCTATACATCTGAAAACCCAACACTAGCAAAATTTACCTTTGACACCACATGCATCCTAAAACCCACACCATCCCAAAAGATTAATACATATGGAGCCACTTAAACTAAACTTTATAATTCATTCAAACGTGAAAACTTTAATAATAACTTATCGAGCTTCTATACTTCTCTATTTTGCAAATAATAAACACAAATTTCCACTGTCTTTGATAAATTGGAGTGTAAAACACTCAACCACATTAATGTGACATTTGAAAAATTATGATGAACACATATGTCCCACATGTACAATGAGATTGGCAGGAATTGAAAACAAAATGGATTGGTAATGTGCGATGTCAGAGCAGTACGATTGAATGTCCCGTGCTACAATTTTCTAAACTCAGTGTAAATTTGTATTTATTATTTTTAAAATTGACAAGCACATATACTGAATATGTTATTATTAAAGTTTTTATGTTTTTATGAATTATGAAGTCAATTTTAGATACCTATATATATATTAAGAAAACATGTGTCCCACGTGCACAAGAGATTCACTGAAATCGAAAACAAAATAGGTTGATTTTCTTATTGATTTTAATGTGTGATGCCGGATTAACATGGTTGAATATCAAGTACTTCAATTTCTAAATTCAATTCAATTTCTGTTTATTATTTGTAAAATTTACAAGAGCATATACTGAATAAGTCATTATTAAGATTTAAGATTTGTACTTAAATGAATTATGAAGTCAAGGTTAGGTACTTATATATGTATTAAACCCCATCCCAAATATACCTTTTCTTAAGTATATATTCCCTCACACCATATTCAATAAAAATATTTAATTTAATTCTCCCCCGAGTGCCCATAAAGAAAAAAGAGAGCGTGTGTGCGTGTGTATATATATATATAGCAGCAAACCCTTAATGTCATATAGATGTAATTAGCCGTATGGATATTCTACCTCCAGATCCCTCTGTCCAAAGATAAATCTGCATAAATATCTAGTAATTCTAGATTTTTCCATGTGACCCGAGACCTACCTCTACCCTTCTTTTCACCTTCTACAACTAAACTATTGCATTTTTGAACCAGCACCTGGGTATCTAAGTAGCACATATCCAAACTATCCAAAAAAATCCACTTATTTTGTTCCCAGTATGTGCCACATGCAACTTCTATCGGATGCCAGTTCTATTTATTTCTTATCTTATCCAATCTTATATAACACTCATCCATCTTACCATCCACATTTCTATCATATTCATCCTGTGATTTGTTGAATTGCCCAATACTAGACCCTCTTAAGCTGGCTGGTCCAACCACCATTCATAAACCTTTTCCTTCAATTTATTAGGCATATTTTTGTCACATAGTGCACCCACGACACTTAGCCATTTTAGCCGTCATGTTTTGATTCTGTGGCCTCATTTTCTATTTATTGTCCCATCACCTTGGAGAAAGGAATGTAGATAGTTGAAATGGCTACTATCTACCACTACCATGCCACTTAATCTTACTTCCCCTCCAATCCTCTTACTTAAATTAAACTTGTGATTCATAAATTCTATAAATCTAGAATCCATATCCCAATAAGAAAAATAAAAACAAAGTAGAATCCAACTCTTCATAGCAATCATTTTATAAGTCATATTCTCATTTTCAAATATCTTAAACAAACACAATAAAGCTTCACTATTGCTAGTCACTGGTTCAAATAGAAGGCCATCATCATTTGTGTCACTTTGCTCAACTTAGCAATTGTTTTGACACCCCCCCACATTATTTATGATCTTCGAATTGAACCAGATGTAATTCAGAGCCAAAATCAAGAACTGCTCTTTTACTTCTAGAATCATTTCGACCCAACTTTCTAACATAATAAAGTATCAATTCTATCTTTTAAATAATAAAATGCTTATGTAAATATTTTAAACAATGAATAAGTTTTAATATTTTAAAGATTACACAGAAAAAGTAGAATGTGTGTGGACCATCCAACCAATGCACATTTACCAAAAACAATCTTTAGCAGTATACGGCAGAAGTGGGCCACAAGTTACAGATGTCAAGAATGAGGATGGCTGATAGATTTCCTGTTATAGTATTTCTAATTAGTGAAGAGTTTATTGTTAACAGTATTGCTAAATAGAAGAATTCATCTGAGGATTATTTTATAGCTTTCCCATTCTAAGAGAATAGTGCTAGTATGTAACATTTAAAGGGGACTTGAAGAAATAAAACTAAGCAGAATTTGTTTCTAATTTCAGAGGTTTAAGATTCTTTCTGCCAAATGAATAAGGTTTTGAGCTCGCTTTAGTGAGGTGCACTTGCTATTATCCATAGATTCTCCACGAAGAAGAAAAGAAAAAAAGGTACAAGGAAAGCTTAATCTAAAGAAGCTGACTTTCCAAAAACATCACCCTTTGACAAGATCTATAACAAGGGGGCATAACATCTTCTGTCTCCAGTCTGAAACTTAACCTTGTCCACCTGCCATCTCTTCTTCCTTAACCTTTTCCATCTGCCATCTCTTGTTCCTCTTTTGATGTCATGTTCTCAAACTATCATACTGAAACCCTCTCTCTGGCCATTGCTTCCATAAGAAATGTTATGGCTGCTACAATGAAAGAAGCTGGCCCTGAAGTGCACTTCCCATGATAAGGGCATTTTGGCTTTACACAATATAGGAACATACTGCATAGCTTCCATTTCTCCCATCTTCTATTATTTTGTTTTTTCAAAGGAACATGTTCTCAACTTTAGAATATTGATTCTTTTATTATTCAAAAGGACATGTATATTCACAAAATTTATAAAAATCTAAAAAGCACTTTTATATTAAAAATTTTAAAATGACCCATAATTTGAGGTTAGTCCCCAACTTGGCACAAGATTTTATTTTGGAGCAATTTTGACGTTGCAGTTTAGCATGGGACAAAGTGACCTTTAACGTGATCAAGTTCCCTTTTACTTTTCTATAAGAAATGACATTATTCATAAAAACCACTTTGCTAGAAACACTTACCTGCTGCAACCCGAGAGGCTTAAGTGGAACTGATTCATCCTCAAACACACCCCAGAATTCTTGTTCGTCCGACAACCACATTACAACAGTCTCTGTAAGTCTAGCAAGCAATATTTTCTGTATCTTTTCTTTGCCTAGTAACACATCTCCAGCAACAGTTGCTAACTGCTGCAGCTTTGCAAATAATGCCTGAAATTTTACCAACAGAATGGTGGTTAAACACATGCAAATGATAACTAACTGAATGGTAGGTGAAAGAGAGAAATGTGGAGACCAATCTAAGCCTTTATTTGGGGTTCTAGAAAGCAAAATAATTCAAGCATTAATAACCTATCTGATGCACCTAAACAAGGTAAAGCAAAAGAACATAACACAATAATAAATATAAAGAGCTGAAATAAAAATAAAGCTATAAAGGCAGAAAATACTTCAGAATTAATAATCTAAATGAGAAAAAAATGGAATAATGGAATGAAAATAGTTTCCTAGATATGATAGAATTGGAATAAAAAATTCACACATTTTCCTAAAGATATCATGATCAGATATTTCAAAACCAGAACATATAGTGTATTTTGGCACAATAAAAA